>CM038796.1:263672626-264251045 GCA_021764765.1 Vicia sativa | reverse complement strand
TAAATAACACAACTAGCGTTCATCCCCCTGAGTGTTATGTATCAAAGCGACAACCCGACTCGAACTATCGGCTACTAACGCTTCATTCTTCGTTACATGAACGTTACCAATATAAAGGCAACGACGAAACAAATGAAAGGGGTGAGATATCTAACAATCTAATAAATCATATGATAAATAATATATTTGAGTCAGATAATGTAAATTACCGCTTCACAAATTATTCACACAACAAACAATCAACATAATCATCAAAACATATGCCGTTACAGTATTATGGCAAACAAAGGCATACGGAAAACAAAAAGACTAAATGGCATGCATGCATATTAACACTTACTAATATCAATATATATTATAGCATTCAATATATATACTCATGAATTATTCAAGAATTCATTCATAATTCAAGTTTAACATCAAAACCTAACAATTTCAATCCATGAAAATTTGGGGATTTCAACTAAACATATTTCTCACCAAATGAACAACCACAAATGCATAGTAAATTTTCTATTATCCTAATTCCCACATAAAATTCATCATCTAATCCATTAGAAAATTAGAACCCCACCATTAACTTGGATTGAAGGTCGCTCTACGGAGTTCCGGTCAAATTTCGGTTTGACTTTCGGTTTACAATTTCCTCCCGGCGACAATTTTCTCAACCTTGTTCCTCTTTCTTCTTCTCTTCTCACATGCTATTATTTTCCTTTTTTTATCTCCTTGTTTTCTAACAACCTTTCCAAAAACCTAATTCCTTATTATTTATAATAACTAATAATTATATTTCTCTTATTGGGGCTACTTCTCTACACCTCTCTTTCTACTAATTTCAACCAACTAAGCCCAACAAATTATTCCATTATTATTATATTATTATTATTATTATTATTATTATTATTATTATTAATAACCAACTAATACTATTATTAAAATTAATTCTACCGACTATTCAAAAATTAAACAACTAATTTAACTAACCATTCGCAACTTAAATCCGAAATAATTCAAAATATTTAATTAACCAATTAATTAAAAAGCAGGTGTTACATGAGGTATGCATGAAAGGAAAGCAACCAAGATTACCATTTGTATTAGTAGCCCAGAGCAAAACATGCTCGGGAGTAGTATATTTTGACGTGTGTGGACCATTTCGGATCCTTCACTTGAAGAAAATAAGTATTTTGTGTCTTTTGGACAAGTTCACAAGAATAAAGTGGATAACACTCGTCAAGTTTAAGAATGAGGTGTTTAAAGAATTCCAAGTTCAAGGTGAAGTGAGAATCAAAATGGTCGAAGTTAAAGATTTTTAGAACAG
This sequence comes from Vicia sativa, assembly GCA_021764765.1. NCBI lineage: Eukaryota > Viridiplantae > Streptophyta > Magnoliopsida > Fabales > Fabaceae > Vicia > Vicia sativa. Next base: position 264,249,724 of record CM038796.1, on the reverse strand, counting down.
ATGGTGGAGGTGAGTGTTGCTTTAATAGAGCATATATGCTCAATAGGTGTCAGTATGATTTGAAAGAGATTGTTCCTTTAGAAGTGGTGGAGAGAAGCAAAGTGCCACTACAAGAAAAATGCCCTACAACCACGCTAAATTCTTCCACACTCAAAAACGGTGGCTACATATAAGCTTTGGCAGTTTTCAAACCGTAGAAATATATTTTGAAATATTGAACCCAGTTGTGAAAGGTGGTCTTTTCCTATAATTCCACGTTTACAAAATGACATTTATATTTATACCACGGTTAATAACGCTACTTATAACTTTCACTTCAAAGCTGGCGAAGCCACAATTTTATACCCATAAAGTTTCCCTCTTTTATTTTTAGTTTCTCTCTTTTTATTATTTTTCTAATTGTTTTTTATTAAAAAAGGAAAATAAAATTAAAAAGAAATTTCAATTATTTTCTTATTTTTTACTTCAAATTGTATCTTAAGTTTTATATATATGGGTTTCACTTCAAATTGTAATTTCATATTTTTTATATGAAACAATTTAAATTTAAATTTCTTATTAATAATATTGTATCTTAAGTTTTAAATAAATGTCAATTTTATATTAAAACAAAATTTAAAATTACATCAAAATTTCATATAAACCAAAATTGTAAGGAAAATAATTCATTTCTAATACATTTATTTATTTTATTTTATTAAAATTAAATACTCTAAAATTACAAATTAAATTAGATAATATAAAATTTATTTAATTAAGTTATAAATATAATTATCTTGAATATTTTTAGTTTTCTTATTAATCCAAACTAAACAAATTTTGATTTCCTCTAAAACTCATATCAATTTTCACTTTCCCTCTTTCATAAGTCAATTTTAATTTAATATTTTTATTTCCTCTAAAACTCACATATCAATTTTCACTTTCCCTCTTTCATAAATTAATTTTAATTTAATAATATTTAATAAATAATTTTCTTTTCAAATTTTTCCACACGTTCTATATTCCCCACCTTATCCGCCTTTCCATCTCAACCACGTAACCCTTGTTTTCTTCGTCTCTCAACCATGGCTTCTCTCCTCCGTCTCCATCTTCTCGTAATCCTCCTCCTCACCTCTCCGCCTCCACCGTTTCCTCTCACCCTTGTCGCACCTTCATCATCTTCTTGTTTCAATTCTCCTTAATCCTCCTAAATCTAACCCAGAACTCGAAAACCCTAGGTAGTGAAATGGAATTAAACAACACCACCACGATTACGATACGAAACAAAGGGAAATTATTAGGGAGTTTCACTCGCAGGCTGGTATCAAGCGAGAGAATGGTTTACCTCTGCTGTAGGCAATCTGTTGACTCTGTGGTTACTAAGTTATTCGGTATGCTTGAGTCTCATTAATGCTCTTCATTAAATCTTTACGGTTGCGTTTATGCGGTGCTATGGTGTTGACGTTGTTTTTGAATTCGTTGATAGCGAAATTGTGTGTTTACGAAAGAAGCAAGCATATTGAGACTAAGTGTCATTTCTTGAGAAGCCAAGTTCAAACGGAACATTAGAAGTTGTGCAATGTAGCACCAGTAGTTGGAAGATGTTCTGACGAAGGCAATCAAGACGGATCAATTTCTCCTCTTAAGGGATGGAATTTGTGTAGTTAGTTTTGAATAGAGATATAAATTAAGGGATGATATTAAAGGGTAATTTAGTACTACCTCTGTTCCTATATATAAGAGACAATTCATTTTTTAAATTCATTGAATAATCAATGTATTTGGTCAATTTATAGACTAGGTACATTGATTATTCAATGAATCTAAAATTGAACTCTCTTATATATAGGAACGGTAGTATTTACTATTTATGTACCTTTTATCTTGGTCATTAAGTTTACTTTAGGGACTATGTTATAATTTTTCTCTTTGTATAAATAGACTAGTAGTAGATGTCATTGATAACAACAACAACCTTATTTCTTTCATACCTTTTGTAGCTGTCATTCTCTTTTATTCATCCATTATTCCAATCATCTTTGATTTTTGTGCACCAACACCCGTGACCTCTTATTTGTTGAAGTATAGTATAAAAATAAGTCTTATAACTAAGCTATATAACACATAAATCTTATAACTATTATAATTTAACACAAACTTTATAAATATTGCTAGATACAATTATACATCAAGAAAATCATATTTTTATCAAAATTTATCACGAACCTTTATAGTTCAACACAAACCTTAAATTCAACACATAAACCTTTTTTAACCTTATAATCATTATAATTCACTACAGAAACCTTATAACCATTATAATTCAATACATAACATCACAGCCACAAAAATCTCTAAGGACCTTAAACTTCACCCAAAAGAAAGAAAGACAAAACTTTATATAATTGTCATTTGAAGAATGTATTGACATCAGTCCTACTTAATTTCTTTCAGTTTATCTTTCGATTAAGTAGCACACTTGAATTCATCAAATTACTACATAATATAACATAACATAACATAACATGATTTAGTTAAAACTAATAAATTAGATGAAATATATGTGAAATATTTAAATAAGTCCTAAGGTAATATATCCATGTCATGTTTAGAATCTCTATTTGATCCAAAAGAATAATTTCTTTCATAAACTTCAATACGAAATAACGCAATCTATGCCATTGTGGCGAGGACACTACATAGAAAAATTTGGATATATATAATGGAGAGAGCTGGATGGAAATTTCTTACGATCAAGAAGAGATGCAAAGAGATCCCAAAGATCGACCCCAAATAAGAAAGCGACAATACATTGTTTAGACTGTATATAATGTTGATAAAACAAATATTGAACCTAGAAATGTATAGTCCCTACTGCATAATTTTAAATTCTAAAAACATTACTTTGTTCTATTCACAGATTAGTGACAGGAAGAGAAATTCCAAATATTTGAGCATATGCTGAAAGTGGTTATTTGTAAATCTGTTGGACAATAAGGTAAAAACATTTTATTAGTTGGTTTCCTATGCTTTGATTACCTTTTTCAGTTTTGTTTTTGTTTGTATATGACTTTCAATTTCCCTTTGTGCTGCTTCGAGATATTCATAGCTTGTTTGTTTTCAATTATCAATGATGACGCAACGTTTGTAAATATGTTGAACAGATTTGAAGTTTCTCTGATACATTACATGTTTACACTTTACAGTATGTATGTGCTTGAAGTCAAGCTAATTAACTTTACTAAACTAACCGTAAAAAACCAAAATATAAAGACCAACATCACCGACGACATCTATAATTAAACTTTTTTGTTATATTTTATTTTACCATGTTACCTTTTATTCTATATTTATGGCTTGTTGAACATAAACTCTAAGCTATACAATGTTTATTTGAAGCCTTCTTGAACATTTATGGCTAACTTTGACCTGTTGAAATTGATTTAGATGGAAAATCGCTTAGCTGATTTAAGGAACTCTTGTGTGGAGAAATTGACAAACGGGACATTAGCACAATTACGAAGTGTATTTTGCTTTACACGCATTTCCAATGAATTCGAAGAAGAAAATGTTTGGCTGGATGAAGAAATTAAAGAAGTTGAGAGTCTCTCATATGATGAATGTTATTGGTCTAGATATTACATTCCTTTTGAAAGTAGAGAGAAAAATACAAGAGCTGCTCGATGCACTCAAAGATGATAACAACAATATAATCGTATTGCAAGGAATGGGTGGCATTGGAAAAACAACATTAACCAAAAAAGTTGGAAAAGAACTAAAACAATCTGCACAATTCACTCATGTGATTGATGTAAAGATGTCGTCTACTCTAACATAAAAAAATTCAAGATGATATTTCTCAACCTTTAAAATGCAATGGAATTGTATTGATTCACAACGATCAAAAATACTTTTAAGCCGATTATCAAGTGGCGAGAATGAGAAAATTCTTCTAATAATGGATGATGTGTGTGATAAAGAGCTTCGTCTTGATTTTGATCTAATAGAATTCCAAAACATGACAATCCCAATGGTTGCAAAGTTCTTATAACCACAGAGAGTAAACAAATATTCACTGAAATGCCAAGGAATAAGATGATACAGTTGGAGCTCTTAACTGAAGAAGAAGCATGGACCATGTTTGAAACATATGCTGGTATAAGATTTAGTTCTTTATCAAAAAAGTTGATCGAAAAGAGTCGTAAAATTTCCAAGGAATGCAAACAATTACCAATTGCAGTTGCAGTTATCGCCAAAACTTTTAAGGGCCAACATCCTAATAAGTGGGATGATACCTTAAAATCCTTGAAGAAGCATGTGGCAGTGGACGATGTTGATGAGGAAAAGGTTGGAGTTTATAAATATATGGGATAAAAATGCCAAGAGGTTGTTCCTCTTAACGTCTTTATTCCCATTAGATAAAGATATCTCTATTGAAATTCTAACTAGACTTAGCTTTGGAACGAGTCTTTTAGAGGAAGCTTGTGACATATACAATAATGCTCGAGGCAAAGTTTATGAAATAAAAAATAATCTCATAAATTCATGTTTGTTGTTGAGGGTTGATGATGGACATGTAAGAATGCATAATTTGGTTCGTGAAGTGGCTCAATGGATAGCAAAAAATGAGATTCAATGTGTAAATTTGTCTAACAAAGATCAAAAATCATCACTTGAAAGGCAAATAAATATAAAATATTTATTTTGTACAGGGAAGGACAAGGATTTCTTTTCCTGTAAGATTGATGGTTCTAAACTTGAGATTCTAATTGTCGATCGGAATGGAGATAAAGATCCTAAATGTATGGAAGTCCTGGATTCTTTCTTTGAAAATATTGCCAAGCTTCAAGTTTTGTATGTTTTAGGTCATGAAAAACGAGCCTTATCATTACCAAAATCAATTCACTCATTGGCCAATGTTCGATCTATATTGATTGATGGAGTTGATTTAGGTGACATCTTTGTTTTGGGAAATTTGCAAAGTCTCGAGACTCTTGATTTGGATAAATGCAAAATCAATAAATTGCCACAAGAAATCGCAAAGTTCAAGAATTTCAGATTGTTAAACTTGGTAAGATGTGTAATTAAAAGTGGTGATCCATTTGAGGTTATTAAAATGTGCTCAACACTTGAAGAGTTGTATTCATAGACAGTTTAATGGCTATTGTAGAGAAATAACCTTACCAGAGTTTAAATTGAAAAGGTATCATCGGTAAAAAATGGGAGTGGAGTAGAGATAGTTGGTTATTATCAAAATGTGTGGCTTTTACTGGCCATGATTATTTTCTTTCAAAAGAAACATACAAGTATTGCATGCAAACATCAGACGGTCTTCAACTAAATGGAATTTCAATTAAGGAGGGATGGAGAAATCTCATGCCTGATTGTTGATATACATAAAGGTATGAATGATCTTGTTGAGCTTAGTATGGTAAAATTTCACAATTACAGTGTCTCATTGATGCAAATCATCTTCAAGATACAAAAGTACTGCCCAAGTTGGCTGTACTAGATCTGGACAAAATGAAAGTTTTGGAAGTACTATTCAAGGGTTCTCTTTCTTCTGACTCTTTGATGGTTTTGGAGGAGCTATCAATATTTAACTGTGAGATGCTTCAAAGATTGTCAAACTTCAAGCTAAATCTCTGCAAGCTAAAGAAAGTGGTACTTGAAATGCCCAATGTTGGTTCACCTCTCTTCATTGTTAACTTCTCGGAACGACACTACTAGAGAAATTGGAAATAGTCGATTGTGAAAACTGAGAAGCATAATAATAGATGAAAGAGGAGAATGAATTAATAGAAGAAATAGATAACAATGATAATGATAACAAGAAATTTGTCTCAATGTTTCCAAAACTAAGAATTCTTGTTATAGAAGGATGTCATCTATTAGAATCAATACTTCCTGGCTCTCCTCTCAAGACCTTCCAGAGCTAGAACATATAAGAATAAAAGAATGTAATGAGCTCAAATACATATTTAGAAAATGTCAACATTTTGAAAAGGGTTCTCTAAAACATATACTGCTTTGGCAATTCCCAAAATTGAAAAACTTTTGTTGAAAATTGCTTGCAATTGGAATACATATTTGGGCACTACATTGATGATGACCATCAAAATTACAATGGAGTGCACCTTGATCTTCCAGCATTAGAATCTATCTATCTTCGCAATCTGTCAAGCTTAGTCTACATATGTCCAAAACAATATCGCATGACAATTCCTCACCTGGAAGAACTTCTACTCAAAGAATGCTCTGGATAATGCAATCATGAAGGTATTTCTGTTTCCATATATCTTTCTTGTTTTCTTTTTGAGACAATGACCTTGCATGTGGACTGTTTCCTTTCTCCCATTTTTTCTTGTGTTTTTAACTTTTTGTTTGCCATTCCTTGTGCCATTAGACTCTTGTTGTTGTATTGTTGAGTTTTCCATAAAATGTATACGTTTGAATTTCCATAATTTGTATGCCTAAGTTGTATGGTAATGTTTGGTTTGATTTTCAGTTCCTTCATACATGGAAATTTGCTCAATGCCTTCCATTACAATCAAATATCATGAGCAATGTTAAAGAGATGACGTTGTCTGGTTTTCCGAAGATAAAAACTATGTTTATGCTTTCTATTACTTCAAGAATGTTGGTGGAAACTTTGAGAATTGAGAATTGCGATGAATTGAAATACATAATAGTTGACATTGGAGATGATGATAATGGTGTCAATAATTGGGTCGATGTCTTCCCGAAATTGAAAAGGCTTTACGTTCTTGATTGCAAGAAATTGGAATACATATTTGATCACTACACTGAAGGCCATCGATACGACAATGAGATTCTCCTTCGTCTCACAACATTACAATCTATGGAACTTTGCAATCTGCCACGTTTAGTAGCGATGTGTCCTAAACGATATTGCATAAAACTTTCATCTTTCAAAGATCTTAAAATTGTGAAATGTTCTCAGGATAATAAAATCATGCAGGTATCCTTGTTTGCATAAATCTTTGTTGTTTGCCAAAATAATCATTGATTCCAATTTTAAATACTTGGAGAAATCAATACTAAAGACAAACTCTCTCAGGTATGAAAATAAAGTGGCATCAAGTAGATGTTTATTTGAAAAAAGAGTTAGAAATGACCTTAAAAGACTAAATTGTTAAAAAAAATTAAAGACTAACTTGTTGCAAAAAAAAAACTTTTATTTGTGATTAATTCATATTATTATCTCAATTATAATTTATTTTAAATTATTATAATATAAATTTAATATTAATATTTACCAACACAATTATAATTTGATAGAAAATAAATAAAAATTAATTAACATCCGCTCATAATTGATCTAGTAACTATGTAAAACATCTGGTAAAATGAAAGGATGGCACCCCTTTTAATTTCTATTAACTTATATGGAATGTGCTTCTCATTGAATTTTAAATATATTCTTATGTTACTGCTGATCGTGTACATGTAGGATTTGAGTGGGAGCATGGAACATTGTATTGCTTTAAAATGTCTTTTTGTGGAACCAGAAAATTCATTTTCCCTACAAAGCCTGACACAAATAATAATTGTTGGGTGCGAAAAACTGGAAATAGCTTTCTCTACTTCTATCTTTAGATGCCTATCACAATTGGTTTATCTAAGAATAGATGATTGCAAAGAGTTGAAGCATATCATCAAGGATGACAGGATCAAGGATGACAGGAAGACTCAAAAGTTGTCCTATATAACATGCTTTCCAAAGCTAAAAATACTTGTTGTAGTAAACTGTCACAAATTAAAATGTGTCTTTTCGGTCTCCATATGCAAAGAGCTTCCAGAGTTAAAAGCTCTTATAATAAGTGAAACAGATGAGTTGGAAGAAATATTTAAAAGTGAAGGTGACCAAAAAGTCGAGATACCAAATTTAAATATAGTAGTACTTGTAGACCTACAAAGCCTCTTGCACACCCAAAGCGAACAATTTCTGACTGTAGAAAATCGTTTAATACAAAATTGTCCAAAACTCAATTTGACTTCAAATGCAACTCCTTCTGTCATGGATAAAATTAACAACATTTGTTTTGATTTCAAAGGTACACACTACACCCATTTCTTTTTATAACCATTACTTGATGGTTTTAATAAATTACATATCATGCAATGTTTATGAAATATTTTGCAAAGTTGTGTTTATTTCTTGTAACTCTTCTATGGATTTATATGTCAATTTCTATTCTAATATATACCTTTTCAATCTGTCTTAGAAGCATATCGTTTGAATCCTTAAAGAGGTTGTCTTACTTGATTCATTGTAGGTTTTGTAAATATAAATGTCAAAACTTTTGAGAAAAATTTCCATAACTTATTCTACCTATATTTCTTACCGAGAACTACGAGAGAATATACAAGTGTCTCTCGGTATAATTTGAAAAAAATAACTATGACATTGTCAAAGATGTCATATAATCTTTGTTTTATCTTTACCATTTACTTCTCTATGTCTTTTACATGGTCTAAAGTAGAAATGTGCCAATAAGTATTTTAAAACATAAGGATTTATAGATTTATAAATGTGGTAAAATTTTAGTTTTGGCATGGACAGATATACAACTGTGTCCATGAGCTACTAGGAACAATTTTAAACTCCTCTGAAATAGTAGTAAAATGGTTGGAAGTGTCACTTTTAGTTAATATTACATATTTTTCCTCTTTCAGTATTTTAAAAAATAGAAGCAATTCTAATGAACATTTTGGTTTTATGTTATGTTTATGACTTTACTATCTAATGAGTTTAATCTGTACTATTTTCTGTTGATTTTGGAGTATCAGATATTTATATGATAGAGAACCATTTCTACGCTATAAATGGGAGAATATGGTAAAAGAATTATTTCAACTGTTTGGGTATTTCAGACCCAAGTTGGCTTCTTTAAAGGTCAATATAAATCTATTTATTCAAAATGGATGTAATTATTTATTAGTTTTATGTGACTAATGCATTAGTTCATAATATTCTTAAACATGTTTTAATTTTATGCAGAGTGTTGAAGAAGGTGCTGCATTAACAAATCCCAAGACAATAACAGCCCCAAATAATTTAGAGTTAGCCAGTTCATCACATGTTAGTGTGATTAACAAAATCTAATCAAACTTTTATTGCTTTCAATCTTTGATTCACTTGTTTATTGTTTTTATTTTGTCTGTGATAAAATTAGGAACTTCAAAGTAGAATATCTCTCTCTATATATATATATTTTGAGGCTAATCTTAAAAATACTAATACTAAGTATATAAATATCATTTGTATGCTTCTGCTTTGGAGACAACATCAGTTGAAATATTACTTACAAATTTAAATGTAATTTGCAGACCATATTAAATTCCTTAGATATTTGTATGCATAACCCTCATTCAATAATTAAAGGTCTAACTTAGTAATGAATATTATTATTTTATAGTTTCATATCACTAATGCATTTTTCTTAATACAGGAATTGGAGAAAGAAGAACCAACAAGTCAACAAGGTTTGAAAACAAACATGATCCACTTGGCGAAATCAATACCACAATCAAACCCTCTCAGGTATATAATGTATTATATTATCACGTAATTGTGCATGTAACACTAAAATATATAGATTTTGTTTCAAGCCCCCATTTAAAAATCTATATCTATATTTATATCTATATAATATATTAAATTCAATACTTCAAATATTATAACAACACATCATCAATTATAACTCTAACACATCATCAAGTATAACTTTAAATTTACCACATCATCCTATAGACATATGTGACACATTCAAAAATGCATTTTTATCTTATATTTCTATAGATTAGATGTCATGGGTTGAACCCTCGCAAAGATGAAATAATATATTTTTTTGAACAAATTGATCTAACAAATTAATCATTAATCAAACAATGTATATTTTCTTAAATTCAAAATATTCTCTCACATTTCAAATATAAAAGAGATGTGAAAATTAAAATACAATCAAATATTATTTGTTTTCTAGAAATTAGAGTAATAATAGTAACACTTGAAATAAATGTTATTAATCTTAAAGTAGTTCTTACATAATTTTCAAGCGTAATTCACTTTGAACGTATTTAAAATAGAAAATACTTTGCAATCATGTTTTATGATGTCTATATAATTTACAACTATATTTTCCATATAATATCAAATAATAAACTCATGACAAATAACAAAATACACAAAAAAGATAAGAGAATTCAAACACAATCAAATATTTTAATCTTATTTTCGATAAAATGCTTCGACAAGCAAATCATTACTCCAACTATGTATATATATTTCCCTATTTTAAAAATATTTCTCTCAAATTTCAAAAATAAAAGAGATGTCAAAATCCAAACACAATAATATTTTTATTTTCTTAAATTATAAAAATAAAAATAACACTTAAAATAAATGTTTTTAATCTTAAAGTAGATCTTACACGATTTTCAAATGTAAGTCACTCTAAGTTGATCCTAAAAATTATATAGTATGCAACAATCTTATAAAGTTTGACAAAATAGAAATAAATTTTTAAATTATTAAAATTTATTTTACCTTATTTAAGAAAAATAGTCTAACAAGTCAATCATTACTCCAACTATGTATATTCCCTAATATTAAGAAAAATTCTCAATTTTATAAATAAAAGAGATATCAAAATCCAAACAAAAAATATTTTTGTTTTCTTGAATTATTACAATAAAAATAATACTTGTAATAAATGTTTTTAATCTTAAAGTAGTTCTTACACAATTTTTAAAATAAATCACTTTAAATTGATTTTAAAATTAATATAGTATGCCACAATCTTATAAAGTTCAATAAAATAGTTATAAAATTTAAAAATTATTGAAAATTAATTAAATAATAATTAGAAATAAACTTTAATTTTATTTTACACTAAAAATACATACATATATTTAACAAATTAAATTAAAATATCTAAACAAATGATAAGTGCAAAAAAATGAGAATAAAACCAAAACAAAAAAAAATAACTTTAGAGGTATGTAAGGTGGCAAATCTAAATCACTTTCAGTATTTTAAAAAAATAGAACCAATTCTAATGAACAATTTGGTTTTATGTTATGTTTATGACTTTACTATCTAATGAGTTTAATCTGTACTATTTTCTGTAGATTTTCGGAGTATCAGATATTTATATGATAGAGAACCATTTCTACGCTATACATGGGAGAATATGCTAAAAAAAATAATTCTAGCAGCATCCACGTTGGCTTCTTTGGCTTCTTTAAAGGTCAATATAAATCTATTTATTCAAAATGGATGTAATTATTTATTAGTTTTATGTCACTAATGCATTAGTTCATAATATTCTTAAACATGTTTTAATTTTATGCAGAGTGTTGAAAAAGGTGCTGCATTAACAAATCCCAAGACAATAACAGCCCCAAATAATTTAGAGTTAGCCAGTTCATCACATGTTAGTGTGATTAACAAAATCTAATCAAACTTTTATTGCTTTCAATCTTTGATTCACTTGTTTATTGTTTTTTATTTTGTCTGTGATAAAATTAGGAACTTCCAAAGTAGAATCTCTCTCTCTCTATATATATATATATATATATATATATATATATATATATATATATATATATATATATATATATATATATATATATATATATATATATATATATATATATATATATATATATATATATATATATATATGATGGCTAATCTTAAAATACTAATACTAAGTATATAAATATCATGTTAAATTACCCTCATTCAAGCTGGAGCTTGAGGAATTGGTTTCCACAAAGCATTTGGATAATGAAAATTTGTCCTTATTGACTAATTTTCTTGTTAAGCACCCTTCAAATCTTTTAAAGGGAATTTCACTTAGCAACCGATACAAGGGTTTCGCATACAACTGCCTAGTTGATTTATTGAAATTCCTCCAAACCCACAGCATGTTAGATGTATTAGGTTCAAGCCGCTCTAAATTTGTTCAGTTAATACATGATATGCGCAGATGTGATTTTGATAAGGATTGGTTAGATGGTGTTGAAAAACGCGCTTTGTTTCCCGGCTTACAATTTTCTCAAGATGCATTGCAAAAAGTATCAGATTCCAAGAAACGAGTTATCAAGGATGTTGAAGTGGTGCGTTTCAAGATAGATATTTTAACTCAAAATGTGGAAGAACTTAAGCAACAATTGTCCTCCTCCGAAGCTGATTTGGAGATCATTATTCAACAAGAGAAAGAAATTGTTGAATCTATGGCTGCTTTAAGTGCTCCTCTGGGTTATTAGAGTATTTTCCCTTGCATTGTTTTACTGCACTATCTTTTTTCGTTGGAAATGAACATATATATTATTGTGTTTGTGTGTTTAATTACTGTTGTTGACATGTAATAATTTCTTCCTTCATTTCAAATGATAAGGGGAAGAAATGATTATTATTGATGCAATATTTATATAATAAAAAAACTATCTGAAGTCACATTATCCTTGCCGTTTTTATAACCAAATGTCAGTTTATAATTTATTATGTTAGTAGGATTCTATAAAGTCTCATGTATGCGGAGGAAAAACTCATATTTAGTAGGATTCTATAAATTCTCGAATAAATATAAGTTTAATATCTTTTCTGTTATTGTTTACTTTTATATTGTTTTATGTGTTAGAATATGTGTATAATTCATGTTAGATAGTGATCGAAATAGCTTGACTATTTCGAATAAGATAATCGAATAAGGTAGTGATCGAACAGACTTGGTACATTCGATATATTACTTTAGTGTGTAGTTTGAATGAGTTGGACGTTAGATATTGGGCTTTAGTTTACACTATTAGGCCCAGAAAATGTGTCTATATAAGGAACATTTCCTTATAAGCAGCATATACTTTTTCAATCATTTACAATATACACTTTTCATTCTGTTAGTATCACATATTATTCTCTTCTCCTCTTAAACTTCTTCTTCTTCTTCATCACAAATATACTCTCTTTCATCTTCTGTTCCAACAAATTGGTATCAAGGAGCTCGGTTGCGATTCAAGGAGAATCAAATGGCAAGCGGAACAACAACGTCGACACGATTCAAGAATCTACCGGTTTCAAAGGAGAAAACTACCAGTGATGGGTTGCACAAATGAAGGTTATTTTGATTTCAAGATGTTGTTGAAATCTTGAATGAAGGTTATATCGATGGAAGCAAATGCGACGGAAGCCCGAAAGGCTGCATAAAGATCGGAGGAAGAAAGCAAAGCTTTGTTCTTAATTCATCGATGTGTAGATTCGATGTCTTTGAGAAGATAATTGAAGAAGAATCGACAAAGAAGCATGGGACAAGTTAAAGAACTTGTATGGCGGAGGAAAATTGAAGAAGGTGAAGTTGCACGAGAAAGCAATACAATTGATGCACATGAAGGATGATGAATCAATTTCGCATACTTCTCAAAGATTGTGACATTGACGAATCAAATGAAAGCATGTGGCGAAACCATCACGGACTGCAGAAAATAGAAAAGGTATTGAGATCCTTAACAGTGATTTTGACTATATTGTTGTAACAATTGAAGAAGCAAAGACTCTTTCCGGATGAAGTTAGAAGAACTTCAAGCTTCATTAGAGGCTCATGAGATGAGACCAAGCAAAGAAACTCAGAGAGAGAAGGTAGGCGAACAAGCATTGCAATCAAGATTCAGCAAGAAAGTGAAAATCGAAGTTCGAAAGCATCTTGCGGTGTGAGAAGTCAAGCAAGAATCTTGATTAGAAAGGTATGGGCAACAAGTATTCGGGAAGAAAGTTGACAAGAAAGATAAGCAATGCTACAATTGTCAAGATTTTGGTCACTTACAAAGCCGTCGAAGGAAGAAAGTAGAAAGGGCAAAAGAAAGTGATGAAGCTCAATATGCAGAGGAGGTGATTCGATGATGTCGATGATGGTTAATTCTCAATCGATTGAGAAAACCAACATGTGGTATCGGATTCGTGGATGCGCAATCATATGGCAACAAGAATTGGTTCAAAGAAACTTGATGAGTCGATAAAAGGGTGATAAAGTTTCTTGATGGAAGACACATCGATTCTACGGTAAAGGAGATATTTCGATTGCGAGAAAGGATGGTGGAAAAGCTACTATCGAGGTATTGTATGTACCCTCTATGACAAGTAACTTGATAAGTGTAGGTCAATTACTTGCAAAAGGATTCGAGGATGAAACTTGAAAAGAATGAGATGAAAGTCTATAGGTCGATGGGAGGTCGATCATGAAAGCGCCATTGGCGAAAACAAGACGTTCAAAGTAGAGCTCAACACATCGATCACAAATGTCTTGCTTCAATGACGAAGAAGACAAGAATTGTGTATGGACATCTAAACTTGAAGTTTATGCATGCTCAATCGGAAGAAGATGGTGGTTGGTTTGCCTTATGTGAAGGAACCAAAGCAAGTGTGTGAGGAATCTTTGTAAAGCTAAGCGCAAGGAAGGCATTCAAACATGACTTGCCCATGAAATCAAACGCAAGTTGGAGCTAGTTCACTCGATGTGTGGACCATTTGAAGTAAAATCAAATGGAGGCAATGTATTTTCTTACGCTTATTGATGAATTCACCGGGCATATATGGATTTACATCATTGAAAGAAAAGTGAAGTATTCACACGGTTCAAGAAGTTCAAATTGCACCGAAAGGCAAAGTGGCTGCAAATTGAAGAAGTTGAGAAGACGGTGGTGGTGAATACACTGAATTTGCCAAATTCAGAATGGGAAGGTATAGAGCATGAAGTTATTGCACCCTATACACCTCAACACAATGGCATACGAGAGGAAAACAGTATATGACAAGAAGTATGTTGAAAGCTAAAGAAATGCCTAAAAGATTTTACTGACAGTGATATCATTCGACAGTGTCCAACGAAAGGATAGTTGGAAAACACCTCATGAGGCTTGGTGGATCAAAGCCAAGTGTAAGTCACCGAGTTTTGATCAATGTGTTTCGCATGTACAGAACAATTGAAGAAAAGCTGGATGATCAGTGAAGCTATGGTTCTTATAGGTTATCATTCAACTGGTGCGTACAAGCTGTATTCACCAATCGAAGATAAACTAATAATCAGTAGAGATGTTCGAATCGACGAAAGCAAAGGTTGGGATTGGAGTCGAAGTTCAACACAGGAATCAGACACTATTATAAGCGTGTTCAAGAAGATCCACAAGATGAGTCCTCGAATAGTCGTGAACAAGGTAACACTTCAACTAGTCGAAATGAAGAACCACACGAGCAAAGTGAAAGAAGGTCGACAAGAACAAGAACTGAATCAACTAGGCTAGCTGGGTATGAAAGATTCTCAGATCAAGTGATTGATGATGATGGTGATCTAGTTGAAGAAGCCATGATGATGGCTGAAGCAGAACCAATCGATTTAAATGAAGCAATGGGTAATTCGAATTGGTGCGAAGCCATGAAAGAAGAACTCAAAGCCATTGAAAAGAACAAGACTTGGGAGCTTGTCGAAAGAACGAATAAGAAGCCAATTGATGTAAAGTGGATATACAAGGTGAAACGAAGGCCAAATGGAGAAATTGCTAAGTACAAAGCAAGGCTGGTGGCTAGAGGCTTTCTACAGAAGCCAGGAATAGACTTCGATGAGGTATACGCACCGGTTGCTAGATCGAAACAATTGAATAGTTGTTTCGAGCAGACATCTGAGGATGGAAGATGCATCAGCTGGATGTAAAGTCAGCATTCCTGAATGGACCATTAGAGGAAGAAGTCTATGTCACTCAACCACCAGGATTCGACGTCAAAGGACAGGAGTCGAAGGTATATAGATTACAGAAGGCTCTCTATGGTTTGAAGCAAGCTCCTCGAGCTTGGAATAAAAGAATAGATAGTTTCCTAATCGAAGCAGGGTTCACAAAGTGTGTCTCTGAACATGGAGTGTATGTGAAAGATGTCGACGGTGTCAGTCGAATCATTTTATGCCTCTATGTAGATGACTTACTGATTACTGGAGATGAAGAAGCTGAGATAGCAAAAGTCAAGTCGAAGCTAATGCAAGAATTCGAAATGTCAGATCTAGGTAATCTCTCATATTTTCTAGGAATGGAATTCAAAAATACTGAAGAAGGAGTATTCTTGCATCAAACCAAGTATGCTCAAGATATTCTGAAAAGGTTCAACATGAGCAACTGTAAAGAAGCTGTCACTCCACTAGAGACAGGAGCAAAGCTGAAGAAAGAATCAAATGATAAGTTTGTAAATTCGACATTGTACAAACAGATCATTGGATCCTTGAGATATCTTTGCAATACAAGGCCTGATATTTGCCAAAGTGTGGGGTTGTTGAGCAGATTTATGGAAAGACCTCAAGAGTGTCATCTTAATGCAGTGAAGAGGGTGTTAAGATACATAAAAGGAACCATCAATCATGGGGTGTTACTGCCAAAGAAGTCGAAGAACAACACAAGTATTGAAGTTCATGGATATACTGATTCGGACTTCAGTGGAGATCAAGATGAAAAGAAAAGCACTGCAGGCTACATCTTCATGATCGAAGGTGCTCCAATCTCCTGGAGCTCGAAGAAACAAAGCATTGTGGCTTTGTCATCATGTGAAGCAGAATATGTAGCTGCATCATATGCAGCATGTCAAGCAGCATGGATCGAAATGTTACTTGAAGAACTCAAGATAATGAAGCCAAAGAATATAAAGTTATTTGTTGACAACAAATCAGCAATTAACTTGGCTAATCATCCAGTGTGTCATGGTCGGAGCAAACACATTGAAAGGAGGTATCATTTTCTGAGAGATCAAGTGAACAAAGGGAAGATCGAAATAAAGCACTGCAAGACAGAAGTTCAACTAGCTGACATATTCACTAAACCTCTGAAGAAAAACAGATTCGAAGAGCTGAAAGGGAGCATAGGGATGAGAAGTCTCGAGAACATGAATTAAGGGGGTGTGTTAGAATATGTGTATAATTCATGTTAGATAGTGATCGAAATAGCTTGACTATTTCGAATAAGATAGTATTCGAATAAGGTAGTGATCGAACAGCTTGGCTGTTCGATATGTTGCCCTTTAGTGTGTAGTTTCGAATGAGTTGGACGTTAGATATTGGGCTTTAGTTTACACTATTAGGCCCAGAAAATGTGTCTATATAAGGAACATTTCCTTATAAGCAGCATATACTTTTTCAATCATTTACAATATACACTTTTCATTCTGTTAGTATCACATATTATTCTCTTCTCCTCTTAAACTTCTTCTTCTTCTTCATCACAAATATACTCTCTTTCATCTTCTGTTCCAACATTATGCACATAAGTCGTTGCACAAATTTCAAATTCTAATGCCAATAAGTTTAGGTGACTATTAATTGGAATGAAATCAAAGATGGAGAAGAATATGAGATAAACATATAACTCCCAACTTTTAATTTATTCTATATATTTTTAATTTCTTATTATGTATAATTAATGATATATCAATATTTAATATCATTTATTTTCTACGTCCTCAAATGTTGGATCACAACTAATCATATAAGAATCAAAATTCTAGTAATAAAAATAATCGAAACGCTAGTCAATTTACAATTTTGTTTTCTTAAAATTAATCAAAAGTAGACTATAAAAAATGTACAAGTGATATAACAAATATTTATTAAATACTCCCTCGAATCGTTTTTATAAGAAATACTTCACTTTTTTAAATTAATTGAATAATTAATATATTTAATTAATAAATAGTCCAAATACATTATTTATTCAATGAATCTAGAAAAGTGAAATGTCTCTTATAAAAAAGACTGGAAGGAATAATACACCATACAAAATTGAGTTAAGAAAATAAAAGTCTATTATGGTTTTGGAGTGGATTTTGATCCCCATTTCCATCAGAGAAGGCAATTTTCCCTCTCCCCCATTGAAGTCCTCAAGAGAAGGCAAGTGGAAAGGGTCAGCAATCAACCCCTGAAATTTCATTCGTTTCATCATTAGCTCGTGATGCACCACGATGAATCTTGTTATCGAGTCGTCTCGTGGATTAGGTTCCCCCTTTCTAACCCACCACGCTTTGTCTAAAGATCGCCGCTCACGCTGACACTCTCATCATACTCATGTACTCTTCCCACTTTGTAACATGATACTAAGGCATGCAAATTTCCTCCAACCACAAGGCTTGTTTGTTTCGACTAAATCCCTCCCATGTTCCCCCTTTCCCTTTCCTGCATTTGATTGCGCATTGCATGTTTTTGTGCTTTTGCAAAAGCACTTGTTTGTTTCCCCTTAGGACCGCTCGACTAGGATAGTCTTCGAGCTTATACATTAGTATAGTTATCCATGTATGCTAACATAGGTAGATATTCCCTTTTCATCCTCGAATTAGGGCCACTTTCGTATGAAAACATTAGGAATAGCTAGATAGTTTCGCTCAGAAGTTTTCACTCCCTTTTGCATATTAAGACTAAAACTCTTTCTTTATCAAAATCCTCAAACATCTTAACAAAACTTAAATCCTTTCACCAAGGTAAAAACAATCCACCAATGTAAATCATTTTGACTTCAGAGTTTTTCATTTTAAAACCTTTTCGATAAGGGTATTTCATTTCAAATCCGAGCGAGTTGCTAAGTGTGCAAATGGCCGAGCATGAGTATTTCGATAAGCTGCGATGCCAAGCACGAATTGCAATCCTAATTGCAAGGACGCAAAATGGTACTAATCATAAAAAACATTGCAATCCTCCAAAAATTTAGGAGAACTATGTAGTTCTTTAATGCCTAATTGCAAGAATGGGGTACGTAGGCCCTAAAGGTTCACAACCGCACCAAACACACTAAAAAGACCTTTCTTTTTGTATATAATACTTTGCATTCATTCATTTTACCTTAGATATAAGCTATATATAGACACCCACACCCTTTAGATAGAAAACAGAAGTGGATCTTGTAGAGTACTACAAACGTGTGAGGTGCTAACATCTTTCCCTCGCGTAACCGACTCCCTTACCCGATCTCTTTGTCTAAGAACATAATTTCTCCCATTCAAGTTCACCTGATGTTTACCTTTCCTTCTACAAGATAAAAATCGTTCGATGCCGACTTCATTGAATTCATTCGATGATTTTTCCGGTTGTTTCAACTGGCGACTTCAATGGAAAAAGTTTGACCAGATGCTAGTCCTTCCCGAAGTTGATCCTAGTTTCCGTTTTTTTTTATTGAGTGTTTATTTATTTACTATCTTTCTCGTATTATTCATTTATATGTTGTGCATTGCATCCTATGTGAGATTTGTCTTTATTTCCCATGTATTGTACATTGTCTACTGTTGTGACATGATACTTTGGGTGGGAGTCACATGAGGTAAAAGGTCTATTATCCAGGCCAGTGACACATAGGATAAACGAATTCTCATGTGGAATCTCGCATCCCGTGATGCGTGTGAGGAAGCATGAGGTACCACACTCAGACAAGGTTCGATTGACCTTACTTTCATCCTACACCCTTTGTGTAGATAGTATTATAATTATTAGAGATGATATTGAGAAGTTGTAAGAAGATTATATTATGTTTTCCCTTAAATAAATTCTTATAATTATAAATAGTCTTTACTTTTTTTCTTTTGGATTACCAGTTAATTAGTAACGTTTATATTTATAACTTAAAAAATTTATTAAAACATTTTTTTTGATATATTAAGTTATTTCTAATGTTGATAGTTTCAAAATTAAGACATTTATTATTGGTATTATTAATATTTATAACATTTTTATATTTTATTACTTTTTACAAAATAATTCAAAAAATATTTTTTCCCCTTTTAATTAATTGGCTAAATTACAGTTTTGGTCCTCCTATTTTGGTGTTTTCACGATTTTACTCCCCCTATTTTGTTTTTAAACACTTTTGGTCCCTCATCCCCACTTTGGCTACAATTGTATAATTTTGTTGCTTTAGATTTAATATACTACTAGATTAAAACCAGCGTGATGCGCGGCGGTTAGCTTATACATTTTTTACTGAATTTTAATTATATTAAAAATTGGTTTTGACAAAATATAAATATTAAATTTATATTATAATCATTTTAATAAATTATAATGGAGACAATAAAAAAAATTTATTACATAGACAAATATATAATTCATTTGAAAAGAAAATACATCTGTATAAATTGAGAGTGATATCCGTAATTTAGACTTACAAACTTATGCATCTATAAAGTGATATTTTTGTTTTGTTTGATTTTCATGCTTTTTGTTTTGTTTTGTTTAATAACACTTTATAGATGCATAAGTTTATACATCTTATTATCTTATAGATGCATAAGTTTGTAAATCTAAATCTAAGAGAAAGTCCGTAGAGTAATAGGTTTTGTCCCAAGAGAGACCTTTTTCCTATCTATTAACTCACTAGTACTTGTGTTCAACATAAAGTTTAAGAGATGATCGTCACCAAAGGCACCTAACAAGTAAGATATCTGGAGAACAAAATAACAAAAGAAATTAACGTTATTATAATGTTTTGACTTAGGAAGGTAACCACCATTAAATTTATGAAAAATGAAATTGTATGCTTGGAAATGAATCAAAGTAATTGTTTGAAAATTACAAAAATATTTAGCACAAGCAGAGCTGTAAAAATATATCAATACATAGCCCCACATCTACTAGGATGTGTAAAAATCCAAAACTGCTATTCTAAATATTTAACTTTGGATTTAAGTGATGAGCATTTCAAACCATAATCAGTTCAGAAAACAAAATAACGAAAAGCAAAAGTGGAAAGCACAAAGAAGAACAAAGAAGAACAAAGAAGAGAAAAAAGGCCAACACTTATGTCAGTCCACATTCCAACTGCTGCTAGATGACTCTGATTGGGGTTTTCACCAATGGGATTTATGTCTAGGCACGAGATTTTAAACTCCAGTTGGGCATGCTTTACTTCCTGTAGCCAACAAAATCTGTATGGAATGTGGACTTTATGATTAGAACAAGTCATAAGTAAAAAATAAGAACAAAGAAGACAACTGCAATAGATTTTTTAGTTAGTAATAGTTTATTATTTGAGACCTTATATTATTTGAAACTTTTGATCATTTGTAGTATTTGTAAATTCCCATACAACTATAGCTATGCTTTGGAATTCCCTTACAACTATAGTTATGCTTTGGAATTTCTTTAGGTCTAACATCTTATTTACCACAATATATGCTCTCCCTCCACTACAAAAAAAAATGTAGAGAGAAAGGTTCTTAAAGAACTGACCCTAGATAAGTGAACTACAAGCTCATTGGCCTTAGACAGGTTCTTAATGTCAAATTTAAATTAGCATCACAAAATTGCAACAAAGCTACTGCTTTCAAACAATAGTATATTGACATGTATGTATAAATACAACTATAGTAATAATATTTCAATAATGATTATCAATGCATGCATATATTTATATAGTGGTGCACAATTTAAAACCAAAGTCAAAATGTACTAGAAATACAAGTAAGTCATACACACATATCATGCTCTATATAATATATGGTAAAGGACAAGTACACATACACACAATGAAAGTGTATAATTATACTAAATCTCTATTTGACAAATAGTGAGACATGTGACCATTAAACCTTCACAAGTTAGCATGGCATACATTTGGTTTTAATATGTTTGTCAAAAACCATTCTGTCAAAAACCAGTATGTCAAAAACAAGTTTGTCAAAAACCAAAGCAGTTTTCACATCCAATCCATAAAAATGGATTTAATATGTACAACTCTAATTGTGTTCACACTTTCCTTGAAAATACAAAGTAAAGTAGACTAAACATGCTTAATGGCTTGAAGCAGAACAAACATGTAAGTGATTTAACATTGCTTTGGGGAAAGCTCAGTATTGAGGTGTCATCGGAGGGAATAGAGAACCTTATGTCACCAAAAAGACATCTAAGTTAATAACATGGTCAGCATATCAATACCTAAACCCCAACCACATATTTGTTGGAAAACCATAGTCTGAAGTTGTACAAAATGACTTATTTAAAACCATTGCCGCATCAAAACCTGATTATTGATCAGCAAACCTTTTCATTGTACACCATGGTCATTCAATTCAGTATACGCGTAGCAAAGCTGAAAAATAATACAAGAATTGATCATAAGTCATAAGCATTAATCCCTAATTTTAAACATCAATAGCCTAAACGTCACCTCACAATTGTTATGACGAATGTAGGCAAAGGCTATGTAACCAAGATCTACAGAAGTCTTCGATAACTTCACACTCTCTGATTAGTACCATTATTTGTTCATGAATCGACAATATACTATCATCAATCTATGTTTGATGCCATGTATCAAGTCATTTTCTAATGCAAGATCATTCTATCATATGCTTAAGAAAAGGGAATGGTAGGGTTACACAATTTCTAAACATTGAATTATTCTAAATAATATCATTACACTATGAAAACGGTGACTATATCCACAAAGCACTCTAAGTACCGGAAAGAAATAACTTATATCACTATGTAAGCAAAAACGTGATTTCACGCCTGACATATTGGAAAGAAATAACTTGCAAAATCACATAAACAAAAACAAAACAATGTTGGAAAAAAACTAAAAATTATGTTTTTCTCAACTTAGGCACTCACAAACTAAAAGATTACGTATGACTGATAATATGAATCATACTTGCGGCGAAAAGGGTTTTCTGAAAATTTTAGGGTTTCGTTGTTGAAGGAAGAAAAAAGGGGGAAAAGGAATATAGAAGTTACATTACAAAAATTTTGTTTTGGTTGAGAGGGAAGAATGAGTCGTACAATTTTGGTAGGGAGGGAAGAATTTTGGTTTTTAGCGCTTAATGAAAATAAGAAAGAGAACGGCTGGTTTTTTTTTTTTATCTAAAAAGATTTAGAAAATAAGATACTGTGTAATTAACAAGTTGGAAACTAAAAAAAAAAGGAAATTCTCGTGGGATATATTATTTTGGGATTGGACTATACTTTGTAGTAAAAATTATAATGCTGCACTTTTTTTTTGTGGCTTAAAATATTTATAGTTTGTTAAATGTGGCTTAAATGTATGTGTGATTTTGTAACCGTGGTAATTGAAGAAAATTCCACAGTTTCACACTCTA
This sequence comes from Vicia sativa, assembly GCA_021764765.1. Taxonomy (NCBI): domain Eukaryota; kingdom Viridiplantae; phylum Streptophyta; class Magnoliopsida; order Fabales; family Fabaceae; genus Vicia; species Vicia sativa. Next base: position 264,226,611 of record CM038796.1, on the reverse strand, counting down.
GATTTAACGTTTCAAAACATATATTTATGATTTGAAAATCTTGGCTAAAGCTTGTATCTGGCACAATTTTTGAGTTGTGGAAAAATTTAGCGTGGTCGTAGGCTAAAAATGTTGTAGTGATAAATAGACTAGTAGTAGATGTCATTTATAACAACAACAACCTTATTTCTTTCATACCATTTGTAGTCGTCATTCTCTTTTATTCCAATCATTTTTTATTCTTGTGCACCAACAAATTAGTATTTAGAGCTTCGGTTCCATTCATATGGAAACACGAGTGAAACGTGAAGCGTTGTGTGATTATTTTTGGTTCTTGAATTCGTGTTGAATCTTAAACAAGAATCACATTTTTCTGATTTTGTGGGTTGAGAAACACTGTGTGAGTGAAGATCTAAGTGCATTGTACATGGTTGAAGATGAACCGAAACGACAACATGAGCACCAAACTTCCAATTTTTGATGGCAAGAACTGGAACAGATGGATGATTCAAATGCGCGTGTTATTTGGGGCTCAAGATGTTTTGGAGCTTGTTACTGATGGATATATTCCGGTTGCAGAAGATGCAACAAAAGAAAAGAGAGATGCGCAGAGAAACAAGAGGAAGAAAGAACAGAAGGCGTTGTTCTTCATCCATTAGTGTGTGGATGTGAACGTGTTTGAGAAGACTGCAGATTCGACGATGTCAAAGGAGGCGTGAGACACACTGGTCAGATGTTACGGTGGTGATGCACTAGTGAAGAAGGTAAAGCTTCAGCCCTTGAGAAAGCATTATGAGAATCTCAACATGAAGAACAATGAGAAGGTTTCAGAGTATATATCTCTATAGTGGTTTTGATCACTAATAAGATGAAGGCTTATGGAGAAACTCTTTCTGAACAGGTAATCATAGAGAAGGTATTAAGGTCACTTACTCCTCAATATGATTACATTGTTGTAGCAATAGAATATTCTAAAGATCTGGAAACCATGAGAATATAAGAGCTTCAAAGTAGTCTATAAGCGCATGAGTTGCGCCTAACTGAAAGAACTTTTGAGATGGAAGTTGACTAGGCTTTGAAAGCTTCTTTTGTCAAGAAGGACCAGAAGCATTCTTGGTTAGAGGCCAAGAATAGACGTGGTGATAAATTCTAGAAGTCACAAAGTTCTGATGAGAAGAAACATCAGAAGGGAAAAGAAAAATCTGACAAGAAGAAAGTTCAATGTTACTGTTGTAAGCTGTTTGGCCATTTTGCTTGAGATTACTGGTCAAAAAAGGAAGGAAATCAGAAGAAGCAAACACAGCTAGAGGAGATTTAGATGATGAACTTGTGTTATTGATGGCTTCTGAGTCTGATGGAAGAGATTTGGCAGATTGGTGGTATATGGACATTGGTTGTGCAAATCACTTGACTAGAAACAAGCAATGGTTGATAGATTTTGACTCCAGAAGGAGGACAAAGATCAGATGTGTTGATGATAAGTACCTTAATGCATAAGGCATGTGAAATGTCAAAGCCAAAGTGAAGAATGGGATGAATGTTTTGGTCAAGGATGTTTGATATGTTCCTGGAATCAAAAGCAATTTGATGAGTGTGGGTCATCTCATTGAGAAAGGTTTCTCAGTTGTTATGAAGAACAATCTCTTGAAGTTGTATGATTCCAATCAGAAGTTGATTATGCAATCTGAACAGGGAAGCAACAAAACATTCAAGGTGAATACATAATTATCTGAAATAGAGTGTCTTAGTGCAGAAGGATCTGAAGGAGATTATAAGTTGTGGTACAAGTGGTTGGGGTATTTGAACTATAGAAGCTTAGGGCATCTAAGTTCTAAGAAGCTCGTACGTGGCATTTCGAAGATTGTGAAGCCTGGGAAGTCATATGAGGTGTTACACCCCAATTTCTACCCAAGTAATTTATAAAAATCAGAGTTATAAATTTTTTTTCAACAAACGATTAGAGTATTACAATTCAACTTAAACAACATCACATTTTCACAGATACATAACACATAAACTAGGATGAACCGAAACAACAAGAATCAACTTTATTAATATTAAGCAGCGGAACTACATTAATCAACTAATTTGGCATAACATCTTTTCAACTTAAAACAAGTTAAAATCAGCAACTACTTTCATATAAGCAACATGATTTTCAGCAATGAAATCAGAATAACAAATAACACAACTAGCGTCATCCCCCTGAGTGTTATGTATCAGAGCCACAACCCGACTTGAACTATCGGCTACTAACGCTTCATTCTTTGTTACATGCACGTTACCAATATAAAGGCAACAGCGAAACAAATGACAGGGGTGAGATATCTAACAAACAATCACAACATAATCATCAACGTAATATAACGACCACAATTTATCAACACAACAACATTTATCACAACATATTCGTAAACATAACACAACAATAAATTCACCATCATAACAACTCAAATATGCAACATGTGATGCAACAATTTATTCAAATGCACATGCATGTGGTACCATTGGAGCAGAACTCCCATCGTGTTTGCCATCAAGGCCAAGGCATAAGCCTTCATCATCATCATCGTGTTTGCCATCAAGGACAAGGCATAAGCCTTTGTCGCTAATTTTGCTAATCTAGGCCAACGTGGTGCCAATCCAGGTCATCGCAAAGATGCAAATGTATGTGATAAAATGAATGCAACAATCACATACGCAACAACAACAACTAACATTGCAATTAACATCGTAATTAACATTGCAATTAACATCATAATTAACGCCGCAAGACATATTTACCAATAAATAGAGGTAACTCATCGTCACTAAATTCCCCAACAACATCGCATTATCAACAAAATTTATCACAACATCATAACATCACAACACATCACAAGGAAAAACAACAACAAGAGTAACACAACCAATTTCATCACAACCTGCAACCTCACAATTTATTATCAACATCATCACAAGTAAACAACAACAACAATTCAACGTAAACAACACAACACAATTTTATCACCTGCAAATTCATAATTTACGGCAAATATATAATTTATTCTATACTCTTAACTCATAAAAATATCATAATAATATATAATTATAACTTGATATAATCCTCAATAAATTATAAATCACTCTACCACAATCCCTACAATTCTAAAATAACTCTAAGATGCTCAAAATTGCTCTACTGACAACTCTTGTATATAAAATAATGTTTATGAAAATAATTGGTTAATGGTTTGACTTAAGTAATAGCAAAACTACTCGAAAGGGTCAAATACATTTACATTTTATTCTACGGTTTATTCTACGGCTTATTAGATTTAATTTTAAACAACTCGAAAACAACGCTGACAACTCTAAACATGTCAGAATCACCCAAAATAATTAAAGTATGACTCTTAATAACTCAAATAACTCCTGACAACTTTACAACTCTATTAATTCTATTGACAACTCAAACAAATTTAAAATTAACTTAAATTAGTTAATTAACCCAAAATAATTATCACTAATTCAAACTCATAAAAATATTAAACTAATAATATTAAATCATAATTATTATTATTATTAATATTATTATTATTATTTATACAAATGAAATAAGATATATCAGTAAATTTAAAAGAAAAAGGAATTCCTAGTTTAAAACATGACGTCTAGGAATGTGATGCTATTAATTATTATAGTTTTCTTGGTTTTAAAACATAGGCTAGCAACACAGTAATTTGGTGCTATAAAGTTTTTATGTTTAACAAAACATATGTCGTTACAGTATTATGGCAAACAAGAGCATACAGAAAACAAGAAGACTAAATGTCATGCATGCATATTAACACTTACTAATATCAATATATATATATATATATATATATATATATATATATATATATATATATATATATTATAGCCTTCAAATATATATACTCATGAATTATTCCCAAGAATTCATTCATAATTTAAGGATTTAACATCAAAACCTAACAATTTCAATCCATGAAAATTTGGGGATTTCAACCTAAACATATTTCTCACCAAACAGAACAACCACAAATGCATAGTAAATTTTCCATTATCCTAATTCCCACATAAAATTTATCATCTAACCCATTAGAAATTTAGAACCTCACCATTACCTTGGATTGAAGGTCGCTCTACGGAGTTCCGGTCAAATTTCGATTTGACTTTCGGTTTACAATTTCCTCCCGACGACAATTTTCCCCAACCTTGTTCCTCTTTCTTCTTCCTCTTCTCACGTATGCTATTTTTTCCTTTTCTTATCTCCTTGTTTTCTAACAACCTCTCCAAAAACCTAATTCCTTATTATTTATAATAACTAATAATTATATTTCTCTTATTGGGCCTACTTCTCTACACCTCCCTTTCTACTAATTTCAACCAACTAAGCCCAACACACTACAACATTTAGGCTCTCCAGCAACAATTGAAAAACGTTGCCAGAACTCTAAAAATCGTTGCCTAAAACAATAGGGGACGTTTTCTAGGCGTCTCCTGTGCAAGCGTTGCCTATTGTTTGAGGCAACGTTTTTTGATGTTTTTTGGGAACGCTTTTGAAAAACGTCGCCTATAGTAAAGGAATAGGGGACGATTATTTACGGCCTCTGACACAACGTTTTTTAAGCGTTGCCAAATTCGGCTACAATTAACAATCGTTGCCTTAAACCCGAATCAGAAATACGTTTTGAAGTGTAGCCATAGCTTATAGGTTGTTGTTTTATAGTGTCCACATAAAATATACAATTTTGCAATTATTATCAAAATAATATAGTCAATAATAATTGGCTTCAAAAATAATATTGATTATATAACTTAAACCATACATCCATAAAAGTTGTAATATAATAAAATCGAGTTCAAACTTTAATTCAAGATATAGTATATAGAGTACACAAAATTCCTAACGCAACTTCTTCCTAACAATGTAAAGCTCCTTACATTCACTTAGATTGAGAAAAGTGAGTTTTTTATTACACCATATGGATGAAGAAAATGTATGTATACTAGTGCCCCCTAACTTCAACTCTGTCATTTCCTCCGATGTCACCGAAAATTCCACAAGAGAAGAACAACATGTGAGATCCAGTATTTGGAGAGATCCAGTATTTGGAGAGATCCAATATTAGAAACATTAAATTCTATAACTTCAACAACTTGAGTTCCCTGAAAAACAAATTTAGAATAATGATTAACAAAGGTTGACATACATATTTATCTTAAATTTCATGCATTTTCATATACGTGTAATTGAATTTTTCTACTTACCTTTTTGTATTTCAATACATCGTACACCTCTTTAGAATCCCACAACCGACCTCTAGCAGAACATAATTATCACCCACTACTTACTTAGAGAGCTGTTGAATCTCTTGGGGAGTTACCACAAATATAGATATAAAAAACCTATAAAATCTTGTATAAATAAAATAACACAGTTTAAGAATATAATATAAGTATGTAACCAAGTAAGAGAGAATATAACACTACCGGAACAATGAGAACAGGAAGTCCTAGGAAGTTTCCTGCTATGGAATAATAAACAAGTGCGGCTGAAATAATGGAAAATAGTTAAAAATGAAATGATACTACCAATTAATAACTTCAAAAAATAACAATTAGTGTTCAACAACCATATGTTTCATGTATACCTCCATTGACGTAGTCAAGTTCGCCGGTCTTTAAGGCACCATCTTGAATCGGATCTGCTGTCACGTTATAAATATTAGCCAATACTAGAATTTTGGATTATATAAATTGAAAAACAGCGTCATGCTAATTTTTGACTTAGGTTAACCAACTGGTGCATAAACCTAGAAGTTCAAGGGCTCATTAGAAAAAAGAATGCTTGATTTGATTGCTACTACAATATCTATTCATGAACTCTATGCATTACATGGTAGCTTGAATTCTTTTTTTATATATATAGAGGACCCCACAAAGCATAGCAGTTATTTAACACCATGTATTATTAATAGCAAAAGATATTACATCATTCCATGATGTTTGGTTTTGAGTGCCATACCTGCAATTGAACCAAGAGCTTCAGCAGCCTCATGTCTAACCATTGGGTGCTCATTTACATCTCTAAGTATATTCGATAGAGCAGCTGAAGCAGCTGTCTTGAGATTGGCCCAAAACGTATGCAACCTAAATCACAACAAAAATTGGCATTAAAAAAATCAAGAGATTCAAACAGTTGGACTCAAATTTAAGCTCCGCCCTTAAGGCATTCAGCTAATAGCATTACTCAATTAGGTTTGAATTATTGCGTTTTTATTAAACTACTGAAAAACAACTAACTACTTTTGACAAGTCAATTATAAGAGTGTATTTATCAAACCTCGTGTTTCAATAAAGCACTCTTGGAACCCAAAGAATCAATAATAGCAGCAACAACTTTGTTTCCACCGTCATTTCGAAGTGCAAAAAGAGCTGCATATCGCTCATACATCCCTTTTTCCTCATCAAGAAGTAACTCCCTACTATTGATCAATACTACTGAGTTAGCAACCAGCTAATAACACACTCTTCTTAAAAAAGAGTCTATTCTAACAGAATTAAATAAACAAACACAACCTTAATTGATTAACCGAAGAACAAGATGTGGTCGGTGCTGCAGGATCAACAGACTTAAACGGAGAAATACCAGGTGCAGTTGAATCATCGGTAGTAGCAGCATCTTTTAAATTCAGAATAAGCTTTGATTACTCCTTGACAAAAAAAAAATCAATGGGCGTATATCAGCCCTCTTTCTGCGACAACTTTTGCTTCTTGGATTTGCTTTGTCTATTGATTTGGCATTTTTGATCCTGACTGGAAAAAAAGACTCATCATATTAAATACATTAAACAGAAATATGGAATCACATCATCTGGTAAGTAAATAATTTACCTTTGAAATCAGAGTAGGTGTTTGGCGAATACTAAATTCTTCCTTTTGAAGCTTTTAGCAAAATGGAAATCAGAATGTTTTTATACAAAGCTAACACCCAGTCACACACTTTCAGTGTTATCGAATAAACTCAGTTTAAAGTTATCAATATTGGCCAACTGTTGTTGATTAAGATATACAGATCATAATTTAGGCGATCAAAACACTCAGATTCAACTCAAACACAACGATACAAAATGACGATCGAAATATAAATGCAGAAATACATACAAACACACCAACATACACCCACATCAGAAAAACATAATCAATAGCAAATTAACATTAATTCATTGAACCTTCTCACCAACATAAACCAACAACGATAAACTGTATTGAAATAAAATGAAGAGAAGTTACCAATAATGCAAAACGGATAATGAACTTACCTACCGCATACGACTAATTCAAAACAAACCTAAGTGAAATTAACAGGGGATATCATTTAAATCATACTTATTCGATAGTATACATCCTTTATAAGGTTAAAAGGTCTATGAAATTATGATCACCATTGCTACATTCCTTTACCAAATCATATATAAAGAAAAAGTAAACACCACACAACAAAAACACAAGCCTCATCACTCAAATCACATGACAACATTCAACCGTAGCTTAACTTCACAAACCCTCATTACCGCTACTTAAAATCATGTGTATCCATCAACACAAAGACATCACAACACTCACAAGCAACACACATAAGCGAGATATAGCAAAAGCGAGAAAAGTAAGATTACGGATACCAATGGAAAGAGGGACGGTGGTGAATTGCGAAGGGATGAGATCGACGAAGAACGAGATTTATTCGTTCTTTCTTTTGGAGTTTCTTCTTTCTGTTTGAGTGATGATTCAAAGGTGAATCTGAATCAACTATGTTTTCTCTTCCAGATTGCGAAACGATGGTGAATCGATGTAACGAAGAAAGGACCGACGGTGGTGAATCGGTGAAACGAAGAAAAGGCTGACTGTGGTGAATCAGTGAAAGGAAGAAAGGGCTTACGGTAGTGAATCAATGGTTGACGATGAAGAACAATGAAACAAAGGAAGTGAATCGGTTGAGAGAATTAGTGAGAATTGTGTTAGGTTTTTGCGGAGATAGGAAAAAGATGTGCGGGAAAACGAATAAATTTCTGCCAAATCTGTTTTGTTTTTTTTTTAAATTAATAATAATTAACTATCATATATTATAATAATGTCCCCAAAAATATTTTTGGGGACAATTGTCAAACATTGCTAAAGAAATAATATTTTAACGCTCTAAAGTCGTCCCCAAAAGTAGTTAAGGGCACAATTAACAACCGTTGGCATAAAAATAAAAGATTATCACTCCATAAACGTCCCCTAAAGTATTTTAGGCAACGATTATCAAGGGTTGCAAACATATTTTTGACAACAATCGTAAATCGTTGCCTATATGAATTTAAGGCAACAATTTCTACATGTTACCTAAAAAAGTGTTGCCAGAGACAACAAATGTTGTAGTGACAAATTATTCCACTATTATTATTATTATTAATAATAATAATAATAACCAACTAATACTATTATTAAAATTAATTCAACCGACTATTCAAAAATTAAACAACTAATTTAACTAACCATTCGACAACTTAAATCCGAAATAATTCGAAATATTTAATTAACCAATTAATTAAAAAAAACGGGTGTTACATGAGGTATGCATGAACGGAAAGCAACCAAGATTACCATTTGTATCAGAAGTAGCCCCAAGAGCAAAACATGCTCTGGGAGTAGTATATTTTGACGTGTGTGGACCATTTCCAGATCCTTCACTTGGAGAAAATAAGTATTTTGTGTCTTTTGTGGATGAGTTCACAAGAATGAAGTGGGTAACACTCGTCAAGTTTAAGAATGAGCTGTTTACAGAATTCCAGAAGTTCAAGGTGAAGGCTGAGAATCAAAATGGTCAGAAGTTTAAGATTTTTAGAACAGATGGTGGAGGTGAGTGTTGCTATTGCAACATATATGCTCAATAGGTGTCCAGCGCAAAAGCTGAAGGAGATTGTTCCTTTTGAGAAGTGGACTAGAGAGAAGCAAAGTGTCACTACAAGAAAAATGCCCTACAACCACACTAAATTCTTCCACAACTCAAAAACTGTGGCTACATATAAACTTTGGCCAGGATTTTCAAACCGTAGAATTATATTTTGAAATATTGAACCCAGATTGTGAAACGGTGACCTTTTCCTATATTTCCACGTTTAGAAAATGACATTTATATTTATACCACGGTTAATAACTGCAGCTTATAACTTTCACTTCAAACTGTGGCAGAAGCGCACAATTTTATACCCCGCCAAAGTTTTCCTCTTTTATTTTTAGTTTCTCTCTTTTTTTATTATTTTTTATTAAAAAAAGAAAAATAAAATTAAAAAAGAAATTTCAATTATTTTCTTTTTTTTTACTTCAAATTGTATCTTAAGTTTCATATATGTCAGTTTCACTTCAAATTGTAATTTCATATTTTTTTATATGAAACAATTTAAATTTAAATTTTTTATTAATAATATTGTATCTTAGTTTTAAATAAATGTCAATTTTATATTAAAACAAAATTTAAAATTACATCAAAATTTCATATAAACCAAAATTGTAAGGAAAATAATTCATTTCTAATACATTTATTTATTTTGTTTTATTAAAAATTAAATACTCTAAAATTACAAATTAAATTAGATAATATAAAATTTATTTATTTAAGTTATAAATATAATTATCTTGAATATTTTTAGTTTTCTTATTAGTCCAAACTAAACAAATTTTGATTTCTCTCTAAAACTCACATATCAATTTTCACTTTCCCTCTTTCATAAGTCAATTTTAATTTAATATTTTTTATTTTTCTCTAAAACTCACATATCAATTTTCACTTTTCCTCTATCATAAATCAATTTTAATTTAATAATATTTTAACAAATAATTTTCTTTTCCAAATTTTTTCCACACGTTCTATATTCCCCACCTTATCCGCCTTTCCATCTCAACCATGTAACCCTTATTTTCTTTCGTCTCTCAACCATGGCTTCTCTCCTCCGTCTCTCCATCGTTACCGCCGTAATCCTCCTCCTCACCCTCTCCGCCTCCATCGTCTCCTCTCGCCCTTGTCGCACCTTCATCATCTTCTTGTTTCAATTCTCCCTTAATCCTCCTAAATCTAACCCGAACTCTGAAAACCTTAGGTAGCAAAACATGGAATTAAACAACAACACCACACGATTACGATACGAGACAAAGGGGGAAATTATTAGGGAGTTTCACTCTGCAAGCTGGTATCAAGAAACGAGAGAATGGTTTACCTCTGCTCAGTACGGCTCGACGAAAGTTACTAAGTTATTCAGGTATGCTTGAGTCTCATTAATGCTCTTCTTCAAATCTTTCTGGTTGCGTTTATGCAGTGTTATTGAAGCAGAACAAACATGTAAGTGATTTAACATTGCTTTGGGGAAAGCTCAGTATTGAGGTGTCATCGGAGGGAATAGAGAACCTTATGTCACCAAAAGACATCTAAGTTAATAGCATGGTCGATATCAATACCTAAACCCCAACCACATATTTGTTGGAAAACCATAGTCCAAGTTGTACAAAATGACTTATTTAAAACCATTGCCTCATCATCACCGATTATTGATCGCAAACCTTTTCGTTGTACCCCATGGTCATTCAATTCAAGATATCCAGCAAAGTGAAAAATAATACAAGAATTGATCATAAGTCATAAGCATTAATCCCTAATTTTAAACATCAATAGCCTAAATGTCACCTCACAATTGTTATGACGAATGTAGGCAAAGGCTACGATGTTTGCGATCTGGAAGGAAAAGAAGCGGGTTGCGGATCGGAGAAGATTAAAAGTCGAGAGAAAGGGTTTTCAAAATTTTAGGGTTTCGTTGTTGAAGGAAGAAAAAGGGGAAAAGGAATATAGAAGTTACATTACAAAAATTTTGTTTTGGTTGAGAGGGAAGAATGAGTCGTACAATTTTGGTAGGAGCGAAGAATTCTGGTTTTTAGCGCTTAATGAAAATAAAAAAGAGAACGGCTGGTTTTTTTTTTAATCTAAAAAGATTTAGAAAATAAGATAGGTCTAATTAACAAATTGGAAACTAGAAAAAAAAGGAAATTCTCGTGGGATATATTATTTTGGGCTTGGATTATACTTTGTAGTAAAAATTATAATGCCGTAGTTTTTTTTTTTTGGTTTAAAATATTTATAGTTTGTTAAATGTGGCTTAAATATATGTGTGATTTTGTAACCGTGGTAATTGAAGAAAATTTCACAGTTTCACACTCTAGATTTAACGTTTCAAAACATATATCTACGATTTGAAAATCCTTGCCTAAGCTTGTATGTGGCCACAATTTTTGAGTTGTGGAAAAATTTAGCGTGGTCGTAGGCTAAAAATGTTGTAGTGATAAATAGACTAGTAATAGATGTCATTTATAACAACAACAACTTTATTTCTTTCATACCTTTTGTTGCCGTCATTCTCTTTTATTCCAATCATTTTTTATTCTTGTGCACCAATAAATTAGTATCTAGAGCTTTGGTTCCATTCATATGGAAACACGAGTGAAACGTGAAGCGTTGTGTAATTATTTTTTGTTCTTGAATTCGTGTTGAATCTTAAACAAGAATCACATTTTTTTTGATTTTGTGGGTTGAGAAACACTGTGTGAGTGAAGATCTAAGTGCATTGTACAAGGTTGAAGATGAACCGAAACAACAACATGAGCACCAAACTCCCAGTTTTTGATGGCAAGAACTGGAACAGATGGATGATTCAAATGCGCGTGTTATTTGGGGCTCAAGATGTTTTGGAGCTTGTTACTGCTGGGTATATTCCTGTTGCAGAAGATGCAACAAAAGAAGAGAGAGATGCGCAGAGAAACAAGAGAAAGAAAGAATAGAAGGCGTTATTCTTTATCCATCAGTGTGTGGATGTGAACGTGTTTAAGAAGATTGTAGATTCGACGACGTCAAAGGAGGCGTGAGACACACTGGTTAGATGTTACGGTGGTGATGCATCAGTGAAGAAGGTGAAGCTTCAGTCCTTGAGAAAGCATTATGAGAATATCAACATGAAGAACAATGAGAAGGTTTCAGAGTATATCTCTAGAGTGGTTTTGATCACTAATGAGATGAAGGCTTGTGGAGAAACTCTTTATGAACAGGTAATCATAGAGAATGTATTAAGGTCACTTACTCCTCAATTTGATTACATTGTTGTAGCAATAGAACATTCTAAAGATCTGGAAACCATGAGAATAGAAGAGCTTCAAAGTAGTCTAGAAGCGCATGAGCTGCGCCTGACTGAACGGACTTTTGAGAGGGAAGTTGAATAGGCTCTGAAAGCTTCTTTTATCAAGAATGACCAGAAGCATTCTTGGTCAGAGGCCAAGAATAGACGTGGTGATAGATTCCAGAAGTCAGAAAGTTTTGATGAGAAGAAACATCGGAAGGGAAAAGAAAAATCTGACAAGAAGAAAGTTCAATATTACTGTTGTAAGCTGTTTGGCCATTTTGCTAGAGATTGCTGGTCAAACAAAGCAAGGAAATCAGAAGAAGCAAACATAGCTAGAGGAGATTCAGATGATGAACTTGTGTTATTGATGGCTTTTGAGTATGATGGAAGAGATTTGGCAGATTGGTGGTATATGGACACTGGCTGTGCAAATCACTTAACTGGAAACAAGCAATGACTGGTAGATTTTGACTCCAGAAAGAGGACAAATATCATATGTGTTGATGATAAGTACCTAAATGCAGAAGGTATGGGAAATGTCAAAGTCAAAGTGAAGAATGAGAAGAATGTTTTGGTCAAGGTTGTTTGGTATGTTCCTGGAATCAAAAGCAACTTGATGAGTGTGGGTTATCTCATTGAGAAAGATTTCTCAGTTGTTATGAAAAACAATCTCTTGAAGTTGTATGATTCCAATCAGAAGTTGATTATGCAATCTGAATAGGGAAGCAACAGAACATTCAAGGTGAATACAGAAACAGCTGAAACAGAGTGTCTTAGTGCAAAAGGATCTGAAGGAGATTATAAGCTGTGGTACAAGAGGTTGGGGCATTTGAACTATAGAAGCTTAGGGCATCTAAGTTCTAAGAAGCTCGTACGTGGCATTTCGAAGATTGTGAAGCCTGAGAAGTCATATGAGGTGTAACACCCCAATTTCTACCCAAGTAATTTATAAAAATCAGAGTTATAAATTTTTTTTCAACAAACGATTGGAGTATTACAATTCAACTTAAACAACATCATGTTATCACAGATACATAACACATAAACTAGGATGAACCGAAACAACAATAATCAACTTTATTAATATTAAGCAGCGGAACTACATTAATCAACTAATTTGGCATAACATCTTTTCAACTTAAAACAAGTTAAAATCAACAACTACTTTCATATAATCAACATGATTTTCAACAATGTAATCAAAATAACAAATAACACAACTAGCGTTCATCCCCCTGAGTGTTATGTATCAAAGCGACAACCCGACTCGAACTATCAGCTACTAACGCTTCATTCTTCGTTACATGCACGTTACCAATATAAAGGCAACGACGAAACAAATGAAAGGGGTGAGATATCTAACAATCTAATAAATCATATGATAAATAATATATGATTTATTATTTATCATATATTATTTGAGGTGGTCATAACCTGTGTGGAATGTTGCATGCTAGTGATGTGCGTGCATATGCATTGTTTTGGTGAAGTTAATTCCCATTGTGCGGAATTTGACTTGGATTGCCGATAACCGATACCCGAGTGAGGATGGGTGGTTAGGTTGGATTCGTGTCCGGGTGTTTATGGACGAATCAATGGTACTGTATCCGGTTGACGATGGATCAGTGTTGGGTGACTTGGTCACGTATTAGTACCACATGCATTGAGTCTGCATTTTATTTGTATGGAATAATAACATGTTAGGATGTCTTCCAGTGTTACTATTCTCCGATTGATGATTGTTGTGCATGATGATTATATGGTTGTAATTGTGTATTGAATCTGAAGTTATGTTGAAATGGGTGGATTAATATGCTTGAAATATATTGTTAATTGAGAAGCTTATAATATGCTTTAATTATGAGAAGTCTCACCCTTACTTTACAATTTCAGATTAAAGTTAGCAGCTGAGGAGTTTCTGAGGATGGCTCTAGAGCTTATCATTTAAGTCCGCGTGTCAGTGTCATGCTCTGATTAGATTGTAACACTGGGGAACGTTAGTTGAGGAAATTAGATAGTTATTTAATTGTTTCTTTAGTTTTGTTGGGAATAATGATGACTGGATTATTCTGTTATGGTTATGATATTTTCCGCTGTGTAAGACATGGTCTTAATTTGACTAAACTATCTGAAAATTTGATCCTCAGTGTAGCATGGCTACTGTTTGAATGAAGTTTTGTTTTATTTAATAATTGTGGCATCCCTGTTGATCCGTGTTAACTCTGATTAAAGTTGATTTAGATATTAAATTAATTAATATATTCGGGGTATTTAGATGGGGTGTTACAGCGTTTATGCAGTGCTATGGTGTTGACGTTGTTTTTCTGAATTCCGTTGATAGCGAAATTGTGTGTTACACGAAAGAAGCAAGCATATTGAGGCTAAGTATCATTTCTTGAGAAGTCAAGTTCAAAATGGAACATTAGAAGTTGTGCAATGTAGCACCCAGAAGTAGTTGGAAGATGTTCTGACGAAGGCAATCAAGACAGATCAATTTCTCTTCTTAAGGGATGAAATTTATGTAGTTAGTTTTGAATAGAAATATAAATTAAGGGATGATATTAAAGGGTAATTTAGTATTTACTATTTATGTACCTTTTATCTTGGTCATTAAGTTTACTTTAGGGACTATGTTGTAATTTTTCTCTTTGTATAAATAGACTAGTAGTAGATGTCATTGATAACAACAACAACCTTATTTCTTTCCTACCTTTTGTAGCTGTTATTCTCTTTTATTCATCCATTATTCCAATCATCTTTGATTCTTGTGCACCAACACCCGTGATCTCTTATTTGTTGAAATATAGTATAAAAATAAGTTTTGAGGTGTGACACATAGGATTATAAAGTGATGTGTCAAATTTAAAGTTATATTTAATGATATGTGATAGTTATAATTGATTATATGTTGCTATGATATTTGATGCATTGGATTTAATAGATTAATGATAATAATGAATAATAGATTAGGATATTTGCTGTGACCATACTCTTAAGTTTATTCTTACAGTAATGACTTATTCGTAAGACCCTCTATTGTAGTATGCCAAAATGTTTATTTGGGTATCTAAATTACATGAAAAGGGAAAATGAACCAATCTATTTTTTTCTTGGTTAGATGACGTGCACTGATTTTAAAACCGTTGATTTTCTTTACGCTAACTTATTCTCTTTATTGCATCAATACCTTTAGTGCACTATGAAAATAGATTTAGATGAGAGAGATATAAAGAAAGGTATCAAAGCCAGGTATAAAAAACAAAGGGTAGGTGATCTTGGTCCTTGAACTAGTATGCACAAAGTATTCGAAATCAGGTAAATAAAATCCCATGATTTCCTTTTTATTCTGTTAACTCTCAAATTTTTTTTTGTATTGATTTCTATTTTTCTACCATACACATTATAATTCATTCATGGTCATACCTCAACTTGATTTTTTTTTTTTAGAGAAACTAACTTTTGTGCAAAAGAATAAACGAAGTTCTACCTTTTGTGCAATTTTGCTCCTGTAATAATAGTTTCATTTTTCAAATTAACATAATTTGTTTTAGACAAATCATGTTTTAATTTCGTTCCTAAAGAATATTAAAATGTAACTAGTCCCTAAATATGAAATCCGTAAATTTAGTCCTTAGTATATTATGAAAATTTGTTATGTTAATATTTAACATCTAAATAGCCAAGACTAAATTGAAAAGAGAGAGTGATACACAATAGCGACTAAATTGGTGGTTTATTCTATCAATTTCTTTACTTTATTATGCTAAACAAATTTCTTTACTTTAGTATTTTTGGAAAGGGTGTAAAGAAAAAAAAAAGTTGTTTAGAGTATATGGAATGTTAATAAAATAAAGATTGAATTTAGAAATGTTTATTCTCCGCTGCAGAATTTTAGATGCTTTGAACATTTCTTGGTTTCTTTGTAGATTGGTGAAAGAAAGAAGATTGTTGATAAGAGTGAGCATGAGCTGAAAGTAGTTATTTGCAAATCTGTTGGAAATCAAGGTAAACAAAAACACATTCATAGCAGGTTTCCTTTATTTTGTTTATTATTTAACTTTTTTTTTCGTTGGGGACTATTTTTATTTTTGCTCCGCGGTATTTTTAGCTTGCTTATTTTTCGACTTTCAATGACAAAGTCTCATTTTTAAACATACTTTGTGTCCTGCGAGATAATGTTGGAAATAGAAAAAATGCATTTTACGTTTCTCATTAAAAAGACCATTTAAGGCTTAGGTACATGTATATTTCTCCTTCTAAACATAATATTTAATTAATTATATAATGTATATTTCGGTTATTGAGTGTTTTACTCCCTCAAGTACATTCTGAAAATTATGATTTCTATTTTTTTACATGGTATCAGAGCTCTTAATTTAGAGATTACTCACTCAAATACATTTAGAAAATTCTGATTTCTATTTTTTACATGATATCAAAGCTCCTAATCTAGGGGACAATTCATGTATAGTTTGATTAATGCATTTAAGAATTTGGACTTTATTTATTTTTCATTCTTAAATATATAGTGTGTATAAATATTATAGTTGTTGAGTGCTTTACTTACTTAAGTATATTAAAAAAAAAAATTGATTTATATTTTTCACATGGTATGAGAGCTCCTAATATTTGGGACTCTATTTCCGCTAATCATTATTTAGAAATCTGATTGGACAATTTTATGCTGTCAGAACCTTTAAATCTTGATTGGGCAACAATTGTTTTCAAGTTTTTCCAACTAAACATTATTTGTTCTTTTCGGACTTCATTTGCACACTTTCATACTTCTTTTGGTAGTAGTATATCCAGCCGCTGCCTGTACACTTTTTGGAAGTCGTTCGTACAATTTTCTGCCACCGTCAATACAACTCTACACATTTTTCAACAGTCATCTGCATAATACCAGACATTGTCCCTACATTTTATGGGTTGATTTCTTTGATATCTTATATATAAACATTTGGTGGTTGCTTATGTTTTCTTTATGACCAAATAGTATGGATAAGTCATCAGGTAATGGCAGTGTGACATATTCTGGTAAGCTTTCACTCTCATTTGGATTTCATGTCTCAGAAATTCCTTCTTGCTTATTTTGGATATTAATTTCAAGAGCCACATATCACACAACACATTCTTCCAAATTGTTTTCCACATATTCTCCTTGTCTTAGTAATAAAAAAATTCTATTATAGATGGTACTCTTGAAATTGTAGATGGTATTGGAGATACCCAACTTAGGCATTCTATAACTATTTTTAAAATTATGCAAAAATCCAATCAACTACATTTTTTTTTTATTGTTTTGAAATTGACTTTCTTAAACAAAAAACTCACTAACACCAAATCAAGCTCATTTAATATTGTCCATGCAATTAATTATTTAATTATATTTAATGTTATCGTGTATAATTATGTACTATTTATTAACAATTAACATTTTGAAGCTTGTCAATTCAATTTACTCTATGTTATGTCTATTTTTTATGGATAAATAAAAATATATCACTTATTACGGGTTTAGTTAAATTTGTAGTACTTACACTCAATTAGACTAAGATACGCGCATTGCATGTGATATTGATGTATTACTTTAAGTTATATTAGATTACATATATTTAATTTTGTTTTGTATAATAAGCATTGTCATTGAGACGATAAGATAGAGAGAGAAAATAAAAATGCATTTTTCAAAGTGACATAATTTAGATGACATGGATAAAAATTTGTTACTCTTAACTTAATATATCTATAATAGATTCTCTATTTCACTTTACTTATTTAATAAACGTTATTGTTAGGTCCTCAAATATATTTATGTTAGTTGACGTGATGTGTTTGTTTGTGATGAAAACGGATTAAAAATAGATTCTCTAATCTTTTGTTATTTTCTGAAATCAAATAAAATTGTAAAAAGATATTATTATTATTATTATTATTATTTTTATTATTATTATTATTATTATTATTATTATTATTATTATTATTATTATTATTATTATTATTATTATTATTTTTTTTTTTTTTCCGTAGTAATTAAATCCTAGTATATCATCATAGTTCCGTTTTGTTCACTAGTCAGGTAGTTGTAAAGTTTTCAAATAACACCATCGTCGGCACATGAGCAGTAAGAAACCTAAAATGAATAAATGAGAATAGTTGTTATAGTCAAGTAATTTGTTATTTTTGAAAAGTAGTGTAAAGAAAAAAATGAATGGTTTTTAGAGTATAGCTCTAAGGTAGATAAAACAAAGATTGAGCCTTGGTTGCTTTTAATATTTGCACTTTCACTTTGCACTGTTTCTGGATACTTATAGCCTATTTGTTTTCCATTTTCAACAATGAAGTTTCATTTGTAAATCTGTTGGAAAGATTGGGTAGAAAGTCTGTTGGAACTTTCTCAAATAGATTTATGACCTGACTAAAATATATCATCAAGATATGCGACAACTTCTATAACTAAACTTATTTATTTAGTTTGATCGTCGTACCTTTCATTATATAATGTCAATTTGAAGCTTTGTTGAACATTTATGACTAACTCCGATCTATTAAATTGATTTAGATGGGGAGTTTCTTAGCTGATTTGGGAAAGGGCTACATGGAGAAATTGATAAATGCGGCATTAGCAGAATTACGTCATGTAGTTTGCTTCACATGCACTGGTAATGAATTCAAAGAAAAAAAGATTTGGTTGGAAGCAAAAATAAAAACGATGGAGCAACATGCTAAAGTGGCAGCAGGAAATGATAAAGATATTCAAGCTGATTATTATTTATGGAAAGAGAAAGCTGAAAAGCTCGTTCAAGAGGACATCCAAACACACAAAAAATGTTTTTTTGGATTATGTTCTGATTGCATATGGCGATATAAAAAGGGAAAGAAGATGGCAGATAGCATAGAAGAGATTAAACAGTTAATAGAAAAGGGAGGGACATTTGAAAATATTGAAATCTCTCGCCGTCTTCCAGATGTTGAGCGTTACTCATCAAAAGATTACATTTCTTTTCCAAGTAGAGATTCAAAATACAAAGAGCTACTGGATGCATTAAAAAATGACAACAACTATATGATCGTATTGCAAGGGATGGGGGGCACCGGAAAAACTACATTGGCCAAAGTAGTGGGTAAAGAACTAAAGAAGTCAGGAAAATTCTCTCATGTAATTGATACAACAGTTTCATTTACTCCTGATACAAAGAAAATTCAAGATGATATTGCTGGATCTTTAGGATTGAAATGGGGGGACTGTAATGACTCGGACCGACCCAAAAAACTATGGAGCAGATTAACAACTGATGAAAAAGTTCTTCTAATAATGGATGATGTGTGGGATGGAGGCCCACCTCTTGATTTCGATCTAATAGGAATTCCAAAACGAGACAATCTCAAAGGTTGCAGAGTTCTTATAACCACACGCAGTAAACAAATATCCAATATAATGGGAAGTGATAAGATGATTGAATTGGAGCTCTTATCTGAAGAAGAAGCATGGACCATGTTCAAAATGTATGCCGGTATAACCAATAATTCTTCAAAAAGTTTGATCACCACGGGACGTGAAATTGCTAAGAAGTGCAAACAATTACCGGTTGCAATTGCAGCTATCGCCAGCAGTTTAAGGGGCCAACAAGATCGTAAGCACGAATGGAATGCTACCTTACAATCCTTGAAGAAACCTGTGGCAATGGACAATGTTGATGACGAAAAGGTTGGAGTTTATAATTGTTTAAGGGTTAGCTATGATTATATGAAGAATAAAAAAGCCAAGGGATTGTTCCTCTTATCTTCTGTATTTCCGGAAGATAAAGAAATTCCTATTGAAATTCTAACTCGACTTGCCATTGGAACGGGCCTTTTTGGGGAAGATAATGGTAGATACGATGAAGCTCGAGACCAAGTAGTTGCAGCCAAAAATAAACTCATAGATTCTTGTTTGTTGATGGAGGTTAATAAGGAACATGTAAAAATGCATGATTTGGTTCGTGAAGTGGCTCAATGGATAGCAAACAAAGAGATTCAAAGTGTAAATTTGTCTAACAAAGACCAACAATCATCACTTGAAAAGGAAATAAATATTAAATATTTATTTTGTAAAGGCAAGGACATGGATTTGTTTTCCGGTAAGTATGATGGTTCCAAAATTGAGATTCTAATTTTTGAAATGGAAAGAGATGAAGACCGTGAATGTATGGAAGTCCCAAATTCTTTCTTCAAAAATTTTGGCAAGCTTCAAGTTTTGTACTTTTCAGGTCATGACGAACGACCCCTATCATTACCAGATTCTATTCACTCATTGAAAAATGTTCGATCTATATTGGTTGATGGAATTGATTTAGGTGACATCTCTGTTTTGGGAAATCTTCAAAGTCTAGAGACTCTTGATTTGGTTTATTGCAAAATCAATGAATTGTCACATGAAATTGCAAAATTGGGGAAACTTAAATTGTTAAACTTGGAAGGATGTGAAATTAGAAGGAATGATCCATTTGAGGTTATTGGAAGATGCTCAACACTTGAAGAGTTGTATTTCTTGGATAGTTTTAATTATTTTTGTCGTGAAATAACCTTACCTGAGTTTAAAAGGTATCATATCGAGAAAGGGTGGGAGTGGGATGGGATTGATGATTCACTATCAAAATACGTGTCTTTTAATGCAGGTGGTGGTGAATGTTTTTTTTCAACAGAAACATTCAAGTATTTCATGCAAACAACAGAGCGTCTTCGACTAAATGGAATACAGGAGGGATGGAAAAATCTCATGCCTGAGATTGTTCCAATAGATTTAGGTATGGAAGATCTTGTTGAGCTTAGTCTGAGCTATATTTCACAGTTACAGTGTCTCATTGATACTAGTGGTTCTCAAGTACCCAATATATTGTCCAAGTTGGTTGTACTAAAACTGGATACAATGGAAAATTTGGTAGAACTGTTTAATGGCTCACTTTCTTTTGACTCTTTAAAGAATTTGAAGGAGCTATCGATAGAGAATTGTGTAAAGTTTAGAAGATTCTTTAATTGCAAGCTAAATCTCTGCAATCTAAAGAGTGTGACACTACAGAATTGCCCAATGTTGGTTAATCTCTTTCCATTGTTAACTTTTCAGAACCTGGTGTTTCTAGAGAAATTGAAAATAGTTGATTGTGAGGATTGGAAAACATAATAATAGAGGAGGGATCAAGAGAAGAAATATATGCGGTGATAATGATAAAAGAGTTTTGTCTTAATGTTTCCAAAACTAAAAGTTCTTGAAATTGAAGGATGTCAGCTATTAGAATCAATATTTCCCTTCCTCTCATCTCAACACCTTCCCATTCTAGAGGTTGTAAGAATAGAAAGATGTGATAAGCTGAAATATATATTTGGCCAGTATGCTGAACTGAGTTCACTGAAAGAAATAGAGCTATGTGAATTACCAAATTTCATGGGTATTTTTCAAAAATGTTCTCACTCCATATCTTCACACGTCAGTGAGTCTTCTTCCACTTCTAGAGATAGTTTCAAGGCAAAAATAACAGTGGACCCTATCAAACGCAACATTTTCCCGTGGAGTTGTATCTGTTGTCATGGTAATAGTTATAGACACAAACTTGGGAATATGTCAACTACTAAAGTCCCATCAGTTCATGAGGATTCACTGCAGAAGAACTCAGAAACATCGGTAACGCTCTCACCGTTTTTTATTATATTTTGATAAGTTCTCTTCTAAATTTGTTTCTTGTTTCTTCTATTGATAGTATTTGTGCATATTAAACATCCAAAATTTGAAGTCTTATCCTATATGAAGTGTTTCTAAAATTTTGTTGCACAAAATTAATTACAGATAATGCAAAATTATGTTTGAAAAAACTTTTTACAGTTACATTTCCATATGTTGTATGCACATGTCAGTAATGTTTGAAAAAATTCACAATGTCTACAGCTATGGGAACGTGCTCAATGCCTTCCAATACAATCACACATCATGTGCAATATAAAAGAGATCAAGCTATCTGGATTTTTGAAGATAAAATCTTTGTTTGTCCTTTCTATTACTCCAGTAATGTTGGTGGAAACATTGACAATTTCAGACTGTGATGAATTGGATTACATAATAGCAGAGATTGGAGAAGATGAAAGAGGTGGCAATAATTGGGGCAATGTCTTCCCAAAACTGAAAACACTTTCCGTTGAAAACTGCATGCAATTGAAATACATATTTGGACACTACACTGACGACAATCCAACCCACAATGAGGTTCATCTTCATCTTCCATCATTACAGTATCTCGAACTTCGCAATCTGCCAAGTTTAGTTGCCATATGTCCCAAACAATATTGCACACCATTTCCACCCTTGGAACAACTTGACATCTCAGAATGCCCCCAGGTTGCTATCAAATCTATTGGTGAATTAATTACTAATCATTTAGATTCAAAAGCTCTTGACAATACAATCACGAAGGTATTCCTTTTTCCATATATCTTTGCTGTTTGCCAAATTATTCAATGATTTAAATTTTACCTAAACAATGTTGTTGGATTGGAATTCACAATTACTAGATGAAAGTAATATTTTCATGTATTATAAATTAAAGTATAAATGTTTAAAAAATAAAATGATAAATAAGAGGTGCTATTTAATTTAAAAATGCGAAATAAGTAAAAACAATTCAATAATTATTTTACACTTCCTTTAATTTTTTTAAACATATTAAAAAATATTAAATCTTCATCATTTAAGGATGTGAAATATTCTACATTCAAATGATTTAGATTCTATGTAAAAATTATCAAAATCAACATTAAGATAAAAAATGAACTACTCCACTTCTTGAAGAGTGCATTTTTAATTTTGCATTTTATTTTTCACGAAAAATAGACATGTCTAATAAGCAACGTTGAAAATCAAATACTCAAATCATTAAGTTATATCATTATATTTTTTTAACATTGTTTGAATTGCTTTATTGAAACAAATGATCTTTAATATTTTATTCTTTGGTGAATTTTTCTTCAACTAATTTTATGAAAACGATAAATCTTAATTTTAGAGTATTTATGAATTGTGTGAAAATGATAAATTTTTAATTTTAGAGTAATTCTTTCATTAATTTTGTATGTGTTTTTTTTTTTTTAAAATATTGTTTAATTTTTTACACATAATTTTATCATTTTATTATTTAGTGTAAATCTTTTAAGTTTATTTTTTTGGAAATCTTGGTATCCGGCCTTGCGACCGACTGTCTTACTGAATATGTTCACCTAAATCTAAGTTTTGTAAGTTGTTAATTACTAACTTAAACTTGTAATTTTTTTAAAACTTGTATTAAACTATTTTAGTGTATTCACTAAACTTATAGAATCAATATTATATTTCGCTAATATATTAACAATGATGAAATATATTAAAAGATTGAAAAACACAAAGAATTCTATAAGATTTATACTATAATAAAGTTATTAGTAATTAGTTGTTAAATTAATTTTTTTTTTGTAGTTATCGAGAGTTGAACCGGAGACCTCTAGTAGAGAATATATCTTTTTAAAAAAGTGAAGATAAATTCCTATAAGCCACTTAGAAATATATTAGACGTGGCAAGTTTAGATGATGAGGTGTCGAAGCAAGAACTTGAGATTTTGATAAGTGTCATTGAATTATACGATGCATTGGATTTAATAGATATAAACAGATGTTTCAAAATTTGATGTCCTTTCTTCTCAAGACCTTCCACTACTAAAATTTATTAGTGTAACTATACATGATGAGCATAAATACATATTTAGCCGATACCAACATGTTGAACTAAGTTCACTAAAATAAATAAAGCTTTGTGAGTTACCAAATTTCATGGGTATTTTTTCTGAAACATTCTCATTCTATGTTTTCTCTCGTGAATAAGTCTTCTTCCAATTCTAGACACAAATATAATTAGACCATATAAAATGCAACATCGTTCTTGTCATGGGAATTGTTGTGATTATAAGTGTCAAATATGATCACACATGTTGTATAATTATATGTAAAATAGGTATACATATTAGGTAATAATATAATTTATACTTATGACTAATTGAATACAAATCAATATTAATTGATTTGTAATTGATTCTCAACACTCCCCCTCAAGTCGCATCGTATATATTGTATGATCCAAGCTTGTTACATATATAGTTCACTTGAGAACCCTTAAGAGATTTGGAAAACATATCATCCAATTGATCTTTAGATTTGACGAACTTTGTGGTTTTTTCTTTTGACAATACTTTTCCCTTACATAGTGACAATCTTATTCTATGTGCTTGGTCCGTTCATGAAATACTGGATTTGATGCAATGTGAAGTGTTGCTTGATTGTCGCATATGAGTCTTGTGTCCTGAAGGTTTCCCAATCTAAGTTCTGGGAGTAAATTCTTAAGCCACGCAAGTTCCTTTGGTGCTGCTGCCATAACATGATATTCAACTTCAACATTAGATAGTCCAACTATATTTTTTTTCTTGCTCCTCCATTAGATCATATTTTCCCCCAATAAGAACAAAACATCTAGAAGTGGATCTCCTATTTGACGTGGATCCTTCCCATTCTACATCAAATTAACAAGTGATTTTAGAATCACCCTTATTTTGATATCATAGGTTTCTTCCTGGTGCATTCATTATATATTTGAATATGAATAATTGCATTCCAATGATTATCACAAGAAGCATTTAGAAATGGACTTACAATGCTCATTGTCAAAGTAATATATGGTCTGGTAACGGTAAGATAATTGAGTATATCCATTAGACGTTGATATCTTCCCAAGTCTCTCAACAACTCCCCCTGACCCAAAAGAAACTTGACGTTGGAATCCATAGGAGTATCAATCGGACGATAATCAAGCATGCCCGTTTCATTAAGGATGTATAATGGACACTTAAGTTGCTTAATTGTAATGCTTGATAAGGAGTGAGCAACTTCAATACCCAAGTAGTATCTGAGTGAACCCTGGTCTGTTGTCTGAAAGTTGTTGAAAAGGTGAGTTTTAGGTTGTTGGATACCCTTTGTATCAACTCCAATGATAACAATGTCATCAGCACAGACCACAAGATAGATGCCTTGATCGGTGGAGGAATGAAGAAGGAAAATCGAGTGATTTGATTCTCATATATGCATAGTAAATTGTATTAATACACAGTTGAAGCAGCCAAACCAAACACATGGATACTATTTTAGTCCATATAGAGACCAACTAAGCCGATAGACAAGTTTAGAGTTGTCAGGAATGGTAAAACCTGGAGGTTGGTCTGTATATACTTCCTCCTCCAATTCTCCATGTAAGAAGGCATTTTAATATCCCAAGTGTTATTTCAATACAATGCATCCATTTCTCCCACCATCTCCTGACGCCAATTAGGATCATGCATAGCCTTATATGTAGACTTAGAAATAGACACAAAATTCAAAGCAAACACAAAAGACACATAGGAAGTAGAAAGACTGTCATAATTTAAAACACATGCATATTAAGGATTTGGAGTATGAGATCGAATAACTTTTCGTAATGCGATTGGGAGGTCATGTTTAGGTGGCGTAGATGGAGGAACAGTTGGAGTAGGAGATGATGGTGGTGGATTAATATCACCTCTAACTTCTGATAGACGGGGTATCTGTTGCTGGTAGTCCTGCAATGAAGGTTTTAAATGGTTATGGGGATGATAGAACGAATTTTCTCAGCATCTAAGTTACAAGTCTCATCAGGTTACACAGAGGTAGAAAACAATGGGGAACCTTCAAAGAATGTAACATTAGAGGAAAATGTACCATTCAATTTTAGGACAAAAACTGTGATAGTATACGTGAGTAGCATAGAAAAACACATTTTTGATATTTGGCAGAGAGTATGTCTTTATGTGGACTAAGATCATGTACAAAGCATGTGCAACCAAAGAGGTGAAGCGGAATGGTGTAGAGGTCATGTTGTGGATTCAAGATAGAGTGTGTAATATGATCTTGAAGGACCGATGAAGGCATCAGGTGGATAATATGACAATATGCAAGGGAAGCATCACCCTAAAAATGAGAAGGTGCATTGTGGTAAAGTAAAAGAGTCTGTGTGGTTTCAACTAAATAAGGATTCTTCTGTTCAACAACATCGTTCTGTTGTGGTGTATGAGCATATGATGATTGGTTTATAATTCTTTTTGATGTTAAAAAATATTGAAACTAGATATCATGACATAATTTTGTTTCAATTTAGGACCCTAAAGGAGATTAAAAGAATTATTCTAAAGGCAAATTGGTGAATCAAACTCTGAAGGCAGATTAAAAGAACAGACTCTAAAGGCAGGTTTAGAAGTGGGTGTGCCTCACCAAGGCCTTCAACTTTGATATTAAAACCATCAGCCATAGTGACAGAAGGAAAATAATCAGAATGAGACAAGTGAGCTAAAAGGGATTTATTATTAGTCATATGATAAGAGGCACCTGAGTTAAGTACACAAGGACCAAGCGAAGATGTATATACAAAGGTTATAGGATTACCCAACTGAGCAACATCGAAAAATGATGATGGTTGATGAGCTTCTTTGAATTGAGAAAGTAATGGTTATCGTTGTTATTCTCTTTCTTTTGTATAACAATCAGCTTCAATGTGACCATAACGATTGCAATAGTTACAATGAATACCATGATGTTGTCCACTCCTTCCTCCATTTCGTCCACTATGACAATGATAGTTGAAAGCAAGAGTAGATGACTCAGTGAAAGATGGAATGGAAATCAGTGAAAATGCATGAGGTGTAGCCAAATGCAATAGTTGTTCACTAACAGCTTCATAGTTAGGAACGTTCGATCTTGATAAAATTTGGTGTTGGACAGAATCAAGCTCCGATGGTATTCCGACAAGTTCCATGATCATGAAATAGTTACTTGGTTGTTCAACATATGTTGTTGGATCTTTGGTAAAGGGTATAGGGTTATGAAATTTTCCTTTGACGCATACAACTTACTCAGATAGGCTTGCATGTCCAAATTCTCCAATTTCAAAGAGTTTAGTTTTATGATGATACTGTAAAGATTGTGGACATCATTGTTGAACACTTTCTTAGCCTTTTCCCAAACCTCATACCTTGGTATTGTCCTTGGAGATTAGTTGTTATGGAAAATCATAACATAGTGATTAGATAAACATCTTTTTGTTTTGACTCATCGCATTTGGCGGAGGTAATATTTTCTAATTTTGTAGTTAAGTGATCTTTATGCCTTGACCATGAAACCACATTTTGACAACACCAACCCATATATTATAGTATGTTGTTCCAATGAGAGTCTCACACAGGATAAATGGAACCTTCGTAAATGTAGCAGAATCAGTATCTCCCATGATATTTGGTTGCTTGGATGGAAAAAACAAGAGAAAATCTAGAAAGAGAACAGAAGAAAACAAAAATGGTAGTGATAGAAGCGGCGGGACGCATGAGAGGAAAGGTCAACGTATGAGATCCACACGCAAGCGGCGGCATGGAGCGTTGTAATGAGGATTGCGACAACAATTTTGGGTACCAGATGATCAGAATGAGGCAATGTCAGCGGTATGGTTGCTTCGTTGGAAAAGTCGTCAGGAGCGGTGTTGTGCTCGTGCAGGGTTGTGAATGACATGATATTTTGCAGAAACAGAAAAAAATTCTCTGAAAGACAGTGGGTCAACCAGTTCTAGATATCATGTTGTGATTGTATTTTTGTGGATCGAATATGATCACAAATGCTGTTTATTTATATGCAAAATAGGAATACATAATAAATACTATAGAATTTACACTTATGACTAATTGAATACAAATCAATACTAATTGATTTGTAACTGATTCTTAACAATAATAACCACAAACACAAATTTAGAAGTATGTAAACTATTCTAATTCAATTCAGAGTTATCAATCTTGGGTAATAACGACACTACCCTGGGAGAGCGATGCAAAGTTATGTCCAATAGCTATTACATACCAGTTCGTTTCTTAGTTGGAAATCGCAACCGCTTTTTGGCTTGGAACGGTTTGCGACATAGAGCGCTTCCCGGTCCGTAGCATATTGAATCTGCTATCTATTTTGGATGCAAAAAATCATATTTACCCATACATATATAAATAAACATTGAAGGATTCATTTTCTTACTTCCTCACATGTTTATCTAAAAACCTTTAAGTATGTGTGCACAACTGTCGAGGTTAATTATGTGTAAAATTATGGGTTGACTTCAATTATTTAATGATCTGAGCGAAACAAGTCTAATGCGGGTAAAACAAAAAAAAGGATCATTGGAATCTCCAAATACCAAGATTTAAAAATCTTTTTATAGGAGTTCAACGCTCTGGCCAATCCTAGATCTTTGTGCCACTTATATTGGTAGTTGGTTATCAGAACGTAAGATCATAAGATTTTGAGAGTTAGAGTGAGATCCCGACAACCATGCTCACGTTCTTATTGTGGCATCAACTAACTCATAAAACTCTCTTTCATCTTCTCACCCGAAAAATTCTTCTCTTCAAAAGTTGTTTTTTGAAAGGTCTTCATTTTACTTCTCTATTCTTTATTTCTTCTTTCTTTACTCTTCTCAATGTCCTCGCCTATATTTTTTCTCTTCTTTTTATCTTTAATCTTTATACTTTCCTCTGTTTGATTAAGTCTTGTGATTTAATAATTGATTTTAGGAATCTTTTATTGTAGTTTCTTTTAAAACACTATTATGGTATTGTGTTATTTGTTTAGTTTTTCTATGAAATGTGTATTTTATAGTTATTATTTATATAATTAATAACACCCAGCAGAACAACTCAGCCGCATTAGTAACACATTTTAAACTATTTCAAAAAGTCCGATACTATATTTGGAGTATTTCAGAAAGTTGTATTCACAAAAGTAATTATATATAACATACACGTATCTTTAGCACTTATATAAGATAAATGTTATACGTTTCCATTTCCATAACTTGTATGCACACTTCTTCAATAATGTTTGATTTGATTAATTGTTCCTTTATATTGGAATTACATTACAGGGATCAAGTTTACACCATCTTCAAATAAGGGACCATGCACAATGTTTTCAAGCACGATTGCTTAACATGTGTAATGTAAAAGAGATTACACTTTCTGACATTTTAATGATAAAATCGGTGCTCATCATGCCTATTACTCCAACAATGTTGGTGGAAACATTGACGATCAAGAGATGTATTGAATTGAAGCACATTATAGTTGACATTGGAGATGATGACAATGGTGGCAATAATTGGGGCAATGTCTTCCCAAAATTGAAATCACTTCGCATTGAATCTTGCAAGAAATTGGAATACATATTTGGACACTACATTGATGACCATCACAACCACTCTAAGATTCACCTTCATCTTCCGGCATTGCAAAGTCTCACTCTCAATTACCTACCAAATTTAGTTGCCATATGTCCCAAACAGTATTGCGCGACATTTCCACCTTTGAAAGAACTTGACCTCTCCGGCTGCTCTGAAGTTGCTATCAAATCTATTGGTGAATTCATAATTAATCATTCAGATTCAGAATCTCAGGACAATACAATCATGAAGGTATCCATTTTTCATTATATCTTTGTTGTTTGCCAAAATAATCAATTCTTTCAGTTTTACTTGAAGATTGTTGTTGGAGTAATTGACAATTACTAGGTGAACGTAATATTTTTATGTATTATAAATGAATGTAAAAACGCTTTCAAAATAAAATGATTAATATCATTCTTACAATATTTCAACTAATTCAAGTGGCATCAAGTAGATGTTTATATATTTATAAGTATAACTTTTTATTAAAATTGGTAATGTAGGTGAGTGGGAGCATTGAAAATTTTACTGCTTTAGAAAGTCTCGTGGTAGATACCTCCATAGCAGAAAATATATTTTGTCTCAATGAAATAGAAGGACGACCATTGAACTTAAGGTTGGAAAGTATTGATTTATACAATCTGTATTATATGATGTACCTTTTTGTGGGTCCCAAAAATTCTTTTGCCCTACAAAACCTTACAACAATAAGCATCTACCATTGTGAAACATTGGAAGTAGTTTTCTCTACTTCTATTTTAAGATGTCTATCACAATTGATGAAATTGAAAGTATATAATTGCAATGAGTTGAAGCATATCATTGAAGACGACAGGCAGAATCAAAACCTGTCCTTAAGGACTTGCTTTCCAAAACTAGAAAACCTTACCGTCACAAAGTGTCCCAAAATGAAATCGGTCTTCCCTGTCTCCATATGCAAAGAGCTTCCTAAGTTAAAGAGTCTACGGATAGTAGAAGCAGATGAGCTCGAGGAAATATTCAAAAGTGAAGGTGACCAGAAAGTCATAATCCCAAATCTGAACACGTTCTCAAGCACATGCTTTCCAAAACTAAAAGAACTTTATGTAAAAAAGTGTCACAAATTGAAATATGTCTTCCCTATCTCCATAAACAAAGATCTTTGTGAGTTAGTGTTTCTAGAGATACAAGAAGCAAATGAGCTCGAAGAAATATTCAAAAGTGAAGGTGACCAAGAAGTCATAATCCCAAATCTAAACTCAAGCAAATGCTTTCCAACACTAAGAGTCCTTGCTGTAACAAAGTGTCACAAATTGAAATATGTCTTTCCGATCTCCACATGCAAAGAACTTCCGAAGTTAGAGAATTTGATAATCAAAGAATTAGATGAGCTTGAAGAAATATTCAAAAGCGAAGATGACCAAAAAGTCGAGATCCCAAATCTAAATATTGTAGTACTTGACAACCTGCCAAGCCTCTTCCACACCCAGGGAATTCTATTTCAGGTGGCAAAAAATCGTCTTGTACAAAATTGTCAAAATCTCTCTTTGACTTCAGCCTCAACTCCTTTTGTCATCCGTGCCATTGATAACATTGCACTCCTTTCCCGCGGTGGTACACACTATACCCATTACTTTTAATAACCATTACATGATACTTATAACAAATTACATATTATGCTGTGTTTGTAAAATATTTTGAAGAGTTATGTTAATTTCTAGAAACTCTTTTGTGGATTTATGAAATTGTGTGTATAGTCACTTTCTTTCTGACTATATACTTTTTCAAATTATATGAGTTGCAGACAGTCGGTTCTTAAAAGAGGTGATCTTGCACAATTAAGCTTTTCTTGATACAAATCTCAACACTTGAGAAATTTTTTCTCTATATTTTTTATTTTTTTTCTATTTTAAAAATTTAACTTCTTGGTTGGAAAATATAAATAATTGGAGGTAAAAATGTGCTTCAATAATTATTTTAAAATGAAAGAATTCATGCGGTTATCAAATTCCTTACTGATAGAAGCTTTATAAAAGTAGTAACATGTTGATTATTAGGGATGGAGTTCAAATCACTTTAATAATAGTTTCCTTTTTCCCATTTTTTTATAAAAAAATAATTATTTGTACATGTAGTCAAAAAATTTGTTTTACTATGTTTATGGGTTACTATCTAATGATTTGAATTAATATTATTTTTCTTTAGATTATGAAACATTTGATCAGCTTAAGAGTCTATTTAGACAATTACAAGACGAGTCAACAAAAGATGTTGTTGCTAGTGTTGGGATTGAAACTGAAGCAGTATTAGGACACGGAATGATTTCTTCACTGGTAAATTTAAATCTGTTTATTAAAGCTACTCATATTTGAATACAATCAGCATGACAATGTCTTAGAATCAAACATATTTTTTTTAAGGCCGTACTTAATATTTATTTTTTTTGTTTTATATCTCTAATGCATTTTATTAATATAGAAGTTGGAGAAAGAACAAGTAATGAGTCAACAAGATCCCGTTGATGAAATCGATACTACCATCAAACCATCTCAGGCAAGTAATTTAATATAGTATCTCCTAATTTTTTTTGGTTTCTCACCACCAGTATAGTCTGATTCGGGTGTCAGTTCTGACATCAAGTGGTGGTCTTCTATACTAAATTCCAACCGCAATCATTATTGGACCAACTAATGATTGTTAAAATTGAAGTACAACTTATTTACATTTTCCTAAACGAAAGGCATAAACATCATTTTTAATTTTTAATTTACTACATTTTCCTAAACGAAAGGCAACTTAATGTAGTAATAATTGAATTATTGATTATATTTAGTGAGGTTAATCTCACAAATACTAATATTTTGGATACTGATAATGTCATTTGTTTATTTGAATATATTTAGGAACAAGATTTTGCTGTTAGAGATTCTCTAGAAACTGCTAAGCTTAATGATAATCAAGGTAACAACTCTTTAAATCAATTTTCTTTTCACCCTTTGGATTTTGAAGTTGAACTCTCTACCGCCCACCATTTGTTCAGTTTCTTTAAATGAAGACGTTGTCATTCAAGTGCTTATACAATCTTATGCAGAATGTTTATTTGATAACATTTTTTTCTTTTCCCAATTTTTTTTATCTAGTGAACATTTTGGTTTTATTGTTATATTTATGACTTATTATCTAATGATTTTAATCAAAACTATTTTTCGACAATTAGAAGATAGAACCAAAGGTTTCAATTCAAGTGCAGAAACCACAAAAGGTTTTGTGGATGGTGTTGGGATTGAAGTTGAAGCAGCATTAGAGCACGGGTCGACTTCTTCACAGGTCAATATCAAAATCTTTATTCAAGATACTCATATCTAATTACAATTAGCATGAAAATGTCTCTGAATCAAACATGTTCTTTGTGAAGATAATAATGAAACAAACACCATCAGTAGCAGTATTACCGACAAGTTCAAAAGTAATTTGTAGACCATTCCAAATTCCCTAGGATATTCATATGCATAATACTCATTTAATAATCTATGGATTAATGCATTTATTCTTACAATAGGAGTTGGAGAAAGAACAACCACCAAGTGAACAACAAGATCAACTTGGAGAAACTGATACTACCATCAAACCTTCTCAGGCAAATATTTTAATACATTATCACTTCATTGTCCATATAAATCTAAAACAACTTAAACAATTTCTTAATCTTTTTCAATATAGGAATTGAATTATACTACCAAATTAAACAACTTTTTAATTTCATGCAGGGTGTTGCAGAAGGATCTGCATTAACAGAAGCCTCAACTCATCGTGAATTTGTCGGTTCATCACAAATGAAAGTGAGTTTATAGAATCTAATCAAGCTTTTCATGCTTACAAACAATCATTCTTTTTATTTTTATATTAATATTTTGGATATTGATATTTTCATTTTTTATTTGAATATGTGTAGAAACAAGATATTGATGTTAGAGGTTCTCTAGAAACTATGATTAATAATGATCGAGGTGACGATTCTTTAGACCAATTTTATTTTCTTATGTTATCTGTATCACCCTTTTGATTTTGATGTTGCACTCTCTTCCTTTTGTTCAGTTTCTCTAAATGAAGATGTTGTCATGAAAGAAATCCCAATTGTTCTGAAATCTAAGCTCTCTCCTAGCAATAATATTCCTACGCCTCTTGCATTTCGGGCTCCTTCAATGCATTTTGAAGGTATTTTTTCTCTAAGATATTTTTTAATGATTTTCTTTTGTTTTCTTTAGTCTTATCTAGTCTTTCCTTCATTATTAGGGAACCCTTCTCAAAAAGTCGGAGATTTAAGTTCTCCTTATCTTGTCAAGTTGGAGCTTGAGGAATTGGTTTCCACAAAGCACTTGGATAATGAAAATTTGTCCTTATTGACTGATTTTCTTGTTAAGCACCCTTCAAATATTTTAAAGGACATTTCACTAAGTAACAGATACAAGGGTTTCGCATACAACTGCCTAGTTGATTTATTGAAATTCCTCCAAACCCACAGCATGTTAGATGTATTAGGTTCAAGCCGCTCTAAATTTGTTCAGTTAATACATGATATGCGCAGATGTGATTTTGATAAGGATTGGTTAGATGGTGTTGAAAAACGCGCTTTGTTTCCCGGCTTACAATTTTCTCAAGATGCATTGCAAAAAGTATCAGATTCCAAGAAACGAGTTATCAAGGATGTTGAAGTGGTGCGTTTCAAGATAGATATTTTAACTCAAAATGTGGAAGAACTTAAGCAACAATTGTCCTCCTCCGAAGCTGATTTGGAGATCATTATTCAACAAGAGAAAGAAATTGTTGAATCTATGGCTGCTTTAAGTGCTCCTCTGGGTTATTAGAGTATTTTCCTTGCATTGTTTTACTGCATTATCTTCTTTCGTTGGAAATGAACATATATATTGTTTTACTGTTGTTGTCATGTAATAATTTCTTCCTTCATTTCAAATGATAAGGTGAAGAAATGATTATTATTGATGCAATATTTATATAATAAAAAAACTATCTGAAGTCACATTATCCTTGCCGTTTTTATAACCAAATGTTAGTTTATAATTTATTATGTTAGTAGGATTCTATAAATTCTCATGTATGCCAGGAGGAAAAACTCATATTTAGTAGGATTCTATAAATTCTCGAATAAATATAAGTTTAATATCTTTTCTATTATTGTTTACTTTTATATTGTTTTATGCACATAATTCGTTGCACAAATTTCAAATTCTAATGCTAATAAGTTTAGGTGACTATTAATTGGAATGAAATCAAAGATGGAGAAGAATACGAAATAAACACATAACTCCCCACTTTTAATTTATTCTATATATTTTTAATTTCTTATTATGTATAATTAATGATATATCAATATTTAATATCATTTATTTTCTACGTCCTCAAATGTTCGAATCACAACTAATCATATAAGAATCGAAATTGGAAATTGGAAAATAACACTCAAAATATTTATTAATGTGATGATAACACGAATTTATATAACATATTTGACGTAATTTTCATAGACAATGTTACTATTTTTATTTAATTATATTACTTTATTTCTGTATTACGTTGGTATTTTCTATGTTTCAGGTATTTGTATTAGATAAAGATAAATTGAGCAAAGAAGTAAAATCGAAGTAAAATCGAAGTAAAATCGGATTGAAAAGCCGAAGAAATGAAGCTAAGGGTGATATAGCAAAAAGGGAGGAGTTATAGAAGAAGAAAACAATTATTCACGGAGCAAAGACTAAGTCCAGCAAGCAAGGCCCAGAAGTAAGCCCAAGACGAACCAGCTGCCACGTCACGGGTGAGACGGTCGTCTCACTCCTCCAACTTAGATAGGAGGCGCCCGCCTCAAGTGGGGCCCACCATATTCCAACAATTTGAGACGCTCGTCTCATTCTCCTTTGTGCACGTGGAGGCGTCTGCCTCCGTCCTTTAAGGCAATATTTTCTCCACGATCACAGTTGCTTGCATACGAAGTTTAGGAAAGGCAGTTACCAAATGATCTATAAATAAAAGTTCAAGTTTCAGAGTTAGGGTCGGCATTTTTTACCGAACAACCGTTAATTCGTTATTTCGCAATTTATTTTCCTTTCAGTTTTGTACTTTGAATTTATTTTAGTTTTCAGTTTCTTTCATTGATCTAACCTTACGTTAGATCTAGTGCTTTTTATTCTTTGTCGTATTTTGCTTTCAATTCAAGAAGTCTCCGAGCAGATCCAACCGACTTGTGGTGGAGTGCTCGTTTATTTCAAGAACAAGATTATTTCCAGTATTCTTATTTTCAGGTTTTTAATTTAATTATTTTATTTTATTTAATATACCGTTGCCTGATATTATTTATTTGATTGTGGAAATGTTTAAATATATTAAACCGTATTATTTAAGCATGTCTAAATTAATTAATATGTCTGGCTA
This sequence comes from Vicia sativa, assembly GCA_021764765.1. Lineage (NCBI taxonomy): Eukaryota > Viridiplantae > Streptophyta > Magnoliopsida > Fabales > Fabaceae > Vicia > Vicia sativa. Next base: position 264,190,688 of record CM038796.1, on the reverse strand, counting down.
AATCTTTCTGATATTGGTATGTAAATTAATCAAACCGAATGAATCCAAAATAAACTAGCATAATGTTACGTTGTTAAAAATATTCTTTCTGACTTAGATATCTAATTTAATTTATTAAAAGGTTTAGAAACCAACAGAGCGAAAGTTTGAGGTTAATAAACTGGACTAAGGTTAGAAACCAACAGAGCGAGAGTTTGAGGTTTAGAACCAGATAGTGGATACTAGGTATTATTTTTAAAGACTGCGAAAGCGTTTTAAAACTGATTAAACCTTATTTATTTTCAAAAAGTGTTTTTATATTCGGCGGGATAGCGAGAGCATACGTTAGGATTTAATTACATGATCCGATTCAATAGAGCGAAAGTTTGAGATAGGATTTTTAGATGAATATTTCTTTGAAGAAATTTTCTATCAACTTGAGAAACAAGCCGTGGAACTTAGGACCTCCTTAGGTTAGACGAATTACATACCGATATCTGTTTAATTATTATTTTTCCTTAACCAATTTCTTAAAGAATATTCGCCTTAGCTGTATACCGTAACTTAGGATAACAATAGATCGATTTATAGTCTCTGTGGGTTCGATTTCTTTTAAAACTACGCGATAGGACTGTGCACTTGCAGTCTCCTGATTAATAGACGATAAAGTCGCGATCAAGTTTTTGGCGCCGTTCCCGGGGACTATTTAAGTCTATATTGTAACTACGGTGTTACAAGTATAGACTAAGGCATTTTTACCTTTACTACCATGTATAACCCAAATTTTTCCTATGCCCATTATCAATATTTTGAGGAACCACAAGAATCCCATAGATCCAACCTCGAAATACTGATGGAAAACTTTAATGCTTCACAAACCTACTCTTACCCAAACTACCTACAAAACTACCAATCCCCATATTTTGAAAAACCACAAGAAACTTATAATTTCAACCAAACTTTTCCTCAACCCAATTCTTCCTATAATTGTCAAACTCAATATTTTGAGGAATCGCCAAAACCATATAAATCTGATCTCGAAATATTAATGGAAGATTTTAATGAAACATCTAGGATGATAAGTCGCTTCGGGGAAACACAAAAGGAGACTTTAACTTACTTTCAAGACTCTGAAGAATCGCAAGATTTTAATTTCGAAACATCAATAGAGGATTCAAATGAGATGATAACTAACTCTAAGTTAGAGTCTATGATTGAGCACTTTGTAGAGGCACAAATTATCCAAAATGAAGCACAAATTATCCAAAAAGAAGAAGTACGAAAACAAAGTCTTCAAAATAATGAAACCCTTAGCCAACTAACCATTATGGTTGAATCCTCGCGTCTCACACCATTAGCTTAGAGACTCAAATCTCCCAACTCGAACAAAACCTTCTAGGACCTTTACCCGAGAAAGATGTGGATGTTGAAACAACCATTATAGAAAAACTATTTGGAAATCTAGAGAGTGATGATGAGTTTGAGGAGAGTGATATTGTGGCCGAGGAAAGTTCTGACGAGAAAATAATGGAGATTGAGAGAAATTCACCAACACTGTTTGAAAAGGAGGTTGTAAAAGAGGTAGAAAAGGAAGCATGTATTGTAATCCCAAATCACTACATCCCACTGATTCCTTTCCCGAAATTTTTTATGGAAACTCCGGTAGACTTCCAATCTAAAACGTACGTTGCGGTATTGAAAAATATCCATACAAATTCACCACTATATGAAGTCTTACCTAAAAAGCGAAAATTAGAGGACCATAAAATTAAGGATATAATTACTGTTAAAAGGGTGAGGTTAACTTATGAGGCGATGGATGAAATCACTAAGCCCAAAATTGAAAAACTTATACTTAGGATAAATCCAGAACCGCCACCAAAATTTCGAAAGAATAAACCGCCCTACAAACGAAAGAAAAGAAAAGGTGAGGGATATGTGAGATGGCTTGATAAGTGGCCATGGAAAATAAACGAGTAGTCATTTTAGTTTCTAATTTTAAATTTTCTTTTTCGTATTTTCAATTTTTCAATTTTATGTTAAATTTTAAATTTTATTCGATTATTGGTTGCACCCTTTCATCTGATGTGTTTGAACTACTTCCCCTAATACCGATAATTATATTCAATTAAATAATCTACATTAATATTTATATAATAATTGAATATTTTAATTATCGTATTTTTCTATCGGTATACTGAACTAATACTTCCCAATATTTATAGTATCTATTATAATAATTGATTTTCTTTGTTTTTGCCTATTTGGGAAAAATATATTTTGTTTTAATTTCTTTTTTTTCTTAAATTAAAAAATATATATAAAACAAATTAAATTTTCTTTTACTTTAAATCTGGTGGTGACAAGTGTCACCACCTTGCTTTTAATATAAAAAATCTTTTTTTCTTTTCTTTATTTTATTATTCTTATTTAATTTATCTTAGAAAAAATGTTAATATTGAATAAATGTATATGTGGTGTAATATTAGTATTCCTGGGACCATCGGAATATTTTGGATCGGAAGCTGTGGTACTCGGTTCGTTAGTGCGTGGAGGTATTTCGGACCAGTCAAAGATCATATGATTTTCTTTTTATACTTGGAATCAACTGCAATCTGAGCTATTTCTGAACTTATTTTATTTCCATTAATTTATTTTTGTCATGAATAATATTTCGTTGCGATGTACTAAATAATTATTGGATATGATAGTTTGTTTTTGATGATTTATCGATTAAACTATTAATTATTTAAATTTCTGATTGTATTGTATGGTTTTGTCATTTATTTACTCATTCGGTATTTATTCACCAATGTACACTTTGCACACAATTAAAATTAAAATCAATTCGATTTCATCCTGATTGGCTCATATGCCGATTTCTTAAACGGTCTCATAGTTGGGGATGGGCATGCCCATCCTCACGAGATTGGTTAAAGCCCTTGTTGCTTTAATCGATCATAACCCAAAAATAACATTGGTCTATATACCAATTTTCCATGCACCAGGGTTTCATGGTTGGGGATAGGAGCACCTATCCTCACGAGGTTAATTAAGTTCATATACTTGATTAATCATAACCCGCTTCCATTCCATCTCGGCACACGTATCAGAATGCTTTCATAATTAAAGTTTCAAACCTCGATCCAACGTCGAGTGCATTTTGAAACCTTTTCATAATAAAGTACAAGTTATTTTAGTCGTTGGACGCTAGACCAATTGCTAAAAACTTGTCAAATAAACTTTCGATCATAAGTCATTGGACGCTAGACCGGTTGCTTAAAGACTTCTAAATAACGTGAAACTCGTTTCACTTCACTTTCTCAAGAAAACTTTTGGGTGATAGGCGACTCGTGCGAGCATTAGTTCCTCGGGTTTCTAGTATTTGAATCGTGAGGCGTTAGCCTCATTGTTCGGTACTTTTCATCCACATAAAAACAATTCAACTCACTCAAATTCTTTTATCACTCATATGCGATCATCAAACTCTTTTCCGATAAAGAGAGCAATAGCCATTTCAAAGCGAACGTGGACTTAAAGATTTTCAAACAAACTAAACAAGTCCAAGTTCAAGCATTTGAAATGTCTAAAACATACGATTTTTCTTATAAAATCAATACAACAAACTTAAAACCTTTTTAAGAGGAACTACAAAGTTTTGACTTTCCCATTGCACAAGGGAATATGTAGGCACACGGTTCTGAAACCGTGCCAAACTCAAAATAATAATAAACAATTCTTTTTTTTCTGTTGGTATTCATAACTTAGCAATAAACACACACACAAACACGTAGAATTAAATGGGTCCCATCGAGTACGATGGATGTAAGGGGTGCTAATACCTTCCCCTTACATAATCGACTCCCGATCCCACTTTTTTGGTCACGTAGACCGCCTTATCCGCTTGCTTGGGGTTTTATCTATATTTTCCCGTTCTTTTTAGAACAAATAAAATTAGGTGGCGATTTCACTGGTTTTCGAAAATTAAAAGATTTTTGAAAATCGAGTTGCTTCAGAAGGTATTAAGGTCACTTACTCCTCAATTTGATTACATTGTTGTAGCAATAGAACATTCTAAAGATCTGGAAACCATGAGAATAGAAGAGCTTCAAAGTAGTCTAGAAGCACATGAGCTGCGCCTGACTGAAAGAACTTTTGAGAGGGAAGTTGAGTAGGCTCTGAAAGCTTCTTTTATCTAGAAGAACCAGAAGCATTCTTGGTCAGAGGCCAAGAATAGACGTGGTGATAGATTCTAGAAGTCAGAAAGTTTTGATGAGAAGAAACATCGGAAGGAAAAGAAAAATCTGACAAGAAGAAAGTTCAATGTTACTGTTGTAAGCTGTTTGGCCATTTTGCTAGAGATTGCTGGTCAAACAAAGGAAGGAAATCAGAAGAAGCAAACATAGCTAGAGGAGATTCAAATGATGAACTTGTATTATTGATGGCTTTTGAGTATGATGGAAGAGATTTGGCAGATTGGTGGTATATGGACACTGGCTGTGGAAATCACTTAACTGGAAACAAGCAATGACTGATAGATTTTGACTCCAGAAAGAGGACAAGTATCAGATGTGTTGATGATAAGTACCTAAATGCAGAAGGTATGGAAAATGTCAAAGTCAAAGTGAAGAATGGGAAGAATGTTTTGGTCAAGGATGTTTGGTATGTTCCTGGAATCAAAAGCAATTTGATTAGTGTGGGTCATCTCATTGAGAAAGGTTTCTCAGTTGTTATGAAAAAACAATCTCTTGAAGTTGTATGATTCCAATCAGAAGTTGATTATGCAATCTGAATAGGGAAGCAACAGAACATTCAAGGTGAATACAGAAACAGCTGAAACAGAGTGTCTTAGTGCAAAAGGATCTGAAGGAGATTATAAGCTGTGGTACAAGAGGTTGGGGCATTTGAACTATAGAAGCTTAGGGCATCTAAGTTCTAAGAAGCTCGTACGTGGCATTTCGAAGATTGTGAAGCCTGAGAAGTCATATGAGGTGTAACACCCCAATTTCTACCCAAGTAATTTATAAAAATCAGAGTTATAAATTTTTTTTCAACAAACGATTGGAGTATTACAATTCAACTTAAACAACATCATGTTATCACAGATACATAACACATAAACTAGGATGAACCGAAACAACAAGAATCAACTTTATTAATATTAAGCAGCGGAACTACATTAATCAACTAATTTGGCGTAACATCTTTTCAACTTAAAACAAGTTAAAATCAACAACTACTTTCATATAATCAACATGATTTTCATCAATGAAATCAAAATAACAAATAACACAACTAGCGTTCATCCCCCTGAGTGTTATGTATCAAAGCGACAACCCGACTCGAACTATCGGCTACTAACGCTTCATTCTTCGTTACATGAACGTTACCAATATAAAGGCAACGACGAAACAAATGAAAGGGGTGAGATATCTAACAATCTAATAAATCATATGATAAATAATATATTTGAGTCAGATAATGTAAATTACCGCTTCACAAATTATTCACACAACAAACAATCAACATAATCATCAAAACATATGCCGTTACAGTATTATGGCAAACAAAGGCATACGGAAAACAAAAAGACTAAATGGCATGCATGCATATTAACACTTACTAATATCAATATATATTATAGCATTCAATATATATACTCATGAATTATTCCCAAGAATTCATTCATAATTCAAGGATTTAACATCAAAACCTAACAATTTCAATCCATGAAAATTTGGGGATTTCAACCTAAACATATTTCTCACCAAACAGAACAACCACAAATGCATAGTAAATTTTCTATTATCCTAATTCCCACATAAAATTCATCATCTAATCCATTAGAAAATTAGAACCCCACCATTAACTTGGATTGAAGGTCGCTCTACGGAGTTCCGGTCAAATTTCGGTTTGACTTTCGGTTTACAATTTCCTCCCGACGACAATTTTCTCCAACCTTGTTCCTCTTTCTTCTTCCTCTTCTCATGTATGCTATTATTTTCCTTTTTTTATCTCCTTGTTTTCTAACAACCTTTCCAAAAACCTAATTCCTTATTATTTATAATAACTAATAATTATATTTCTCTTATTGGGGCTACTTCTCTACACCTCTCTTTCTACTAATTTCAACCAACTAAGCCCAACAAATTATTCCATTATTATTATTATTATTATTATTATTATTATTATTAATAACCAACTAATACTATTATTAAAATTAATTCTACCGACTATTCAAAAATTAAACAACTAATTTAACTAACCATTCGACAACTTAAATCCGAAATAATTCAAAATATTTAATTAACCAATTAATTAAAAAAAACGGGTGTTACATGAGGTATGCATGAAAGGAAAGCAACCAAGATTACCATTTGTATTAGAAGTAGCCCCAAGAGCAAAACATGCTCTGGGAGTAGTATATTTTGACGTGTGTGGACCATTTCCAGATCCTTCACTTGAAGAAAATAAGTATTTTGTGTCTTTTGTGGACAAGTTCACAAGAATAAAGTGGATAACACTCGTCAAGTTTAAGAATGAGGTGTTTAAAGAATTCCAGAAGTTCAAGGTGAAGGCTGAGAATCAAAATGGTCAGAAGTTAAAGATTTTTAGAACAGATGGTGGAGGTGAGTGTTGCTATTGCAGCATATATGCTCAATAGGTGTCCAGCGCAGAAGCTGAAAGAGATTGTTCCTTTAGAGAAGTGGACTGGAGAGAAGCAAAGTGCCACTACAAGAAAAATGCCCTACAACCACGCTAAATTCTTCCACAACTCAAAAACGGTGGCTACATATAAGCTTTGGCCAGGATTTTCAAACCGTAGAAATATATTTTGAAATATTGAACCCAGATTGTGAAACGGTGGTCTTTTCCTATAATTCCACGTTTACAAAATGACATTTATATTTATACCACGGTTAATAACTGCTACTTATAACTTTCACTTCAAACTGTGGCAGAAGCCCACAATTTTATACCCCGCCAAAGTTTCCCTCTTTTATTTTTAGTTTCTCTCTTTTTTTATTATTTTTTTCTAATTGTTTTTTATTAAAAAAAGGAAAATAAAATTAAAAAAGAAATTTCAATTATTTTCTTATTTTTTTACTTCAAATTGTATCTTAAGTTTTATATATGTCAGTTTCACTTCAAATTGTAATTTCATATTTTTTTATATGAAACAATTTAAATTTAAATTTCTTATTAATAATATTGTATCTTAAGTTTTAAATAAATGTCAATTTTATATTAAAACAAAATTTAAAATTACATCAAAATTTCATATAAACCAAAATTGTAAGGAAAATAATTCATTTCTAATACATTTATTTATTTTATTTTATTAAAAATTAAATACTCTAAAATTACAAATTAAATTAGATAATATAAAATTTATTTAATTAAGTTATAAATATAATTATCTTGAATATTTTTAGTTTTCTTATTAATCCAAACTAAACAAATTTTGATTTCCCTCTAAAACTCACATATCAATTTTCACTTTCCCTCTTTCATAAGTCAATTTTAATTTAATATTTTTTATTTCCCTCTAAAACTCACATATCAATTTTCACTTTCCCTCTTTCATAAATTAATTTTAATTTAATAATATTTTAATAAATAATTTTCTTTTCCAAATTTTTCCACACGTTCTATATTCCCACCTTATCCGCCTTTCCATCTCAACCAGAACCCTTGTTTTCTTTCGTCTCTCAACCATGGCTTCTCTCCTCCGTCTCTCCATCGCTACCGCCGTAATCCTCCTCCTCACCCTCTCCGCCTCCACCGTTTCCTCTCACCCTTGTCGCACCTTCATCATCTTCTTGTTTCAATTCTCCCTTAATCCTCCTAAATCTAACCCGAACTCTGAAAACCCTAGGTAGTGAAACATGGAATTAAACAACAACACCACACGATTACGATACGAAACAAAGGGGGAAATTATTAGGGAGTTTCACTCTGCAAGCTGGTATCAAGAAACGAGAGAATGGTTTACCTCTGCAGCGGCGAGTACGGCGGCTCTGACGAAAGTTACTAAGTTATTCAGGTATGCTTGAGTCTCATTAATGCTCTTCATTAAATCTTTCTGGTTGCGTTTATGCAGTGCTATGGTGTTGACGTTGTTTTTCTGAATTCCGTTGATAGCGAAATTGTGTGTTACACGAAAGAAGCAAGCATATTGAGACTAAGTGTCATTTCTTGAGAAGCCAAGTTCAAAATGGAACATTAGAAGTTGTGCAATGTAGCACCCAGAAGTAGTTGGAAGATGTTCTGACGAAGGCAATCAAGACGGATCAATTTCTCCTCTTAAGGGATGGAATTTGTGTAGTTAGTTTTGAATAGAGATATAAATTAAGGGATGATATTAAAGGGTAATTTAGTACTACTGTTCCTATATATAAGAGACAATTCATTTTTAAATTCATTGAATAATCAATGTATTTGGTCAATTTATAGACTAGGTACATTGATTATTCAATGAATCTAAAATTGAACTCTCTTATATATAAACGGAGGTAGTATATTACTATTATGTACCTTTTATCTTGGTCATTAAGTTTACTTTAGGGACTATGTTATAATTTTCTCTTTGTATAAATAGACTAGTAGTAGATGTCATTGATAACAACAACAACCTTATTTCTTTCATACCTTTTGTAGTGTCATTCTCTTTTATTCATCCATTATTCCAATCATCTTTGATTTTGTGCACCAACACCGTGACCTCTTATTTGTTGAAGTATAGTATAAAAATAAGTCTTATAACTAAGCTATATAACACATAAATCTTATAACTATTATAATTTAACACAAACTTTATAAATATTGCTAGATACAATTATACATCAAGAAAATCATATTTTTATCAAAATTTATCACGAACCTTTATAGTTCAACACAAACCTTAAATTCAACACATAAACCTTTTAACCTTATAATCATTATAATTCACTACAGAAACCTTATAACCATTATAATTCAATACATAACATCACAGCCACAAAAATCTCTAAGGACCTTAAACTTCACCCAAAAGAAAGAAAGACAAAACTTTATATAATTGTCATTTGAAGAATGTATTGACATCAGTCCTACTTAATTTCTTTCAGTTTATCTTTCGATTAAGTAGCACACTTGAATTCATCAAATTACTACATAATATAACATAACATAACATAACATGATTTAGTTAAAACTAATAAATTAGATGAAATATATGTGAAATATTTAAATAAGTCCTAAGGTAATATATCCATGTCATGTTTAGAATCTCTATTTGATCCAAAAGAATAATTTCTTTCATAAACTTCAATACGAAATAACTGCAATCTATGCCATTAAGCTGACGAGGACACTACATATAGAAAAAATTTGGATATATATAATGGAGAGAGCTGGATGGAAATTTCTTACGATCAAGAAGAGATGCAAAGAGATCCCAAAGATCGACCCCCAAATAAGAAAGCGACAATACATTGTTTAGACTGTATATAATGTTGATAAAACAAATATTGAACCTAGAAATGTATAGTCCCTACTGCATAATTTTAAATTCTAAAAACATTACTTTGTTCTATTCACAGATTAGTGACAGGAAAGAGAAATTCCAAATATTTGAGCATATGCTGAAAGTGGTTATTTGTAAATCTGTTGGACAATAAGGTAAAAAAACATTTTTATTAGTTGGTTTCCTATGCTTTGATTACCTTTTTCAGTTTTGTTTTTGTTTGTATATGACTTTCAATTTCCCTTTGTGCTGCTTCGAGATATTCATAGCTTGTTTGTTTTCAATTATCAATGATGACGCAACGTTTGTAAATATGTTGAACAGATTTGAAGTTTCTCTGATACATTACATGTTTACACTTTACAGTATGTATGTGTGCTTGAAGTCAAGCTAATTAACTTGTTACTAAACTAACCGTAAAACAACCAAAATATAAAAGACCAACATCACCGACGACATCTATAATTAAACTTTTTTTGTTATATTTTATTTTACCATGTTACCTTTTATTCTATATTTATGGCTTGTTGAACATAAACTCTAAGCTATACAATGTTTATTTGAAGCCTTCTTGAACATTTATGGCTAACTTTGACCTGTTGAAATTGATTTAGATGGAAAATCGCTTAGCTGATTTAAGGAACTCTTGTGTGGAGAAATTGACAAACGGGACATTAGCACAATTACGAAGTGTATTTTGCTTTACACGCATTTCCAATGAATTCGAAGAAGAAAATGTTTGGCTGGATGAAGAAATTAAAGAAGTTGAGAGTCTCTCATATGATGAATGTTATTGGTCTAGATATTACATTCCTTTTGAAAGTAGAGAGAAAAAAATACAAAGAGCTGCTCGATGCACTCAAAGATGATAACAACAATATAATCGTATTGCAAGGAATGGGTGGCATTGGAAAAACAACATTAACCAAAAAAGTTGGAAAAGAACTAAAACAATCTGCACAATTCACTCATGTGATTGATGTAAAGATGTCGTCTACTCCTAACATAAAAAAAATTCAAGATGATATTTCTCAACCTTTAAAAATGCAATGGAATTGTATTGATTCACAACGATCAAAAATACTTTTAAGCCGATTATCAAGTGGCGAGAATGAGAAAATTCTTCTAATAATGGATGATGTGTGTGATAAAGAGCTTCGTCTTGATTTTGATCTAATAGGAATTCCAAAACATGACAATCCCAATGGTTGCAAAGTTCTTATAACCACAGAGAGTAAACAAATATTCACTGAAATGCCAAGGAATAAGATGATACAGTTGGAGCTCTTAACTGAAGAAGAAGCATGGACCATGTTTGAAACATATGCTGGTATAAGATTTAGTTCTTTATCAAAAAAGTTGATCGAAAAGAGTCGTAAAATTTCCAAGGAATGCAAACAATTACCAATTGCAGTTGCAGTTATCGCCAAAACTTTTAAGGGCCAACATCCTAATAAGTGGGATGATACCTTAAAATCCTTGAAGAAGCATGTGGCAGTGGACGATGTTGATGAGGAAAAGGTTGGAGTTTATAAATATATGGGATAAAAATGCCAAGAGGTTGTTCCTCTTAACGTCTTTATTCCCATTAGATAAAGATATCTCTATTGAAATTCTAACTAGACTTAGCTTTGGAACGAGTCTTTTAGAGGAAGCTTGTGACATATACAATAATGCTCGAGGCAAAGTTTATGAAATAAAAAATAATCTCATAAATTCATGTTTGTTGTTGAGGGTTGATGATGGACATGTAAGAATGCATAATTTGGTTCGTGAAGTGGCTCAATGGATAGCAAAAATGAGATTCAATGTGTAAATTTGTCTAACAAAGATCAAAATCATCACTTGAAAGGCAAATAAATATAAAATATTTATTTTGTACAGGGAAGGACAAGGATTTCTTTTCCTGTAAGATTGATGGTTCTAAACTTGAGATTCTAATTGTCGACATGGAAGGAGATAAAGATCCTAAATGTATGGAAGTCCTGGATTCTTTCTTTGAAAATATTGCCAAGCTTCAAGTTTTGTATGTTTTAGGTCATGAAAAACGAGCCTTATCATTACCAAAATCAATTCACTCATTGGCCAATGTTCGATCTATATTGATTGATGGAGTTGATTTAGGTGACATCTTTGTTTTGGGAAATTTGCAAAGTCTCGAGACTCTTGATTTGGATAAATGCAAAATCAATAAATTGCCACAAGAAATCGCAAAGTTCAAGAATTTCAGATTGTTAAACTTGGTAAGATGTGTAATTAAAAGTGGTGATCCATTTGAGGTTATTAAAATGTGCTCAACACTTGAAGAGTTGTATTTCATAGACAGTTTTAATGGCTATTGTAGAGAAATAACCTTACCAGAGTTTAAATTGAAAAGGTATCGCATCGGTAAAAAATGGGAGTGGAGTAGAGATAGTTGGTTATTATCAAAATGTGTGGCTTTTACTGGCCATGATTATTTTCTTTCAAAAGAAACATACAAGTATTGCATGCAAACATCAGACGGTCTTCAACTAAATGGAATTTCAATTAAGGAGGGATGGAGAAATCTCATGCCTGAGATTGTTGATATACATAAAGGTATGAATGATCTTGTTGAGCTTCGTATGAGCGAAATTTCACAATTACAGTGTCTCATTGATGCAAATCATCTTCAAGATACAAAAGTACTGCCCAAGTTGGCTGTACTAGATCTGGACAAAATGAAAGTTTTGGAAGTACTATTCAAGGGTTCTCTTTCTTCTGACTCTTTGATGGTTTTGGAGGAGCTATCAATATTTAACTGTGAGATGCTTCAAAGATTGTCAAACTTCAAGCTAAATCTCTGCAAGCTAAAGAAAGTGGTACTTCGGAAATGCCCAATGTTGGTTCACCTCTCTTCATTGTTAACTTCTCGGAACCTGACACTACTAGAGAAATTGGAAATAGTCGATTGTGAGAAACTGAGAAGCATAATAATAGATGAAAGAGGCGAGAATGAATTAATAGAAGAAATAGATAACAATGATAATGATAACAAGAAATTTGTCTCAATGTTTCCAAAACTAAGAATTCTTGTTATAGAAGGATGTCATCTATTAGAATCAATACTTCCTTGGCTCTCCTCTCAAGACCTTCCAGAGCTAGAACATATAAGAATAAAAGAATGTAATGAGCTCAAATACATATTTAGAAAATGTCAACATTTTGAAAAGGGTTCTCTAAAACATATACTGCTTTGGCAATTCCCAAAATTGAAAAAACTTTTTGTTGAAAATTGCTTGCAATTGGAATACATATTTGGGCACTACATTGATGATGACCATCAAAATTACAATGGAGTGCACCTTGATCTTCCAGCATTAGAATCTATCTATCTTCGCAATCTGTCAAGCTTAGTCTACATATGTCCAAAACAATATCGCATGACAATTCCTCACCTGGAAGAACTTCTACTCAAAGAATGCTCTCTGGATAATGCAATCATGAAGGTATTTCTGTTTCCATATATCTTTCTTGTTTTCTTTTTGAGACAATGACCTTGCATGTGGACTGTTTCCTTTCTCCCATTTTTTCTTGTGTTTTTAACTTTTTGTTTGCCATTCCTTGTGCCATTAGACTCTTGTTGTTGTATTGTTGAGTTTTCCATAAAATGTATACGTTTGAATTTCCATAATTTGTATGCCTAAGTTGTATGGTAATGTTTGGTTTGATTTTCAGTTCCTTCATACATGGAAATTTGCTCAATGCCTTCCATTACAATCAAATATCATGAGCAATGTTAAAGAGATGACGTTGTCTGGTTTTCCGAAGATAAAAACTATGTTTATGCTTTCTATTACTTCAAGAATGTTGGTGGAAACTTTGAGAATTGAGAATTGCGATGAATTGAAATACATAATAGTTGACATTGGAGATGATGATAATGGTGTCAATAATTGGGTCGATGTCTTCCCGAAATTGAAAAGGCTTTACGTTCTTGATTGCAAGAAATTGGAATACATATTTGATCACTACACTGAAGGCCATCGATCGACAATGAGATTCTCCTTCGTCTCACAACATTACAATCTATGGAACTTTGCAATCTGCCACGTTTAGTAGCGATGTGTCCTAAACGATATTGCATAAAACTTTCATCTTTCAAAGATCTTAAAATTGTGAAATGTTCTCAGGATAATAAAATCATGCAGGTATCCTTGTTTGCATAAATCTTTGTTGTTTGCCAAAATAATCATTGATTCCAATTTTAAATACTTGGAGAAATCAATACTAAAGACAAACTCTCTCAGGTATGAAAATAAAGTGGCATCAAGTAGATGTTTATTTGAAAAAAGAGTTAGAAATGACCTTAAAAGACTAAATTGTTAAAAAAAAAATTAAAGACTAACTTGTTGCAAAAAAAAAAAACTTTTTATTTGTGATTAATTCATATTATTATCTCAATTATAATTTATTTTAAATTATTATAATATAAATTTAATATTAATATTTACCAACACAATTATAATTTGATAGAAAATAAATAAAAATTAATTAACATCCGCTCATAATTGATCTAGTAACTATGTAAAACATCTGGTAAAATGAAAGGATGGCACCCCTTTTAATTTCTATTAACTTATATGGAATGTGCTTCTCATTGAATTTTAAATATATTCTTATGTTACTGCTGATCGTGTACATGTAGGATTTGAGTGGGAGCATGGAACATTGTATTGCTTTAAAATGTCTTTTGTGGAACCAGAAAATTCATTTTCCCTACAAAGCCTGACACAAATAATAATTGTTGGGTGCGAAAAACTGGAAATAGCTTTCTCTACTTCTATCTTTAGATGCCTATCACAATTGGTTTATCTAAGAATAGATGATTGCAAAGAGTTGAAGCATATCATCAAGGATGACAGGATCAAGGATGACAGGAAGACTCAAAAGTTGTCCTATATAACATGCTTTCCAAAGCTAAAAATACTTGTTGTAGTAAACTGTCACAAATTAAAATGTGTCTTTTCGGTCTCCATATGCAAAGAGCTTCCAGAGTTAAAAGCTCTTATAATAAGTGAAACAGATGAGTTGGAAGAAATATTTAAAAGTGAAGGTGACCAAAAAGTCGAGATACCAAATTTAAATATAGTAGTACTTGTAGACCTACAAAGCCTCTTGCACACCCAAAGCGAACAATTTCTGACTGTAGAAAATCGTTTAATACAAAATTGTCCAAAACTCAATTTGACTTCAAATGCAACTCCTTCTGTCATGGATAAAATTAACAACATTTGTTTTGATTTCAAAGGTACACACTACACCCATTTCTTTTTATAACCATTACTTGATGGTTTTAATAAATTACATATCATGCAATGTTTATGAAATATTTTGCAAAGTTGTGTTTATTTCTTGTAACTCTTCTATGGATTTATATGTCAATTTCTATTCTAATATATACCTTTTCAATCTGTCTTAGAAGCATATCGTTTGAATCCTTAAAAGAGGTTGTCTTACTTGATTCATTGTAGGTTTTGTAAATATAAATGTCAAAACTTTTGAGAAAAATTTCCATAACTTATTCTACCTATATTTCTTACCGAGAACTACGAGAGAATATACAAGTGTCTCTCGGTATAATTTGAAAAAAATAACTATGACATTGTCAAAGATGTCATATAATCTTTGTTTTATCTTTACCATTTACTTCTCTATGTCTTTTACATGGTCTAAAGTAGAAATGTGCCAATAAGTATTTTAAAACATAAGGATTTATAGATTTATAAATGTGGTAAAATTTTAGTTTTTTGGCATGGACAGATATACAACTGTGTCCATGAGCTACTAGGAACGAATTTTAAAACTCCTCTGAAATAGTAGTAAAATGGTTGGAAGTGTCACTTTTAGTTAATATTACATATTTTTTCCTCTTTCAGTATTTTAAAAAAATAGAAGCAATTCTAATGAACATTTTGGTTTTATGTTATGTTTATGACTTTACTATCTAATGAGTTTAATCTGTACTATTTTCTGTTGATTTTTGGAGTATCAGATATTTATATGATAGAGAACCATTTCTACGCTATAAATGGGAGAATATGGTAAAAGAATTATTTCAACTGTTTGGGTATTTCAGACCCAAGTTGGCTTCTTTAAAGGTCAATATAAATCTATTTATTCAAAATGGATGTAATTATTTATTAGTTTTATGTGACTAATGCATTAGTTCATAATATTCTTAAACATGTTTTAATTTTATGCAGAGTGTTGAAGAAGGTGCTGCATTAACAAATCCCAAGACAATAACAGCCCCAAATAATTTAGAGTTAGCCAGTTCATCACATGTTAGTGTGATTAACAAAATCTAATCAAACTTTTATTGCTTTCAATCTTTGATTCACTTGTTTATTGTTTTTTATTTTGTCTGTGATAAAATTAGGAACTTCCAAAGTAGAATATCTCTCTCTATATATATATATTTTGAGGCTAATCTTAAAAATACTAATACTAAGTATATAAATATCATTTGTATGCTTCTGCTTTGGAGACAACATCAGTTGAAATATTACTTACAAATTTAAATGTAATTTGCAGACCATATTAAATTCCCTTAGATATTTGTATGCATAACCCTCATTCAATAATTAAAGGTCTAACTTAGTAATGAATATTATTATTTTATAGTTTCATATCACTAATGCATTTTTCTTAATACAGGAATTGGAGAAAGAAGAACCAACAAGTCAACAAGGTTTGAAAAACAAACATGATCCACTTGGCGAAATCAATACCACAATCAAACCCTCTCAGGTATATAATGTATTATATTATCACGTAATTGTGCATGTAACACTAAAAATATATAGATTTTGTTTCAAGCCCCCATTTAAAAATCTATATCTATATTTATATCTATATAATATATTAAATTCAATACTTCAAATATTATAACAACACATCATCAATTATAACTCTAACACATCATCAAGTATAACTTTAAATTTACCACATCATCCTATAGACATATGTGACACATTCAAAAATGCATTTTTATCTTATATTTCTATAGATTAGATGTCATGGGTTGAACCTCAAAGATGAAATAATATATTTTTTTGAACAAATTGATCTAACAAATTAATCATTAATCAAACAATGTATATTTTCTTAAATTCAAAATATTCTCTCACATTTCAAATATAAAAGAGATGTGAAAATTAAAATACAATCAAATATTATTTGTTTTCTAGAAATTAGAGTAATAATAGTAACACTTGAAATAAATGTTATTAATCTTAAAGTAGTTCTTACATAATTTTCAAGCGTAATTCACTTTGAACGTATTTAAAATAGAAAATACTTTGCAATCATGTTTTATGATGTCTATATAATTTACAACTATATTTTCCATATAATATCAAATAATAAACTCATGACAAATAACAAAATACACAAAAAAGATAAGAGAATTCAAACACAATCAAATATTTTAATCTTATTTTCGATAAAATGCTTCGACAAGCAAATCATTACTCCAACTATGTATATATATTTCCCTATTTTAAAAATATTTCTCTCAAATTTCAAAAATAAAAGAGATGTCAAAATCCAAACACAATAATATTTTTTATTTTTCTTAAATTATAAAAATAAAAATAACACTTAAAATAAATGTTTTTAATCTTAAAGTAGATCTTACACGATTTTCAAATGTAAGTCACTCTAAGTTGATCCTAAAAAATTATATAGTATGCAACAATCTTATAAAGTTTGACAAAATAGAAATAAATTTTTTAAATTATTAAAAATTTATTTTTACCTTATTTAAGAAAAATAGTCTAACAAGTCAATCATTACTCCAACTATGTATATTCCTAATATTAAGAAAAATTCTCAATTTTTATAAATAAAAGAGATATCAAAATCCAAACAAAAAAATATTTTTTGTTTTCTTGAATTATTACAATAAAAATAATACTTGTAATAAATGTTTTTAATCTTAAAGTAGTTCTTACACAATTTTTAAAAATAAATCACTTTAAATTGATTTTAAAAATTAATATAGTATGCCACAATCTTATAAAGTTCAATAAAATAGTTATAAAATTTAAAAATTATTGAAAATTAATTAAGTAATAATTAGAAATAAACTTTAATTTTATTTTACACTAAAAATACATACATATATTTAACAAATTAAATTAAAATATCTAAACAAATGATAAGTGCAAAAAAATGAGAATAAAACCAAAACAAAAAAAAATAACTTTAGAGGTATGTAAGGTGGCAAATCTAAATTACGAATATCATTGTCAATTTACACACATGTATTTTCTTTTCAAATGAAATATATATTACGTGGTTAACTTATATTATTGTCTCTATTATAATTCACAAAAAAAATTGTAATATAAATTTTGTAATCATATTTTATCAAAATCAAGTCTTAATATATTTAAAATTCAATAAAAAATAAACAAGTTAATTTAGAGCAGCACATCGCGCGAGTCTGAATCTAGTAATCTATTAAATTCAATGCATCAAATATCATTGCAACACATAATCAATTACAACTATGACACATAATCAAATATAATTTTAAATTTGACACATCACCCTATAATCCTATGCGTCCCATCCAAAAATTTATTTTCATGCATGCTTCAAAGATGGAAGAAATTATTATTTTAAACAAATTGATATAACAAACCCATCATTAATCTAACTATATATATTTCTTCAAATTTTAAATATTCTCTCATTTGAGAACAACTGCTCCCAGCTGCTATGTATTCAGCTTCAGCAGTAGATAAAGACACACAGTTTTGCTTCTTGCTGAACCAAGAAACAAGGTTGTTCCCCAAAAAGAAGCATCCTCCAAAAGTGCTTTTTCTATCATTAGCACTACCAGCCCAATCAGCATCACAATAGTCAGTCAAGATTGGTTCACATCCATGAGAATACAGCATGCCATAATTGTAAGTTCCACTGACATACTTCAGAATTCTCTTCACCTGATTGATGTGACTCACTTTAGGTTCAGCCTGATATCTTGCACATACCCCAACAGCAAATGCAATGTCAGGTCTGCTGGCTGTTAAGTACAACAAACTTCCTATCATGCTTCTGTACGGACTTTGATCAACATTTGTCCCATTTGTGTCTTTGGACAACTTTAGATGAGTAAGAGCAGGAGTTGGCTGACATTTTCTATTCCAAATTTCTTGACAATATTCCTTGCATGCTTGCTTTGTGAAAGGAATGTTAAGTCTTCCATCTGTGTGACTTGTAGCCCAAGAAAGTAAGTCAATTCTCCCATGAGACTCATTTCAAACTCAGCTTGCATTTGGTTGGCAAAATGTTTCACCATTTTATCTGACATTCCTCCAAACACTATGTCATCAACATAAATTTGAGCTACCATTATCTTTCCTCCTTCATCCTTGACAAAGAGAGTTTTATCCAAACTTCCTTTCCTGTAACCTTTATCAGTAAGGAACTTAGTTAGCCTTTCATACCAAGTCCTAGGAGCTTGCTTCAGACCATATAAAGCTTTCCTCAATTTGTAAACATGATCACGAAAGTTAGGATCCACAAATCCTTTAGGTTGTTCTACATATACCTCCTCATTTAAATAGCCATTTAGGAAGGCACTTTTCACATCCATCTGAAACAGCTTGAATTTCAGAATGCAAGCAACTCCTAACAATAATCTGATTGATTCCAGCCTGGCCACAGGAGCAAATGTCTCATCAAAATCAATCCCTTCAACTTGAGTGTATCCTTGGGCAACAAGTCTTGCTTTATTTCTGGTGACAACCCCTTCTGCATCAGACTTGTTCTTGTAGATCCACTTTGTGCCAATGATGTTTGTTCTCTCTGGTCTAGGAACTAACTCCCACACTTCATGTTGTTTGAACTGGTTCAATTCATCTTGCATTGCACCAATCCAGTATTCATCAGTTAGAGCCTCTTTGACATTCTTTGGCTCAATCTTAGACATAAAACAAGAGTTTGAGATGATTTCTCTGGATCTTGTAATGACTCCACTGTTAGGATCTCCAATGATGAGTTCCTTTGGATGATCTTTCTGAATTCTGATGGAAGGATCTTTGTTAGCTTCCTCTGGTTCAGACTTTGGTAGAGTAGGGAAAGACACATCATCCTTATCAGACACTTGTGGAGATGTCTCAAACAATGTCTCAACATCATATGGGACATTGTTTTCCTCATGGTGATCATCAACTATGACATTAATAGACTCCATCATAACTTTTGTTCTGGAGTTGAATACCCTATATGCTTTGCTGTTTGTAGAGTATCCTAGAAAAATGCATTCATCACTTTTAGAGTCCATCTTTCTCCTTTGATCACGATCTGTCAGAATATAACATTTGCTACCAAATACATGGAAATACTTCGCAGTAGGTTTTCTTCCCTTCCACATTTCATAAAGGGTGGAGGATGTTCCCTTTCTCAAGGTGACCCTGTTGTGAACATAACTGGCTGTATTCATAGCTTCACCCAAAATGAATAGGAAGTTTCTTAGCATGAATCATTGCTCTGGCAGATTCCTGTATAGTCCTGTTTTTCCTTTCCACAACTCAATTTTGTTGAGGAGTTATAGGAGAGGAGAACTCATGATTGATTCCTTCTGAGGAACAGAATTCATCAAGTATAAGTCAATCATTACTCAAACTATGTATATTCACTTATATTGAGAATTTTTCTCTAAAATTTCAAAAAATTCTTACAAAATTTTCAAGTATAAGTCACTTTAAACTTATTTAAAGTATAATATATTATGCAATAATTTTTTACACTGTCTATACACTTTACAACTATATGTTTTTATATAATATCAAATAATAAACTAATGAGAAATAACAAAATACTACACAAAAGAGATAAGAAAATTCAAACACAATCAAATGTTTTTATATTATTTTGGACAAAATAGTATTACAAATCAATCATTACTCAAATATGTATATTCATTTACATTAAAAATATTTCTCTATAATTTTAAAAATAAAAGAGATGTCCAAATCCAAAGACAATAAAATATTTTTTTTGTTTTTCTAAAATTATAGCAATAAAAATAAAATTTGAAATAAATGTTTGTTTTAAGTTTAAAGTAGTTCTTACACAATTTTCAAATATATATCACTTTAAATTGATCTTATAAAATAATATATTATGCAACAATCTTATAAAGTTCGACAAAAGAGACATAAATTTAATGAAGTTATTGAAAGTTTTATTTGATAATAATTACAAGTAAACTGTTAATTTTGTTAAACACCAAAAATATATACATATCTTTAACAAATTAAAGTAAAATATCTAGATAAAAAATAAGTGCAAAATCGCATGAAAATCAAACAAAATAAAAATACCACTTTATAAATATGTAAGTTTGCAAATCTAAACTATGGATATCACTCTCAATTTTGACGCATGTATTTACTTTTCCAATAAAATGTATATTTGTTTATGTGATTAATTTATATTATTGTCTCTATTATAATTCAAAAAAAAAATTGTAATATAAATTTAATAATTATATTTTATAATAACCTACTCTTAATATAATTAAAATTCAATAAAAATGTATAACCTTACAGTCGCGCATCGCGCTGGTCTTAATCTAATATATTACAAATTTACTCCCAAACTAAAGGCTTCTCTCTCTTAAATTTCTTATTTTCATTTTTATTCTTTTCTAGTTAGGAATAGAATTATAATATAACCTTAAACATGTATTAATTTTTTTTAGGGTGAATTATAATATAAACATGACTTATAATATTAATTTGCAGGCGCACATCTCATGAATCTTAATCTAGTTATTTATAATATTAACATTTACATGCTTCTGAAGTAATTTGCAGACCATATTAAATCCCATTATATATTACTATGCATAGTTATCGTTCAATAATTAAAGGACTAACTTAATAATGAATATTATTAATTATTAGTTTCATATCAGTGACGCCTTTGTTCTTAATACAGGAGTTGGAGAAGGAACAACCCACGAGTCAACAAGGTTTGAAAAACAAACAAGACACATCCGGAGAAATCGATACTACCAGCAAACCCTGTCAAGTATTTAATGAATTACATTATCACCTAATTGTGCATGTAAAACTAAAAATATAAAGATTTTTCTTAAACTGGCTCTTAAAAAATTTACTACAACCTAACTCCTAAACTAAAGGCATCTATTTTAAATTTGTTGTTTGGTTTTTTACTCTTTTCAATGTAGGAATTGAATTATAATACAACATTATACATGTTTTAATTTTATGCAGATTGCTGAAGAAGGAACTGCATTGACAAATCTCCAGTCAAAAACAGACCCAATTCATTTAGAGTTTGCCATTTCATCTCATGTAAATGTGAGTTTAGAGAATCTAATTAAGCTTTTGTAACTTTCTTGAATCATTTGTTTATTGATTTTATTCAGTCTATAATAAAAGTAAAGTTCTTCCAAACTAGAATATATATACATTATCTTGTGCTCTTTAAAAATTTAATACAACTTAACTCCTAAACTAAAGCAATCTATTTTAAATTTGTGTTTGTATTTTTGGACTTTTTAATGTAGGAGTTGAATTCATGTTTTAATTTTATGCAGATTATTAAAGAAGGAACAACATTGACAAATCTTCAGACAAAAATAGGCTCAACTCAATTAGAGTTAGCCAGTTCATCACATGCAAATGTGAGTTTAGAGAATCTAATTTAACTTTTATATCTTTCAATCATTGACTCATATATATAAAGTTTAGTGAGTCTAATATTTAATGAGACTATTCTGTTAAATACTAATATTTTGGATATTGATAATATTAATTGTTTATATAAATACGTTTAGGAACAAGATGTTGATCTTAGAGATACTCTAGAAACTACAGAGATTAATGATGATAAAGGTGACGACTCTTAAGACTGATTTTATTTTCTTGTGTTATCTTATCATCTTTTTATTTTTTAAGTTGAACATTCTTCCCTCTCTCCTTTTTTTTTTTACTTCTCTAAATCAAGATGTTGTCATTAAAGTAAGCTCAATTATTGAGGGGCAATTTCCTTAGAGCATAAATATTGGGGGTAGTATTTGTCTACATGTACCACTCTTGTCAGAATGGTATGGATAATTGCATCCAAAAGTATGATATAAGAAAGCCACCATGGTCAAATAATACTACTGTGTCTTAAGTTTTTTCTTTATATTTTACAAAGATTGAATCTTATATAATAGAGTTGGTGGGACCCAATTTAAACTTTTGTATAAATAGTATGGATATTTACAAATACTAAAGTGGTTTAAAATTAAATTGGACTCATTTAAGACACCAAAATGAGTATCATAGATATTGATGTTCTTAGAGTCTTGAATTTCCTATTTAAAATCTAAGTCCTCTTATAACAATATAATTAATTTTTCTCTTACATTTTAAAAGGTTACCGAGGATATTGAAGATAGACATTTTTATTCAACGTGTAGATGATCTTAAGCATCTAAAATCCTCCTCTAAAACTGCTTTGGAGCGTATCACTCAACACGGGGGGAAATTTTAGAATCTAAAGCTCATTTAAGTTCCCCTCTTGGCTATTAGAGTATTTCTCCTTTCATTGTTTTACTGCAATTTCTATTGTTGATAGAGATCTTACCCTTGAATCTGGGTAGTTTTTTTTATCGTTTGAGTGAACTACTATCTTATTATGTTTGTATATTTAAATATTATTATTTATTGTTGTATTTATTGTGGTTTCATCCTTTAAATATTTAAAAACCTTCTAAAGTCACATTATCTTTGATTTTTATATAACCAAATTATTATTGTGGTTTATTATGTTATTAATAAAAAAAATTTAATGTTGGATCTCCATCTCAAACTCCGTTGAATATCTCATGTTAACTCAAGGTTTTTACTATCATTTTTGAAGTTTTTTTTTATGTAAGATAAGCCATGGGAGATTGGGTATTTAATTTAGTGAAACCCTAGCTAGTTGGAAAGAAATCATTAAATTTTCAAGTATTATACACTACAACATTTGTTGCCTCTGACAATACTTGAAACACATTGTCAGAACTCTGAAAATCGTTGCCTAAAAGAATAGGGGACGTTTTCCAAACGTCTCCTATGCGAGCATTGCCAATAGTCTAAGGGGGCATTTTTTTCGTGTTCTCTAGGCACGCTTTTTAAAAGCGTCGCCTAAAGTAGAGGAATAGGGGACGATTATTTGTGACCTCTAAGACGACACTTTTTATGCGTTGCCATATACGGCTGCAATTAATAATTGGTGCCTTAAATACAAATCAAGAGGATCGTTTTTAAAGTGTAACATAGCTTATAGGTTGTAGTTTTACGGTGTCCACATAAAATATACAATTTTATAATTATTTTCTAATTAATTTAGTCGATGATAACTGGCTTAAAAAAAATCGATTATAATTTAAACAATATCAAATCTAACCGTACTTCCACAAAAGTTGTATTATAATAAAATTGAATTCAAATATTAATTCAAGATAGTATCCACTAAAACTAAATGTCTAACATAACATTACTTATAATACTAAGTTTAATAGTTTGAAATATGAACATAGTTCAGCAAAAGAACAAAAAACATAGTTCAAGTTTAGTGCTTTCAACTACAAGCCAAAAAAGACATCATCCAATTCATTCAAGTTTGTCTTCTTGGATTAAATCATCTAGATCTTCCTCTTGAAATTCATCACATATGTTGTTCTCCAAAAATTCTTCATCTATGTCGTCCTCTTGAAATTCACCATTTATATCGTCCTCTTCAAATTCATCATCAAGATCTATATCATCCTCTTGAAACTCGTCACCTACAACGTCCTCTTGAATTTCATCATTGATATCGTCCTTTTCAATATCTTCATTAATACATTGTTGCATAAGAAAATAAAACAAAATACATCAACCATAAATATTTTTGGTCCAAAGGACAATTAAGACATAACAAGAATTAAACCTCGCACAAATAAAACTAAAACAATGAGGAAAACAAATTATGCATTAATAGACCCTTAACACCTTATAATGTGAAGAAACTGTAGAATTATGATTTATTTGGAGTTAGAACATAAATAATGAAATACCCAGAAACAACTATTGCAAGTGGGATACATGTTGGGCACATAAGTTGATTTATACCTCAATGACACACGTTGAATTAAAAAAACATGAGATCGAAACACATGACACATGAGAGGATACTAAGAAGAAAAATGATATTTTTACACCATTTCCTACACCTACACTGTATTTTAATGTTCACCTATACGGTGAACAATGAAATATAATAAAAATAATATTATTTTTTTATAAAAAATAAAAAATTAATTTTTTTTTACTTTTTTCTTTTAAGTTGAGGGAGTACAAAAACAACATTAATTAATTAATCAATTTCATAACTTTATTAACTAACTTAACCAATTTTTTACATTTCATTAACCAACTTTGTTTTACTATTAAAAGTTATTTTTAGTATTTATATGTTTATTAACCAACTTCATCACTATATTAACCAATATTTTATATTTGATTAACCAACTTCATTTTATCAATAAAAATAATTATTCATACACTGTTCACGAATATTATTGACCGACAATGTTCACGTACTATTCATATTATTATTTTAAAATATATATTTTTAAAATAAAAAAATAATATTCACTATATAAATACGGTGAATAGTGTTTAGTGTAAATATTTGGTGTAGGATTTGATG
Organism: Vicia sativa; assembly: GCA_021764765.1. Classification (NCBI taxonomy): domain Eukaryota; kingdom Viridiplantae; phylum Streptophyta; class Magnoliopsida; order Fabales; family Fabaceae; genus Vicia; species Vicia sativa. The sequence continues at coordinate 264,165,463 of CM038796.1, read as the reverse complement.
TATGAATAGCAAACAAGTATTAAGAAACATCATAATTATTGTCCCTAAAAAGTGTATTCTTTGCTTTTGCAACATTGACAACAGTACCTATAGAATTAAATTACACCCACGTGGTATCCATGTTTTCAACTTCAAAAATAGTAATATCATGACATGGTGTATACATTTTGGCATTTATGACACATTATTGGTTATATTCTTCACGTCTCATGCCATGGGTGGGCTTTGTAATAATTTTCTTCTCGTACTAGAAATATTCATAAAAAATATTCATAAAAAATACTTTATGTTTTATTTTAAGTCTATATGTCTAAAATTAGAGATTTAAAAATTTCTCTTTTGCATATAACAAATCTGGAACGGTTTAATTCCATCAACAATTTCAGACACTCTTAGCCACTTACTTATATTTTAGGTGTTGTCACTAACAATTTTTTACATACATTAACAACCAAAATTTAGATACTATAACACAATTAGAATTATATAAATTAATAATACTGCTATATATCGTTACATTTCCATGACATGGAGCATGAGTTGATGTAGAAGAGTGCAATTGCAAACTTATATCCTTTGGGGAACTGTTAGCATCTCCATGAGATAATCTTAATAAATTGTTGCATATCTGAATTTGAGACAACACTTTTTACATCTAACCTAAAAAAGTGTTACCAGAGACAACAAATATTGTAGTGATAGGTGTGTGGTCTCAGATGAAATTTCACAGTACAAAGACAATAGAAGTGAAACAGTAATGAAATTTAAGTAAAATGATGAAATGGAGGTGGAATTTTATTGAATGATAAATGACTCAGTCAATTGAAGATGGAATTGCAAAGTTTCTAGAAGAAACTTTTCACTCATAATATTTCACACCTCACTACTACAGTTCATTGGCCTATTTAAGGAAAATCTTTAGTAAACTTTTTGGTAGTAATTTTCTTCCTTGCACCACGTCTTGTTTCCACGATGTTCGTATCATTTGCGAAGTGTCCCTTTTCATTTTGTGATACAACTATCCCACTTTCCTCAGTGTCCCCACTCATAACATTACTCCCCTATTAAAATTAACCTTGTCCGCAAGGTTAAAGTTTGGATAGATTGTTGAGAATTCAGTCCAAGTTTCCTAAGTATTCAAACTGCATAAATTACTAGTGTTGTGAATTCAAGACTTTGTCTGTGTTTTAGTGTTTCTTGTGAACCAAGCAATTATCATTATGATAAGTGCATTGGAGTAGAAGTTTCTGTAAGGGTAGTTTTTGTCACTCAAAGCTTTGAAGCACGAGTCCTATGTCTCTTGATTAAAAGCTTTGAAGCAAGATCAAGTATGTGTGTTGAAGAATGTCTTCATAATTCTGTTAAGTGCTAGTTTATAATCACTGTTGCGATTGAGGGGGAGCGAGTGGGTTCTCAGATCTAAGTGGTTCTTAGATTGAAGTTGCATTGGGTGGGTCTTAAGTGAAGGATATAAACTGTTGGTTTAATCCAGAATTAATACCTCTTATAGTGGATTTCCTCCCTAGCTTGGTAACCCCCGGATGTAGGTGTAGTTACACACCGAATTGGGTTAACAATTGATTGTCTTCTTTACTGTTTTTACTTTACTATTAAGATTGTTAAAAAGTTTGTCAGATACCAGTGTCATAACATTCTATTTGACATCAAGTATCTGTTGCCAGATTTTCAAAAATAACCTAATAAATCTCCAAATTCTACTCTATTATGTTATTTCCTAATGAACTTTAAACGTAACCTAAAGAAACATTTATGTTATTTCCTGGTTGTTTTGGACCCAAACGCATCAATGACAACATCATATAGTTGGGCTTCATGCACAACCACAAAGATAGGTTGTAAATTATGGGAAGATCGTGCCATGAAGTATGGTTATTAATCATATTACCAAACGAGTTTATCCCTTCAACGGAAACTCCAGGCCTAAGGTTCACTGGTCCATAGAAAAATATGGAAACAACGAATCAATTTTCTTTCATTCTAATGAATCGGCTACATTGCAAAAAAATTCATTACATACTCTTTCATATGCATGTCATCCTGTATTATATGTGTCATTTACATTAGCAAACAGTCTCTTGAACCTATGAGTTATTAGTATATGTTGCGGCGGTAAAGCGACAAGCAAAAAGTTGGTATTATTTTTACCGGGTGATATATACTGGTTAGGTTATATCGTATCGTGTCCACAGAGATTGGTTATTGATTCATGGTTCGACAATTCTACCGTTAATGAGTGTGAGATAAAAGAGATGAAAATAAAAGACAGAAATTAAATGAACTAAAAAGTATAAAGGATAGACAACTTGTCTGAAATGAATGTAAACTACTCGTCACAAACTTAAATCTACCGTCATGTCATACTCGACCTACGATACTTGTCTGTGTCATCACATACCTCTCACAATCTAAGCTATTTCTAACCCAAATTGAGATTCCTCCCGAATCACCTCGATATCCATTTCTGGCATACCTCGACAACCAAAAGTCAACTGTGTCACCTCCATACCCATCTCTAGCATACTTCACCGACACAGAGGCATTAAGATCAGATACCCTATAGTGAATGTCAGCTCTAAACCTATTTCTAGCATTCAGAAACTAACAGATAACCATCTTAGGTAAGAATCTAAGCAGTGTATCTCTAGCAAGCTCAAATCCCTAACATAGAGTAAAAACCTAAGACAATTACCAACACAGATTCATAAAGCAAACTTTATACAACGCCAAGGGCGAAAAATATACATGTGTTCAGAGTAAATATACTTACATAACCAACACAATAGAGAAATACAATGAGAAGAGAGGAGCTAAACTACCCATTTACACCGGTTTGTCAACATATATCGAAGAGCAATCCACCTCCAATCATCCGTGAGCAAGACCCTACTGTTGTTTTCTAAGCTAAATTATCAAAAACTATATGGGTGATGGAATTGGGAGCAAGAATCTCACACCCCAAAACCATAGTTGATGGAATTTGGGAGCAAAACCTCACCCCAAAAACCATAACGAAAAATGAAATGAAAATGAAAGTATAAAGAAAATCTGATTTCGCACAGTCGCCCGGCGAACTAAATGCTTCACCTGGCGAAATTTCATTTAACTTGGCCCAAATTAAGCCACGTTCTCTGCAAGTACACCTAACTACCTTCGCCCGGCGTAATTCTCTTTTCCTCGCCCAGCGCCCAAGCAGCGAAACAAGTCAGAATGCATACATTCTTCCTTTATCAAGACCGTCGCCCGGCGACGCTGGACCCCTTGCCTGACAAAATTGCACAGGCAACATTTATTTGTTGCTTTCTTGCAACTTGGATGGCTTCAATCTTCCATCCTTATTCGATCAAAAATGCATCTTGGAGCTCTATTTGGACTTTATTCTCAATGCTCCCATAATGCAACAAATACCTACAAAAAAATATATACTAAACTAATCAAACGGTATAATATGTACACAAAATGCAATAAAACATATTTACAACAAAAAGTCGGGATTATTTAACGATATTAACAACAAAAGAATAGATAAGTGCCACAAAACATATATAAAAAATAACTACATTTTGGAACTTATCAACTCTCCCCAACTTGACACATTGTTTGTCCTCAAACAAAGTCAAGTAAACCTAAAGAAACAAAAGACAATAATCAAAGAATCACGAATCAACAAGTTTTTAAAACGGAAAACAAATGTATGGTTCAATAAAAAACGTACACGACAGAATACAAACTTACCACTATCCTACAATGATAACATATAAACGAAATAAATCCTAAGTACAAAAATCATGCAAAACATTCTAAAACAAAACAACCTCAATTATGAATGACACCTAGCAAAAATTCATCGGTAAATGAAGAACACACAAAGGTGAGGGATAAAAAACACTCCTTCACAATCTTGCAAACAATTGACTAAATTATGTATTCATCCAAAAACGTATCGAAATACAAACGCAAGAATCACAAGGGCTTTTCAAGGTTGTAATGTGGTTTGGTTAACAAACAAATGATAAGTCCTAAAGCTAATCGAAACAAAAACTTGCATAAACCTAAGGGAGTGATCAACTCACAAAGTTCCAAACAATATAATTTCAATAAAACTTATTCTTCATCACAAATTTCACACCAAACACACCTCACTTATTAACATAACATTACTCTTTTGTTTTTCTTTTTCAAAGGTTTTTCGTTTTTTCTTTCTTTTTCTAATATTTATTTTTCACATTTTTTTCTTTTCTTTTCTCTTAACCTCATACCAACCACAATATAAGTGCATAAACATTCCTCTCCCTAACTTGAATCCAACCAACATCATTATGTGAATACTCCCTACTTTTTAAGGCAAGGTAAAAAATTCATACAACAACATATAGTTGAGGGTTCAAGAAACAAAGGAATCAACATCCATAAAAAAAGGTGAATTCAACACTCATAGACAAGCATCAATTTCAAATAAACATGGATATTGATAAAAGCTCAAAGGGGAAAATAAAGGTTCACACACTCACAAGGTGAATTGAATATTTGGCCAAGGTAGTTATGCTCAAAATCAACAAAATGCCTTGATCATTTTCTTGCAATCATACAATCAATACAAAACAAAAGATTAAGCATAATAATATCTAGTTAAAACAAGAATGTGGACTCCAGCATATGTAAACAATGGAAAGCTTCCTCATATTTATGGGTAAAAAGGGGACTAAAGTGATTCAATTCATGAGCAAGTAATGCAAAAAGAATGAATGATATGGTAATTATAAAAATGACAAATTTCCTAAACATGTTATGCTATAGAAAGCGATAAACGAGTACCTGACGTGTACCAAATTTGAAACTATCATTCCCATACATCCGTAAATTGAAATGACCAAACTCGGAAAATCACCAAAAATTCTTCAAGTTACCGGACCAAAATTTGAGTGCAAACAACAACAAAAGAATTAGAAAAACAAAATTTACAATATTTACAATATTTACGACCAACAAAACTCCTCAAGCTAAACAAGACAAGATTGCGGAAATACAACATTGACGTAACAAAACAAAAGCAAATTACGATACGAAACGTGGTGAAAATGAATTAACAAGTTGAAAAGTGAAGATTTAAAATTAAGAACAAGTCCTATTTCAACTTGTTAAAACACAAGCCACCACACCCATAAACAAACATGATTGTTTTATGTCGTAAGCTAGACGTCTTTCTTGTGTGAGCACTAGTAACCTCCTCTCGTCATGCCATGGTATTGCCACACCGCACAAACCCAAAGAAAGTGTCCTAACAACCACACAACAAACGTTATGAGTACGAGACAATTCACAACATCACATAAAAACTAAGAAAATCACAAATATGTACAAGTATGGAAAGTAAACACAACATGTACAAGTAACATATACAAGTTCATATACAAAATTTATACAACATATACAATAATTACAAAACTCAAAAACAACAGAATTATTGCAATACAGAAACAGTAAAACCAATCCCTGACAACGACGCCATTTTGTTGCAGCGGTAAAGCGGCAAGCAAAAAGTTGGTATTATTTTTATCGGGTGATATATACCGGTTAGGTTATATCGTATCGTGTCCACAGAGATTGGTTATTGATTCGTCGTTCCACAATTCTAAAGTTAATGAGTTTGGGATTAAAAGAGTTGAAAATAAAAGACAAAAAGTAAATGACAAAAACTATAAAGGATAGACAGCTTGTCTGGAACGAATGCACACTACCCGTCACAGACTTAAATCTATCGCCATGTCATACTTGGTCTGCGATACTCGTCTGTGTCATCACATACCTCTCAAAATCTAAGCTATTTCTAACCCAAATTGAGATTCCTCCCGAATCACCTCAATATCCACTTCTGGCATACCTCGACAACCAGAAGTCAACTGTGTCACCTCCATACCCATCTCTGGCATACTTCACCGACACAAAGGCATTAAGATCAGATACTCTATAGTGAATGTCAGCTCTAAACCTATTTCTAGCATTCAGAAACTACCAGATAACCATCCTAGGTAAGAATCTAAGTAGTCTATCTCTAGCAAGCTCAAATCCCTAACATAGAGTAAAAACCTAATGCAATTACTAACACAGATTCATAAAGCACACCTTATACAACGCCAAGGGCGACAAATATACATGTGTTCAGAGTAAATATACATACATAACCAACACAATAGAGAAGTACAAAGAGAAGAGAGGAGCTAAACTACCCATTTACACCGGTTTGTCAACACCTATCAAAGAGAAATCCACCTCCAATCATCCGTGAGCAAGACCCTAGTGTTGTTTTCTAAGTTAAACTATCAAAAACTATATGGGTGATGGAATTGGGAGCAATAATCTCATACCCCAAAACCATCCTTGATGGAATTTGGGAGCAAAACCTCACCCCAAAAACCATAACCAAAAATGAAATGAAAATGAAAGTATAAAGAAAATCTGATTCCGCACAGTCGCCCGGCGAACTAAAAGCTTCGCCCGACGAAATTTCATTTAACTTGGCTCAAATTAAGCCACGTTCTCTGCAAGTACACCTAACTACCTTCACCCGGCGAAATTAAGCTTCGCCCGACGAAATTATCTTTTCCTCGCCCAGCGCCCAATCGGCGAAATAAGTCAGAATGCATCCATTCTTCCTCTATCAGGATCGTCGCCCGGCGACGCTGGACCCCTCTCCCGACGAAATTGCACAGGAAGCATTTATTTGTTGCTTTCTTGCAACTTGGATGACTTCAATATTCCATCCTTATTCGATAAAAAATGCATCTTGGTACTCCATTTGGACTTTATTCTCAATGCTCCAATAATGCAACAAATACCTACAAAATATATACAAAACTAATCAAACGGTACAATATGTACACAAAATGCAATAAAACGTATTTACAACAAAAAGTCGGGATTATTCAACGATATTAACAACAAAAAAATAGATAAGCGCAACAAAACATATATACAAAATAACTACATTTTGGCACTTATCAGTTTATACCACACCACTTAGGCAGGAGCAACCTTTCTAACTACATCATCATCATCTTAAGCTTCGTTTCCTTTCAGCTTGTAGTGTCACTCCCCACACATCGGGATATCTGATTGGTAAAATAGAAAGTATACTATGTTACCTCTATATTAATAATAGGAAATTTTCCAAATTTCTATCGCAATTACTGCGCGTACGTATTGAATTTGAATTATCAGTCAATCAAATAAAACTAACGTTTTGGTTTGAATTTCAAGTAGATAATAATAATAATAATAATAATAATAGAGAATTAAGTGCGAAAATTGACCAAGTGAGTTTAACAAATATAAGTAACATGCTAGGGTAGGTGTGTGAATTATCTCTGTAACAAATTTGAATTAATATTGCAACAACTTATTTTAATAATCAATTACTGGTTCTGATGGGTGTTTACTCCCTAGGTCCTTAGAGATAAAACCTTCAATCATTCATCGTAAGCCCTAAGTCCAAAGAAACTTACCAATGAAATTAATCATTGTTATTATCAATAATACTATGGTTACTATAGGATATCCCAAGTCCTAAGTGATATCTATTATAACATAGTCTCATAAGAGAATTAACAATGGCGTTCCACCATAATTGTTATTCGTAAATCAAACCATGTTTGTCCGATAGAGAAGGCACTAAAATATTAAGAGATTAAATCAATTATGAAAATAAATATTGTTGATTCTCTATTTTTAGGATTGCCTTTATGTTTGGTAAAAATAATTTAGTAGAAATAGGTTAAATAGGATTTATAACTTGTAAAGAGAAAGCAGGTTGAATTTCTATTTAATGGAGAAATATGTTGTGTTGAAATGTTTCAACATCTGGAACAACATGTTAAAGAAGATGTCAAGACATCTTGTTTGAGCTGACAGATTGGATTATGTTATGAAGCATAATATTCCTAAGGAGAATCTTTTGCAGAATTGTAATAACTTACTTTTTGTTACTTGGAGCCCAAATTATGTAAATATATTAGGGAGACTTTATAGGAGAATCTGTTGCAGATTTGTTAATTCGCTATTTGTTGTTATAACAATTTGGAGATATTTGTGGAGAGTATCATGGAGCAGTTTTAGCAGCAGTTTGTTATGTCATTTTGTTACGTTTTGAAGGCTCAATTTCATTTGAGTAATAAGTTATAAATAGAATCTTTGTAACCTAAGTTTTGGCACCAACCGTGATTAAATATATCGTAGTTTTAAGGGCTTAGTTTGTAGAGTGTGGGAAGGTCACCATGTGTACACCTCGAAGCCTATATGTAAGAGTGTGTTATGTTCTTGGAGAAAACTGTGAAGTAACTCCAAGGTGTGACCTGAGTTAGAAGCATATTGCTTTTAGTCTTAGTTAGTTTGTGTCACAAGTTGACTGTTTTTGTATTGTGTTTGAAGTGTGGTATCTTCAAACTGTTTCTAGTTTTGTTTAGTGTCACGGTTTGTGATACTGAGGGAGCGAGCAGAGGTTCTCATATCTAAGTGTGATATCTTAGTTAGAAGGGTCATTGGGTAGTTTGATTAAGTGAGGAGGAGTAAACAGGGAATGTTTAGCTCCGAATTAATACTGCTGATAGTGAACTTCATCAATGGCTTGGAATCCCCCAAACGTAGGTTGGTTAGAATTGAACTAGGTTAACAATTCCTTGTGTTTTTTTGTTTCCTTCAATGTTATTACGTAATTCTACCCTGTCTATTTTATAATGTCGGATCAGATGTCATGACATCCTGAGTCTGTCTAACTAGAATTTCAATTGGTATCAGAGAAGGCATCTTGTCTGTTTTTGGATACGATCCGTGGGGGATACGTTCTGGTTGTGCACAAGGTAGAAGATTGTTTGAACAAGGAGTGTTCATGTTGTATGGTCCCTTGAAGTGGGGGATGGACATATTTGTAGATTTTTTGAACAAGGAATGTTCATATTGTATGGTCCCTAGAAGTGGAGGATGGACTTATTTGTGGAGAAATAGACCAACCTGACCAGAACCTGTACCTTCTTGAAGAAATAAGATAAAGATGCGGGTACAAGAAAGTTAAATTCAAAGACTTAATGTGGGAGTGATGATTTTGAATTGTATTGTTCAGCCTATAATCAGCATAAAGAAAAGATTATCAAAACCTTCATGCAGGAGTGAAGCTGTTAATAAGGTAACTTTTGTGCTTATGTGTTTCCATATTGGTCAGGATATTGGTTGGGTCTAGTCCGTTTCTTGGTGGAGAGACAAGCTTATTGTAGGGTTGATTTATTTTTAATCCTTATGTGTCATGCTTACAATTAAATTATGGAGTAAGCATTGTGTACATTCTGTTGAAGTATGGCTATATTCTGCTGCATAGCCTATAATACAACCCCTATAGTGAAAGAAGGATCCTAGAGTTATTTTTATCAATAGAATATTTTAGAAGATTATTACAACTACATTAAAAGTGAGAAAGATACTTGAGATCCTCTCAAGTCCACTCATAAAGACATGTATTAATTGAGTTGATGAGTGTCAATTGATCAATGACTCTCATATGCATCTGAAAATTGTTTGAAGACCTTGAAGACCATAAAGGATGATATGTTCCAAGGAGATGGAACAGATATTTTATAGGATGTTAGAACATTATTACTAGTATGCAACTACCAATTGAAGAACAAATGTTCTGGGTGCTACACAAATGTAGTGAGAGTACATATGTTCGGAACCTGTTCTTGATCTGGAAGAGGAGACATCTGCTTATCAGTTGATCAGGACACGATTAACAGGTTTTTATACTCTAGATGCCAGTTTATTTCTGACCTAAGCTTATGGGAGTATGAAAGTGAAAGCTCAATGAAAGCAAGAAGACTCATAAAGGTACTTCCTTCAGACCCTTTGTGTGATATCAAGATGAGCTTATATCTGGTACATCCTTTTGATCAAAGGAACCAGATATGGGGAGATTTTTTTCATGACCATAGAACAAATTTTGGAGCTGAATACTGTGTCTCAACCATAGTGAATCATGGCCATGAATGTCGGCTACCCTAAATACTGTCTTGGAAGGGTATTGTCAAGAAGAATCAAGGAAGTCATATTGCTATAAAGCATCTAAATAATTTTGTGTCATGCTATAATTAAGTTTGTTCTAGAAACCTAGTTGAGGGAATCTCCTCTGTAATACAGACTATGGCATCCATCCTCTCAAAATCAGAATAGAAGTCTGAAGAAAAGTTTAATGAGACGTGGATCATATTATTCCTTGATCATGTAAATTGTTGGGATGTAAAGTTGATATTCATTGTGCTTCCTATGTTCCTCCCAAATGTTATGGATCAGAAAATGTGGATGTTACCCCGAGAACCACTCTATGATAGATGATGTCGTATGAGATGTTGGAACATCATCTAAATGTCTTCAGTTTTGAATATATATTTTATTGCCTAGAAATAGAAGTGAGAGTGAAGATGGAATCAGTCAGAATGATCTAATGTGAGTAGTTAATTCTAACTTTCTAACTGGTAGGTACTTTGACGAGAGACTAAGTACTTATTAGATTCGCAGACTGAATGCAAAATTCATATACTCTGTCGGGAGTTGAGTATCTCTATGAAGAATTCATGGCCTAGTGTGAACTAAATATCATTATTAAAGTTCATTATTATCTTCACAAGTTAAGGATGTCTGGCAATGTTATCTGGTGATTATTTGAAGAGTTGATTCATCTAAGAAGGTTGATAAGTGCCAAAATGTAGTTATTTTGTATATATGCTTTGTGGCACTTATCGGTTCTTTTGTTGATATTCTTAGAATAAATCTCCCGCTTTTGGTATAAATGTGTACATAATAGAATAATTGAGTTTTTGTGTAAATATTGTATCATTTGATAGTTTTTCATCTCTTTTATAGGTATTCATTTATAATTGGAGCATTGAGTAATAAAGTGTCGAAGACATGGCTTCAAACGCGCGATTTGAGCAACTCATCAATGAATAAGGCTCAAAATAAAAGAATAAAAATCATCAATTTGGTTTATATTTTGTCATGGTTAGATAGAAAATTGAATAAGCTTTCCAACGCTTCAAACCGGGCGCAATTCCGAGTTACGGTTCTCAAGTTATGGCCGAAATAGTTTTGGTGTTTCAACTAACTGCTGGTTGTCGCCCCATGGTCGCCGGGCGATGTAGAGGCGACCAGTAGCGTGAAAAAAAGCGTTTTTGAGCGCCAGGCGAAGCTTTTTGGTCGTCGAGCAAAACTGCGCAGACATAAATGCATATTTAGGCAAAAAAAACATATTTTTAGGTTATGTTTTGGGTATTTTTGAACCCCAATCCATCATACATCATTTTTTAGTCTAGAGAGCTTAGAAAACAACATTGGAGCTTGCATTTGGATGAAATAGAGTCGAATCCCTCATCAATTGGTGTTGACAAACCTAGAAATGTTTGGTTCCTCTTCTTCTCTTCTCTTTGTAATCTCTTTTGTTGGGTTTTGTATGTATATTTACTCTGAACTCATGTATATTTGTCGTCCTTGGCGTTGTATAAAGTCTGCTTTATGAATCTGTGTTGGTAGTTATCTTAGGTTTTTACTCTATGTTAGGGATTTGAGCTTGCTAGAGATAGACTGTTTAGATTCTTACATAGAATGATTATTTGTTAGTTTCTGAATGCTAGAAATAGGTTTAGCGCTGACATTCACCATAGAGTATCTGATCTTAATGCCTCTGCGTCGGTGAAGTATGTCAGCGATGGGTATGGAGGTGACGCAGTTAACTTCTGGTTGTCGAGGTATGACAAAAATGACTATCTAGGTGATTCGGGAGAATTCTCAATTTGGGTTAGAAATAACTTAGATTGTGAGAGATATGGGATGACACAGAGGAGTATCGTAGGCTGAGTATAACTGGACGATAGATTTAAGTTTGTGACGAGTAGTGTGAATTCATTCCGGACAAGCTGTCTCTCCTTTATACTTTTTGTTCATTTACTTTTTTTCTTTTATTTTCAACTCATTTAATCCCAAACTCATTAACGGTAGAATTATCGAACGACGAATCAATAACCAATCTCTGTGGATACGATACGATATAACCTAACTGGTATATATCACCCGGTAAAAATAAATACTTTACTTTTTGCTTGCCGTTTAATACCGCAACAAAATGGCGCCGTTTCCGGGGATTGGTTTTATTGTTTCTGTATTGCGATAATTCCATTGTTTTTGAGTTTTGTAATTATTGTATATGTTGTATAGACCTTGTATATTAACTTGTATATTGTTACTTGTACATGTTGTGTTTACTTTCCATACTTGTACATATTTGTGATTTTCTTAGTTTTCATGTGAAGTTGTGAATTGTCTCGTACTCGTAATGTTTGTTGTGTGGTTGTTAGGACACTTTCTTTAGGTTTGCATGGTGTGTGTAATACGGTAGGAGAACTAACTTTGATTTGTTTTGCGTTTGATCGTAAATATTGCGGATAGCAAGAGTCGCCACCGACTTTTCTTTTATCCAATTAAGGGAAGGTGAAAAGAACAGGAAAAGACCTTCGTTAGATTCTGAGTACGGGAGAAGGTTATGAAAAGGGAAGGTATTAGCACCCTTTCCATCCGTAGTTATCTACGGGCTCTTAGTTGCTTTAGCTCATCTTTGAAATTTGCTTTGTGTGTGTGTGTGTTTGAAAATGTTTTGAAAAGGAATTTCACTTTGACTTCGTAATGATTCATGCTGGAATGTATACGAAGTGTTCGGAAATGTTTTGTTTTGGAAAAGTGTTTGTAAAAAATGTGAGGTGTGAAAAGTATTTTGATAGAGCAAACAACTAAAAGTCTATTACCTACTCAGAACGGTCGTTTCCGTGTTGTTTTACTTTCCTTTAGAATAGCGTTATCCATACCATTAATTGGTAGGTAACCCTATTCGTTGGATGTAAAGGGACATTCGAAGGGGACATCGGATGGTCATAGAAGGCAACTTGTAGGAGTATCCTAGCACATTTGAAGGGATGATCATCACTTTTCGTAGGCAACAATCGAGGGACTAGATCATGTATTCGTAGGCAACATCGATGGACTATGATCTTTGATTCGAGGGGACTATGATGATATGTTTGTAGGCAACAGTGCTAAGATACCTCTACGTTCGAGGGACTTGACCATTTATTCGAAAGGCAACGAAAGAGAATAACCTAGGGGGTGCATGTGTGAAGAGAGTGTGTTGAATTTAAATAATTTTATCTTGTGATTAAAGTTAGCTACGTTGATTTTATCTTGCCATACACGCGTAGTTACTAGCAGTTTATATGAGTGCGGAAAGTAAATTGCGGAAAGTAAAGTGCGGAAAGTAAATCCTACGCTATTACATGGTTTTGGGCCAGTTACATAATATAGGAGTGCGGAAAGTAAATCCTAATTAAGCTATTACATCCCATGAGCAATTACATAATATTGAAAAAAATGCAAGAAAATAAAAAGACTGAATAGAAAACTAATCCTAGCATTTTTTGGATTTTTTTTGTGGAGAATAATCCTAAGTCTAATTGATTTTAATTAATTTTAGAGAAAATATTAGTTAACTCTATCCCTAAATTAATTAATTAAAATGAGAGAAAAAAATTAGTGGAAGTTGTCTAATTAATCATAATTATTTAACCTAATTTACTAATTTTAATTAATTATGAAATTAGCAAAAATAATAAAATATGGAAAATGATTAAAAAAATAATGCAGAAGTGCTTTTGGAGGAAACCATCCCAGAAGCTGGAGTTTCTGTGAGATTTTTGGCTGGAGGTACCCAGAAGTTGGAACTTCTGGAGTTTCTGCGCTGGAGGTGTCAAGAAATTGGAATTTCTGAGACTTTCTGCTGGAGATGAGTCCAGAAATAGGCATTTTTGGGCGTGGCGTCTTGTTATAATCATGAAATGTTTTGAGATGATGTTAATCTACGATTATTTTTATCTTACAGAGATTTTCGTTAGTCAAAGACGGTAAAACTAGGGTTCTAGCTTCGATTGTTTTTGTCAAATAGTTGCAATGAAATAGGTAATGTAGAACTGCAGAGAGATGATGCACAAGCTTGGGGGTTACTGTTGTCACTCATATCAGAAACTGAACTCTGATGTACGCATCCTTGTGGACTCCAGTTTTTGTTTTGGAAAAAGAAAACAGATTCAAGATCTCTCTGTGCAAGACTAGGTAATTGTTTTGCATTTAAGGGTTCATGTTTGACTTAGTTATCCAAAGAGGGAATTCTTTCATCTATTTATAATGTGTTGATTGCAAATTTTGACCACAAATATAAGTTATTCTTTCTAAAACTTAATGCTACGTGTGTTTAAGGGTACATGTGTTCTGGTTTAATAATCATACTCATAGTGAAATCTTTGTATATATAGTGACTAAAGTTGGTATGTCGAGACTATATTATTAGAGGTGTCTTTGTACTTGAAGCCCGAGATATATGGTAAAATGTATCTAGTTTGAATTAATTCGTTTGTGTTAACTTTATGAAATGATCTTGGAGGCCATGTCTGCGGTATGTCATCCCTTGTCGCTGAAATCCTTTGATTGAAATCGTGTTTTCTTACATGTTTTTTACCGGTTGATCTTTCCATTTTTCTCATTCGTTTGTTTGGAATGGTCGAAACATGTTGGTACTTCAATAATCCTCATCCGTTGAACAATTCAACGTACACTTATAAGGTGGTAGCCTCCAATTACAATCCACATCAACTGAGAAACAGTGTAAGAGTTTTCTTTTAGGGGGATATTGCTTGGATTGAAAAAGACTTAAAACTCCCAAGGATCAATGTAAAATCTGAGGCATTTGATGTGATAATATGCATCAGCTCCAAATTCATAATAGCTCCAAATCAGTTTTGGAATGCCACTGTCACTCTTATCGGCAGCGTATTTTCTGTTATTTCAATTTTATGTTAGTTTTGGCCTTTTGTATTTAAATTTCATTTCTTCTTTTGCATATTATTAAATTCTATTATACTCTTGCAGTTATATTACTTCAGTTATAGTCCAACTATATTGCAACAGTATCAGTTTCATAGTTCACACCATGGTCTATTCTTGCTTCGGTTTATGTTGAATATTTAGCCTAAAGATGATGTGTCTCATGGTGTTGTAGATGGTACTCCTACAAAATTTTGAATTCAACAAGGTATTGTTATAGATTGTGGTTCTTTCTAGTATTCATTTAAATTGAACGTATACGTTTACCGCTAAGATGATTTGATATATATAATGTTTCTAGATGACATAAAGTATACCCTTGCAGGTATATATTTGCACATGGTCTTAATTTGGGAAAGGAATGTCACACTAAATGGACATAGTGAAGTATACCTGTCTTGTTTTTGTATGAAAGGGTAAGTGTCCAAGTTTACTCAATGAAAATATGTTACTGCTACTGTAAAATATCTCTCCTCAAGTCAAAACCCTTAACGCTACCTTCGTGATTCCTCCATTCCCGTAAGATTCAAAGTTGATCAAAGAAAGAACATAATAAAATTTCTTCTGATTTGTAGTTATTATATTTGTAATTTATACTTAGCTTCTATTCAATTAGTGTATACTATACTTAGCTTTTATTAATATCAGTAAGATTTTATTAATATTTTATTATTTTATTAATGATTAATTATTAATTGATTTTATGCATATTCAAGGTTTTGATTATTTTCAAAATAATCATATTAGTTTTTTTCCTTCTTTT
This sequence comes from Vicia sativa, assembly GCA_021764765.1. Classification (NCBI taxonomy): domain Eukaryota; kingdom Viridiplantae; phylum Streptophyta; class Magnoliopsida; order Fabales; family Fabaceae; genus Vicia; species Vicia sativa. Next base: position 264,149,724 of record CM038796.1, on the reverse strand, counting down.
TTAGAGGAATATTCATAAATTTATGTCTATTTTTTTGATTTTTTGTTACTTAGGGCAATAATCTATATTTTGAAGAAAATATTGCACAAAATCCAAAAAATCAAGTTGATAGTAGAAATAGCAAAACTGAGGTGGTGGAAAGAACCAAGCAAAGAGAGTGCAGAGTTAACAAAGCAGATGACAATGATATCATCATGAAGAAAGAAGAAGAAGATTATGATGATGATGATGATGGTGATGATGATGATGATGATGAGATGTCTTGGCCTGAACCTTTTGCAAAGGAACTGTTAGAAATTAATGGAGGAGTAGGATTCATAAAAGAAGATGATGGTCAAATGCTTAACAAAAGTGAACCAATTTCAAGCTCTGTCATTCTGTTTTACACTTTTCCGTATGATTGAGGAATGGATGAACCATTTTTGTTGGAAAATTGGTTGCTAGGTTATATATAATAGGTTATATATAATGTTATGTGGCGGAATAATGTGAAATAATATACTTGAAGAGTGTAGTAATCAGGTTAGATAGTTTTGTTTATATTGATCTAAAATAATCTTTTTATGTCATGTCATGAAGAACACAATTGTCACAACTATGTGGTACAAAAAGAAACCGTGGCAAAAATCCGTGTATAAAATTATCCGCAGTTTTAATTAGTGTCCATACTTAGGCAACTAAATTGTGTGCTACATTAATTAAGAACTGTGGCTACATTCAGTCATTGTTAATAACTGAGACGCAAGATAAACCGCGGCCGTAACCTAGATGCCTGAACCGTGGCATGTTCATGCCACGGATGTAAATAAAACATGGCACAAGCATGAAAAATGCGGCTAATATTTTAGGCCACGGCCGTATATCCACAGTTACATATTCGTGGTCAAACTGTGGCAAAATCATATTACCTCAGTTATTTTATATCTAGTCGCGGTTTTCTGGTCGTGGTTGAAGATCTTTTTTTGTATTGGAGGGCCTTCTAATCTATACTTGAATTTTGTTGGAATTCCTTCCGGAGAAATTATAAGAATCCCAACTCCACTTCCTTCGTTGTGTGTTGATCCATCAAAGAATAATTTCCAGTATTGCACTCCAACATAATTTAATGTTGAATCTTCAACCATAGAGTGGTCTACTATGAAATCTAAAACTATTTGACCTGTCATAGCATTCAGAGGCTTAAAGGCTAAGGAATATTCCGTGAGCGCCAAGGCCCATTTTCCAATTCTGTTGTGCATAATTAGCTTTGAAAACATATGTTTAATCACATTAAAATGAGACGAAACATAAACATCAACAGGTTTTATATAGTTTTTAAGTTTGGTACAAGAGAAATACAAGCAGAGACATAATTTTTCTATAGTACTATATCTAGTCACTGAAATATTTAAAATCCTACTTAGAGAATAAATGGCTCTTTCGATGCCATCATTGTCTTCCTGTGCTAACATACTACCTATAGTTACATCTGAGGCGGATATGTATAACCTCATAGGTTTGTCCCTAGAGGGTGGTGAGAGTAGGGGTGTTCGCGGTGCGGTTTGGGCGGTTTTGACGCAAAAAATCATCCGAACCGCGAGAGAAAAAGGCATGCGGTTTGGTTTGGTTCGGTTGACTTTTAGAAAAAAAACCAAACCAAACCAATGCGGTTTGGTTCGGTGCGGTTGGTTCGGTTTTTTACAAATAATTTGTTGAGTCATACATTCACATATATATGACAACATAACTTTGTATTTGGTCATTCATACATGATACACTACTAAATTATCACCAAAAAACTAATCATATTTGGACAATAACTTCTCATTTAATATGCAAAAGTTAGATTAGACAAAAGTGAAATAATAAACATAAAATAATAGCATAAAACAATATAAAAATATTATAATAAAACAAATAAAATAGAAGAGATGAGAAATTAGTGAAGATGAAAAAGAAAGAACATAAGAGAGGAGAGATTAGAGATAAAGATGTGCGATAAAATGAAATTGAAAGAGAGAAAAATTGCATAAAAAATAAGAACGTGCAAAGGAAATAATATAACAGAGTAGATATTAGATAAGAAGAGGCAAGATGTAAGTGGTGAAGATGAAGTGATAATGTTAGGAGATATTTAAGAAGATTGAAAATGAAACCATAACTGTAAAAAAGAGAAAATTGTTTGTAATCATAAGGCTAATGTATAATAGATTTAGGTTTGGGTTAGATGCGAGTTAAGTAAAATTGAAGTTGTAACATAATGCGGTTTAGTTCAGTTTGGTTCAGTTTGTAAAATACAAACCGCAAACTGAACCAAACCATGCGGTTTTGTTAAAAAATGATCCAAACTAATCCGAATTAAATGCAGTTTTTTGCGGTTTCGGTTTGGTTTGGTTTGGTTTTGCGGTTTTCTATTGGGTTGATTTGGTTTTGAACACCCCTAGGTGAGAGTATGGGAGGATGCATCAAGTACTCTTTAATCTTTTCGAATGCTTCTTGGTGCTCTTCCTTCCATTCGGAATTTCCCTGTTTGAGACGAAGGAGAGGAGAAAATGCTTGAGTTTGCCCACTTATGTTGGATATGAATCTTCGCAGGAAGTTGATTTTGCCTAAGAGGGACTGCAACTCTTTCTTTGTTGTTGGGGATTTTGTCTCCATAATTGCCTTCATCTTGTTCTGGTTTATTTCGATCCCCTTCTTGTGGACCACAAAGCCCAGGAAATCATCATCCTGCACAAAGAAAGCAAACTTAAAAGGGTTCATCTTCAAGCCATGTTTTCTCATTCTGTCGAATGATTGGCGAAGATGATCCAAGTGACTCTCATCTGATATAGATTCTATCACTATGTCATCTATAAAAATCTACATGAAAGATTTGATGAAGTCATGAAAAAATAGAGTTCGTCTCTCATTGATATGTTGCCCCAACATTTTAGTCCAAAGGGCATCACTACCAATTCATAGGTGCCTAAGGCTCCTGGGCATCTAAAAGTTGTTTTGGGAACATCATCTTCATCAATGAAAATCTGGTTATATCCATAATATCCGTCTAACATGCTTAGATATTCGAAACCTGCAGCTAAGTCAATTAGCATTTCTGCTACAAGCATAGAGTATTTATCCTTAGGGGTTGCAGCATTTAAATCCCTTAAGTCTATGAAAATTCTTAAAGAACCATTTTTCTTAATAACATGTACTATATTAGCTAGCCATCGACATACCTTGTGGTCCTATGAACTTGCATCGAAGGAGTCTTTCGATCTCTGCTTTTATTTTCGAGAGGATTGATGGCGCGAACCTTCGAGGCATCTTCTTGATGGGATTCTTTCCATCCTTGATCAGAAGCCTATGTTTGACCAGCTCTCTCTTCAAACTAGGCATTTCATCATAATCCCAGGCAAAGTAGTCTTTATTCTATTTCAGCACTTCTATCACCCTGCTTCTTAAACCTGGGTCAAGTTTGGTACTAATGGACATAACTCTCTTTTCGATGTTGTCTCCTATATTAACTTCTTCGAGGGGATTCAGCGCTAGCATTTTTGCGCCTGAGAATCCTGGATCCTTCCCGAATACCAAAGGCTCTTGGGCATAGATTGCATCCAGCCTCTGGTCTTGTGGTTCTGACACCTGTCCATCGAAGGGTAAAGAATTGTTGCATTCCCTTGGACCTATTGTATTTATTTGTTTTTCTGCTGAAGTCTCTTTTTCCATGGCTTCGATGGCCAAATTTTTTACTTCACGAGAGCCGTCTTCATCCCGTTCTCAGCAAAATAGGCCGAAATCCTTTCGAAGAAGGACTCAGTCATAATTGACGTCTTCATCGTCCCAGCCAATTGGTCGTACTCCTAGAGAGCCTTCGACTTCTTCTTCATCCCCAGTGATCTCCTTGTCCCATTGGAACCCATTTGGGTGTAGGGTTAAGAAGTATAAACCGTTATTGTTGGTTTCGGACGCCTCCTCGGCTAGGTTGCATGGCCCTATGTTAGCCATGTTTCTATCAAAGTTCCTCTTGTCAACCTGGTTTATTTCTTCCATATAATAACTCTGGTCAGCTTCGATATTTTCTACTATTCTATCATCTCTCCATATTGTCATCCTTTGATGCATGGATGAAGGGACCGCTCCTATGCCATGGATCCACTCACGTCCCAATAGCATATTATAATTTTCCTTAGAGGCAATCACGATGAACATTGTTGGCCTAGTTATGGAGCCAACAATTCAATCTACTTGTACTACTCCCACAGTCTGCCCAATTTTTCCTTCATAGTTGGACAAAACCATATTATGAGGTTTAAAATCAGTGTCGACCATCCCAATCTTCCTCATCATGAATTGAGGCATTAAGTTCACAACTATGCCCCAATCTACCAAGACTTTTGTTTATCCCTACTTGTTCCACCTTTGCTCTAATGAACAATGGTTTCAAATGATTCTTAATCCCTGGATCTGGTCTTTTGAAGAAAGCGTTTTGTTCTTCGACTGCTCCATTATTCATGACATAATAACACACAGGTCTGTATTTTGTCATCTCTTCTGCTTCGTTTTCTTCAGTTTCATCTATTTCAGTGTCTTGGTTATATTCATATGGAAGTACAGATACAACATTACAATTAACATTAAAAAACGACTCTCCTTGATTCAAGTAAATCATCATCATTTCTTCTTCATTCACTGATACTTTTTGAACTTTTTCATCATTGGTTTCCTTCTTGGGTGAAAATAGTCTTCTTGTTACTGGAGGCTTTCCCCCAGTCTGAACGGTGGATGATGGATGGTTTGTGCTTGATTCTCCCACTTCTTTCGATCTTGATTCTCTTTCAGCTTTCTTGTTTCTTTGATGCCTTCACCACTGAGACTTGGACATGGGATTCTTTCCTTTGTAATTCTCCAGCCTGATTTCCTTTCTCTTAGCTACGTTGAATTGCTTCCTTTATGCCATTGCACTCCTTCCTCCTTGGTTGAAACTCCTCCACTTTCCTTTTCCTCTGTCTGCTTTCGCTTGGAGTCATCTATCAGTGGGAACTTCAGCAGGAAATTTGAAGGTAACTCTTCGTGATCCCTTGGAATAGCGACTATCAAGACTTCTTTGTACGTTTCTTCCTTCAAAACCAGGATTCGAGGGGGTCTTTCCTTGGTAACTCCAGCAACGCGCGAAGGGAATCCTTTCAAAATATTCAGACATCTTTCGATCGTACACAACAGCACACCTTGGGCACATAATGCATTATGTCCCATTCTTATGATAGTGAACCACGAAACCCAACAAACTCTCCCCAACCCTTGGATAAACCTTAAACAACTCATTTTTCTGTCTCCAGTTTACGCCTGTTCGAGTACGCTGAATTCTTTCGAACTCCTCGCAAATTCTCTAGTTACAAATTATGCTGCACCTTGGACATAACAACATCTCCCCATTTCTCATATGGAAGTGGAAATGATAATCACGTAGGTTTCTCCCTTTATTTGGATAGCCTTCTCTCATTTTCTCTCTTTCCATCTCCAAACACCTTTCAACCTCTTCCATCTCTGCATGAGGCTGCTTAAGATCAACCATGTGCACACCTAATGTCTGACCATCAGTGATCTGGACTTTTGCAAATTTTGCCATGGGCCCTCAGTAGCCTATGCCATTTTTCCATCAGCAACAATGGGCCTTCACTAGCCCCTATCGAAGCATCAGATACCTTTGATTGAATCATGTTTGGAAGACCCTTAGTAGTCTTCACATTTCCCCCAACTATCACAAAATCCTCCTCTTCATCGAATTCTTCATCCTGTTCACCATTTCCTCCAACAACTTCCACCATATTGATCTCCAGTGGTTCAGTGTAGTTGGTTTCAGCCATCAATAAAGGGTCAGTATCTACTTTCATAGGATTCTTCGTTTTGTGAGCGAATTTGAGCCTCCCTTCTTTGATAGCTCTTTGAATTAAATCCCTGAAAAGAAAGCACCGTGAGGTTTTATGGCCTAAGAAATTATGATTTTTGCAAAAGCCTCTCTTCTTCCATTGTTCCAACAGAGAAATTTTAATATTATGAGGCACTATCCATTGGCCATCTTTGACAAGTAAATCAAATATCTCATCACATTTAGTTATGTGAAATTTGTAAACTTTCTTAGGGAATTTATCATTTTTTTCATTTTCGACAGGATTTTTTCCATTCGAAGGAACTAGTAGTTTGCAAGAATAAGGGGGGTGCTTGCTTTAATTCTGCAAGATCCACTTCGAGTTGATCGAAACGATAAGGATCATGGTAATCATCTGAATCTTCTTCTTCAGCCTCTATGTAGGTTATTCTTTCTTTCTGATAGTTCTTACTAGCCCTAGCCTTCTCAGCCTTTAGTCTTTCTACTTGTCGAACTCTATCTGCTAGTTTTGCCATATCCCTTAAATATTGTGTATCTAATTTCTTTCGAATAGAGTAGTCTAGGCCACCAACAACCATTTTGACCAACTCATGTTCAGGGACCACAATGAAACATCTAGATTTTAAGAGGCGGAACCTATTCAAATAATCATCTATTGGTTCTGTGAATTTCCTTTTAATACTGCTAATTCCTTTAGACTTATCTTAGATTGACCCATGTAAAATTGTTCATGGAATAATCTTTCTAAATAGGGCCAAGTGTATATAGTCCCTGGAGGAAGAGTTGTGAACCAAGTGAAGGCATTTTTTGTTAAAGAACTTGGAAAATATTTTACTTTAAGGTTTCCACTATTCGCCAAATCCTCTGCTTTAGTTAAGTATCTTGCTATATGTCCAACTGTTGATTCACTTGTATTCCCAACGAATTTTGTAAATTTAGGGACTTTACAACCCCTGGGCAATTCAGATTGTAAAATATAGTCTGCAATAGGGAATGTGTAATTTGGTATCCTAAATCCTGAGTTTAAACCATTTTGGATCATGATTATTTCTATCATGGCAGTTAGATTATTTTCTGCCATCATATTATCATTTCTAACCCTGTGGACAACTTCGTCTGCATTTTGATCCCTATTTACAACCATTATTCTTCTAGGTTGTTCCTCTTGTATTTCTTGAACCTCTTGTTGCTCTAACCTTGCCCCTATATTTCTTCCTTCAACCATTTGTCTAGGGGGTCGAATTTGTTCAATGGTGGGGTCTTCATTTTGAACCAATATTTGATTCTGCCTACATCCTGGAGGTGCATCACGAGCACCAAAGAAACCTGCTATTCGTGCCATTTGCACTGAATTTTCCTGGTTAGTTCTATTAATGTTTTGTATTAGGGGAGAAAAAATTGAATTCATTTCGCAGGCTAAGACCCCTATCATGTCATGGTTACTATCATCCATCGGTTGCCTAAATGTTGCCTGACTATTTGTTGTAAGCGTAGGCATTTGGGTGTAATTCCCTAGACATTGGGTATTGGGGCCTAAATGATTCATTCCAGAACCAGACCCTTGGATTGGTGAAGAAGTTGATGTATGGTGTAATCCTGCCATAAACGAAGTTGGCATTCCGTATTGTGGGTTTCTAGGCCTAAAAGCATTGAAACCTATAAGCCTTGTAGGGGTCGAATATTGTTGGGCTTGGGTTCCTACGTTTGACAATATAGGCGTTGATGACATATTTATTGGCATCTTTATCGTGCCTGTAGGGATTGAATTCGAACTACCCATATTACCCATGGCTGCAGTGTTTGTGGACACTAGTATTGCTTGCGAAATTGGGATTGCACTAGGTGCATCAGGTCGAACCTGAAACGACTGTGCCTGTACCCTGTGGGGGATTTTGTCACCCTTTTTGGTTAGTTGTGTTAACCATTCTTTTAGTATGTTTTCCTTTGGTTATTATTAGTTGTTTTACCACTTCTAAGGTTCATATAACACAACGAAACTCTAGACTCAGAAGATCCTGAAAGATTTCTAACGAAACTTAAAATAGAAATCTAACTATGACACCGTCCCACCAGGTTTGCCAATTTGTTTACGGTGATTTCTCGTAAACAACCGCTATTTACTGATTTTTGGTTACCTACATGATCAACTAGATTGATCCTAGGACATGTGCCAGAGTATTTAATGTTGGATTAAGTTTCACGTTCATATTTCACTTTCTATTTATTGATTTGGATCATTAAAGGTGTAAAACAAAGATCTTATAATAACCTATGACTTCGTTTGACAATAGTAATTCATAGAACAAAATGTAAAAGTATTAACAACATGAAATTTAACTTGCAATTGACTTCGAATGAAAAAACTTTGAATGTAAAGGAAAGACTTTGCAAAGTAAAGCAAATGGTTTGTAAAATGGAATAGAAAAGGCCTGGGAAAAAGATAAAAGTTTCTGGAAAAGTAAAGTTTTAACTGAAAGGTAAATGAATAATTCTAAAGCGAAATGACTGAAAAATAATTAAACTGTAAAGACAATTGGAAAGACAAAAGACTTCAATTTAAACTGTAAAAATAATAATAATGGTGTTTACATACGTACATGATTTCTGCAACTCGTTTCCCTTTCACACGCGGTAATTTGAGTATATAAGAGTTTTTGTCCAATAATGAACACACGAAATTCTAATACTAAAACTTCTATTTATACTATTTCGACCCTAACGGTCTTACTCTAGAATTATGCCACGTTCGAAAAATGCATATCTTCTACAACCAATGGCTTCCACGCGTCCGCTAAAGTGGCGCCTTTATTTGAATTTCAAACTTACGACGAACTTGACCAATTCAAATCTTTCGTTTGAATTTGAAATCACTTCGTTGGACCACTTGATCCTTCACGTCGAAACCTTCAAATTTCTAACAGAACGAAGCACTCAAAATCCTTTAAACAAACAAACTCTAACATTCCTCATAATAATGCCTTATTCGAAATAGAAATATCTTTAGAGTTAAACAACTCTAAATCTTCAACAACTATATTTCGTTTTGAATCTCCTTGTTTGTCAATCAAATCGTTTATCCCTGATCCTTTTCGAATAGACATCCGAATAATATAAAGTCCATTTCTTTAAAAAAAATAGCTCATCAAAATTACCAGCTAACACGTTTCTAATGCTTTTGCTATCTTTGTACCTCTTACCTGCTCTTATAAGGCTGCTAATTCCAAACCATGTCCCGTATGTAAAGCATACTCCCCATGATCCTTACCTATTTCGTTAAACTCACGTTATGAAACTAAATTTAATACATTATCACTTGATTGTCCATATAAATCTAAAAATATACATATTTTACTTCTTAAACAACTTAAACAATTTCTTACCTTTTTTCCAATGTAGGAATTGAATTATACTACCAACTTAAACAAATTTTTAATTTTATGCAGGGTGTTGAAGAAGGTATCAATGGTGGATCCATAGCCCAGCAAACTTGGGTACACGCCCGAGTTCAACCCCTTACTTTCTTTCTATTTTTTTCAGTTTGATAATTGATTTTTCCTTAACATCAATGGCAAAACTAATAAAAACAGTGGAAAACTCTTATGATAAACCAATTGTTAGTTTTAACATTTGATATTAAAATCACTTTACAAAAATTCAAATACAATATAATCCATGCATCAATTTCTTATATATCAGTAACATACTCATTATAATATTTTATTCTTATTATAAATAAATATTTTGAAAAACATGACTTTAAAACTCATTTTTGACTAAAAACACTAACAACTTAAGAATCATTCAAACTAAATATACTTAACAAATTAATCATTTGAGGTCATAAATTCTTAAAAGACAAAATTATCATTTCTCAAAAGACTAAATCACGCATTGAGTTTCTATTCCAGGTCATACATTCAAATCTTAACAAATGCAAAGGTAAATTGTTTCAAGGAGAAATATCTCTTTTTGTCCCGTATGATAATCTCAAAATTCATTTTGAAATAATTTCCATTGATTTCATAACTCTTCAAAATATTTTATTTTAATTATTTTTGTATAATTAATGACAATAAAATTTAAAAATCGGTCGTTAATTAAATATTAAACAACTAAAATAAAATATTTGAAAAATTAAGGAATCAATATAAATTCTTTTTAAATTAAGGGATCAAGGTAAACGTTGAGGTTAACATATGAGACTATAAAAAATATTTGGCCTTGTTTCAAATATTATTTTTTAACATTTAAATAAAAAATTTACAATTTAATAGTCTTATATCATTTATATAAAACAATTATACTTTTTAAGAGTCAATTTAATTCTATATCAATAAAGTCATATTTTTAAAAAAAAAAAAGCAATTTAATTATTCCAATTACATAAAATAAAAATTAAAAAAAATTAAACACGTCCGTGCAACATGGAGGTCATATTCTAATTACTATTCATTTTAACGCTAACTTATATCTGTTTAATATTTAGTCTTATTTTAATTAAGTTGGTTACAACAGCACTTTGAAAACTTTTTTTAATTCACTTTGCCATATGTTTTTTTATAAAACGTCTCATAGACATATATTAAACAAAAAGAAAAAGAAGTATTACAAGAGATCGAGCAATATGCTCATCAAAAAGAAGAAAAAAGGAAAAGGGAAAATCTAGGCTGTTTTGTACTAAGTCCTTCCTAAAGTCAATAGGAATAGAGGGGACTAAGAGACCTAAATTGGAGAAAAAGTATGCACGATTGTTTCCTTCTTTAAGAATGTGGGACAGTGGGAGTGTAGCGGTAAAAACTACGAGTGTAAGCTATTTATTGACTCAACTCGAAACAATAAAAATGAAGTCACCACTGCGCTTTTATTTTATCCAAAAGACTAGGAAAAAGAGCGAATAAAATCCTTTAAAAAATAGAGATCTGGATCCGGAGGTTAGTTATACAAAAGGAACGTGTTAGGCACCCAAAACATCTACAGTACTCCATAAGAACCTTTTTGAAAATTTATATATGTGTGCTATAAAAGGGTATATGTACAAAATGAATGGTGGGGGGTGAGAAAAGAAATTTTTTTTAAAATTTTTTATTTGATGGATCTTCCAACGAGTTCTAGGCCTACATACAAACAATGTGCAATGTTGAAATCAAAACTCATGAGGTTCGGGTAAAAAAAGACTAAAATTTTGTGTTGGTTGATTTTAAAAATAATATACATCGTGGTCATATCTGAGTGGCAAACATGCCTACCACCCACAAATATGAGAAAGGAACACTAGTACAAAAAACACTTTTTAAATCAGTTAAAAAGGTTTTTTTAAATCAGTTGGCGTTCCGATTTAGTTCTGGACGATTTAGAAAGTTTTCCTTTTTTAAATCAGGTGTAGCCCGTTTAGTTAATTCAAAGTGGATAATCTTAAGCTCAAATTTTCATCAACGAACATCCTCAACACCAAGTCGAAACGTCTCTCTTCACTACACACGGTAGAAGTATAACGGTCCACATCAACTCAAGGAATTGACAAGAGTCTTATCTATCAAAAAAAGGTTTTTTTTTAAGAAAAGCCACAAAGGGCTCAAAAAATTTGAATGAGGTTATGTCATTTTTATTCTTCACAAAAGCGGTCAAAGTATTATTAAATAGATTGAAAGTTTATTAAGAAAAGAGGTTTGAAAATGCATGGATCTAAGTCCAAGTTTTTTATGAAAGCGGTACGAGTTTTGAAAACAAGACACTACAACAGTTTTAGCCTACGGCCATGCTAAAGTTTTTCCACAACTAAAAAAATGTGGTCACATACAAGCTTCCGCCAGGGTTTTCAAATCGTAGACATGTGTTTTGTAATATTGAATCTAAAGTGTGAAACTGTGGTCTTTTTTTCAATTGCCACCGTTACAAAATCACACTTATATTTAAGCCACGATTATCAAATTGTAGATATTTTAAGCTACAAAGAAAACCCAAGGTATTATAATTTTCATTTCAAACTGTGGCCCAAGCCCAAAAAAATATATCCCATAAGAATTTCCCTCTTATAATTTTCATTTCTTGTGACTTTCCTGCTTATGCTCAGCTGATATGTATGTTGCTTAATCCTCTAACTTCATCAACATGTATTCAGCTAACAAACTACCAAAACAAACGTAAAAATAGCCAAAGAAGACTGAACCTACATAAGATAAAATACACAGAAAGAAAGACTTTATACCTACTACCAGAATAAAGTGTTACTGAATTCCTGGATTTTTGACAACTAAGTGATAGAAAATATATCGTAAATGGTGACTGATAAGCACTCAACTTAATTAGTTCATTGTCAGCATCAAGTATCCTGATGTCGATGAAAATCCACAGCAAAATTTTATCAAACACATGGTGTGCATTTATCAAAATAGGCATATATAACATGAAACTAAAAGCAAGAAAAGTCGAAACCTATTGAAAGAAAGAAGCAGTGGAAATCAAAATTTGAAAAAGCAAAACATTGTCATTGTTAATGTTCACCGCCATAACAACACAAACAACAAAATTGCAAAATAAATTGAAACGAAATATTAAGAGAAAATTATATTGCATACCTAAGAATGTTTACAAATTTCAGATGCATGTGAGTGAGAAGAAATTGTGATTACTTTATTGAAGATAGGGATGAAAAAAGGGTTGCGACGGAGGAAGGGTTTGAGGGGAAAGAGAGAGAGAAGACAAGATGTGAGTTTCTTGTTGTGTTATAGTAGTGTGTTTGACATTTTGGACCAATGGAGGAATGATAGAGAAAGTGTAAGGTTAATTTTGGACCAACGAAAACTGAAGCAAAACGAAAACTTCATGAACTTTCAAAAAATAGTTTTCAATAAAACTTTTCATGAAGAAGAAAGTAATGAAAGAATGACAAAGAAAGTAATGGAAGATAGAGGAATTATGTTTTAAAGTGTTGAGCTGAGGAAGTTAACATACATGTCAGGCTGCGAGGAAGATGAAGATGAAAGTTATGAGAAGAAATAAAGTCTAAAAGGTTAAGACATCGTTTACATTAAGGGTAAAACGTTTGTTTTATTTAGACCAATGGAAATATAACTGATAAGTTCCAAAATATAGTTATTTTGTATATATGTTTTGTGGCACTTATCCGTTCTTGTTTGTTAATAATCGTTGAATAACCCCGCTTTTAGTTGTAAATATGTTTTATTGTGTTTTGTGTACATATTGTACCGTTTGATTAGTTTCGTATATATTTTGTAGGTATTTGCTGCATTATTGGAGCATTGAGAATAAATTCCAAATGGAGCTCCATGATTCTTGTTGATCAATAAAGGAATAAGGCTAAAAGATGAAGCCAATGGAAGTTATGCAGAAAAGCAACAAAAGTTGTTGGACTGAGAGATTTCGTCGGACGACGGCCAAGCGAGAGGAAGCGCTTCTGCGTCGCCGGGCGACGGTGGGGCGAGAGGAATTTTGGATTTTGTTCTGACTTGTTTCGCTGCTGGTCGCTGGGCGAGGAAAAGATGAGTCATTAGGCGAAGCTAACCGTTGCTGGGCGACAGTAGATATTTTGGTCAGATGAGGACGTGGCTTAATTTGAGCTGAGTTAATAAGAAGGTCCGTCGGGCGATGCTTTATTTTGCTAGGCGATTCTTGCGGAACAGAATTTTCTTTATCTTTCCTTTTCATTTCATTTGTTGTTAGTATGGGTTTGGGGTGAGATTTTTGCCTCCCAATTCCATCACTCATATAGTTTTTGATAGATTAACTTAGAAAACAACACTATGGTCTTGCTCATAGATGATTGGAGGTGGATTGCTCTTCGATAGGCGTTGAAAAACCGGTGTAAATGAGTAGTGTATCTCCTCTCTTCTCTTTTTATTTCTCTATTTTGTTGGTTATGTATGTATATTTACTCTGACAAGCTGTCTATTCTTTATACTTCTTGTTCATTTACTTTTTGTCTTTTATTTTCAAATCATTTAATCCCAAACTCATTAACGGTAGAATTGTCGAACGACAAATCAATAACCAATCTCAATGGACACGATACGGTATAACCTAACCAGTATATATCACCCAGTAAAAATAAATATCAACTCTTTGCTTGCCGCCTCTACCGCCGCAACAATAACACATGGTGGTTGTAGTATGAATAGATGATAAATTGTTACTTTAATTTGTTAATTATGTTAATGTCCAATTTACAATGTAAATTTTTTTAATTGAAAGAGAAAATTAGTCAGGTCGATCAATTGCTTAGTATTAATTTTATAGTACAAGAAAGTTAATTTTTTAAATTTATTGAATAATTAATATATTGATTTTTTCATAGTAGTTGGATGTTATATTTATCATCATCGTCGTTCAATTCTATTCGTATAAGTTGTGTGTAAAACGCCGTACTCTTTCTGTTTTAAAATGAATTTTGATTTAACTATTAAAATTTACTTTAAAATGAATGCGATTCTCACTTTTCAATACATAAATTATTATAATTTTTTAATTGTATCTAAAAATTATTACACTTTATACTATTTTTAATATATTGTTAAGATTAATTTAATTAAAATCTAATATTCTATAATAATATTATCACATTCTCTTATCTATATCGGAAAACATTAAACCATACTCCTTTTAAAACGGAGAAAGTATATGAATTGTGACGAGAACAAAAATGATGAATTAAAGAAACCGTTGGTTTTGTCACTATTATGGACACCTCTGTCTACTACTCTAAATCCTGGCGGTTGGTTTCTTTACAATTTGAAATTGAGGACAATTATTGAAACTTTAAATGAATCACTAAAAGGTACTTTCTTTTTTGTATGCACAGGAAGCTTAACGACAGAGGCTAGTAGTACAATGATTATAAATTAGTACAGTGATTATAAATTTGAAAGTGACAAGGTGAGTGAGAATAATAATTGTACCAGAGTCAAGTGAATCACTAGAATCAAAACAAGATAGCGATTAATTTCTAAACACAAATATTAAGTAATGCAATTTATTTAACAATATGTTCATATTTAAATTAATTAAAAATTTCTTTAATATTTTTTGAAGAACAAAATGTAATATTTACATAGGACTAAACACTCTCAGTAATAATTATGTACATCTAGAATAATTCATGCATTCATCAAAATAAATTACATGTACAAAACGGAAACAAAGATCACTAAAGACTTCAAGGGTTGTAACTTGGCTTGAGTTAAAAACAAAAGATATATATACAAAGTCATTGAAGCAAAATAGGGTAAAGATAATGAAGAGCATTTCATATTCACAAAATCCATTCACTTCCTCCTTATTTATCACAACCACTTGTTTCTATATCTCATACAATGATCCTCCTTTTCTTTTCTTTTTCAAGTTCTTTTTATATACATATTTTTTTCTTTTCTATTCAATCTCTTTCTTTCTTTTTTCTTTTTCTAGGATCATAGTGTCATCAATTCATGGTTTCTTTTTTATCAACCTCCCCAACTTTCAATTCATCAATCCTTTTTATTTAAGAACATGTTCTTCAAAGGGCTAATCAAACAATTGGGTTGGTGTTTACAAACAAGAAAAATTTTATACAATGAATCATCATTGAATTTTCATAGATTATCAACAACTATTAAATGGCCTACTTAACAATTAGTTGATCTTGATAAATTCATTCCACAAATTCGATTTTTAAACTCAAAAGGGTTCACTAAGATTCACTCACTCACGGTTAATTGAGGCCTTTTTGGAATTGATGGTTTTTCTCGTAGTACACAAAAAATTGCATTGATCCCTTCTATGTTTTCATAATTGCAATAAACAAATTAAGATTAAGCATGAATTAAACGAGTTAACACAACTACTAACACTCTCAAATTTTGTACAAAGTGGAAGCTTCTCACATATATGGTTTATGTCCTAATGATTCAAACATGAACAAATATTTACACAAAATGCATAACTTAGGTAATTTGCATAAAGTACTATTTTCACTATAGTGTTAACATTCTACAAAACGGTAAAATAATACCTTGGTTGCGCAAGGCAATTGAGAAATTTATCATCACCACCCAAATTAAACATTATGCCCCAAAACTCATTCTTGCTCCTTGAGCACATACGACCACTATTTTTCCAAGACAAACAATTCACATTTTTATGTACAAACAATAATTAAAATATAACATACTAATTTAAATTATTAATAATAAAAATAAAAATAAAAATTTACTTAAACATAATTAAACAATATTGTTTTGGTGTAAAACACCATAAAAAGGGAACCAATCCCAAAATACATTCAAAAAGTTCAAAAGAAACTAAAAAAATTAAAAATTCTTCACTTTGAAGCTTAGTGCTCCATATCATCATCACCAACATCATCATCAACATTCGCATCCACATCCGTAGGTGATGCCCTCTCCGAAAAGAAAGGTCGCTTGCCCACAGGCCAAGCACAATATGCATCATATTCCGCACGGGTCGGAAAAGTGAAATTCTCCTGAGGAGCAACTTGATTCTGATAAACTCGAGCCATGGTGTCATGAAGGAAGCCACCTGATCTCTGATGCGCTTCTAACATATCTCAGGTGTAGTTGCAAGTTTCACGTATCCGAGGATCCCAATTTCCATAATCGAGACCCTTGGATGCCTCAGGTTCAAGTTCAGGTTGAGTACCTGAGGACTCGCTCGTACGGACACCCTTCTTTTTAAGAGCTAGCTTACCCAAGCAATAGCGGTTTACATAGTCATCATCAATAATTCCCTTAACTTTCTCACTAATTTCATTCGGCATCGATATACCGTTATCAAGACACATTTTAGTGATTAAGCAAGGAAAGATGATAGGGTGTCTAGCATTTACCTCCTTTGTTTTAAGTCCTTCAACAAAATTCCTCATCTCCCTTGAAATCACGGAAGCAACATTTATGGCCTTTTTCTCCATGATACACTTAACCAACACCGCCACATAAATTGGAATTGTGGATCGATGCATCTTTGGTTTTATGTTGTTCAGAATTAGGAGATGAACAATTTATGCCTCCAGAGTCATGTCTTCTCGGAGGTACCTTAAGGGATGGTCGGTTGCATTTCTCTCCACACTCCGCCCCAGCAACAAGATTGCTCTCGCAATAGCATCGTGATCTCTTTCACTTTTGAGCTCATTGCTATAGTCATCTACATTGCACTGTGTATAGCGGTATGAAGAACCCAAAAAATCATTAATAGCATTAATAGAAAAAAAATAAAGCTTTTCCACGCACGGTGCTCCGGTAACAGAATTTCTCTCCCTCAGCTGGAAGAGTGTTTGCATAAATTCCCGGACCAGATCATAGCTCACACGGTCAATTGGATCAATCAGAACATCCCACTTTTTGTTGAGAAAGATCCGCATAGGCCTGTTGTATGTGTCGTTGGTGCTTATGTTGAATTTTTTTTCTGGCACAAAAGACCTCTCAATCAACAGGTTGTACCGAGCCTCGTCGAACTCACAAACCTCGTGTCGTCAAAGTCCGTCGTGGGTTAGAACTACCACCTATGGTTTCCACAGATTGTCGAAGACGTCCACGTTTGTTGTTTCCCATCTGCAAAAAAGAAAAAGAGCCGACAAAATAATGCAGCAGACAAACCAAGACATTAGAAATTGTTAACATTGAAAGAACAAAACAAAAAAAATGCATGGCAGGCCTGGGCACTTTCGCCGGGTGAAGCAGTCTCGCCACCGGGCGACGCTGGATTTCTGCAGATTCTGCAGAATTTTTTCTGTGCATATTCTTTGGTTGGTGATGATTGTATACTCAGCCACGAAATTAAACAAACATGATGATGATGTTGGTCTAGCATATCCTAACCATCTAATTTACTAAACTACACAACCTAAATCTATCAACAAAAACAACTTAATCAAACACAAAAGGGGAAGAAACTTACTTTTGAAAGCTTGAGAATGGATGAACTTCACAAAATTGTTCAAGGATTTTGAAATTGGAAGAGAATGATGGTTGTTGGCTGCTAGGGTTATAAGAGAACAGGAATGGTAGTTCCAGAATTGAGAAAAATATGGGCTGGGTCGTGGGCCACCCAAGTTAACAAAACAAAATAACCCAAAATGCGCAGTAGAGAAGTTCTGCTCACGCACTTTCGCCGGGAAAAGAAAGCCTGTCGCCGGGCGAAGCTTGGCAGACACAACCCCCAATATTTTTTTCAAAATGTTGTTTTCTTACACATTCTCAAACTTTCATAAAAAAGAAAAATTACTAGAAGCATGAAAAACTTACAATGTTGGGGTGTCTCCCAACAAGCGCTTTGGTTAACGTCGTTTCGAGCTCGACGGTTCAGGATGATCATGGATCATCAAAGTATAGTGCAACAATCTCTTGGCTTTTCTCGCCGCCAACATACCTTTTTAACCTTTGTCCATTTACTGTCCACTCATTCTTACTTCTAGGGTCTTGCAACACAACAGCTCCATAATCTTTAACATCCTTGACTACAAAAGGGCCAGACCATTTCGTCTTTAGTTTTCCCGAAAAAAGCCTCATCCGAGAATTGAACAAAAGAACACTTTTCCCTGGCTGAAAGTCTTTGTTTTTGAGCTTATTGTCATGAAACACTTTAACCTTTGCTTTGTATATTTTATTTGAGTGGTAAGCACCATCTCTCAATTCTTCCAACTCCACGAGTTGATCTTTCCTCTTGTCACCGGCCAGAGAAGAATCGAAATTCAAGAATTTTAGAGCCCAAAGAGCTTTATGTTCAATCTCAATTGGAACATGACAAGTCTTACCATACACAACCTGGAAGGGGGTTAGTCCAATCGGAGCCGTATAGGCGGTTCGATACGCCCATAAAGCTTTGTCAAGTTTTAATGACCAATCCTTTCTAGAATTAGAGACAGTTTTTTCAAGAATTTTTTTAATCTCCCTATTCGATACCTATGCTTGACCATTGGCTTGTGGATGGTAGGGGGTTTTCACCTTATGCTTTACACCATATTGATTCAAAATTTTATGTAATAGTGTATTGCAAAAATGAGAACCTCCATCGCTTACCAACACCCTTGGCACACCAAACCGTGAAAAGATGTTTTTCTTCAAAAATTTAATCATGGTCTTGGCATCGGCCTTAGGTGAAGCAATTTCCTCCACCCACTTTGACACATAATCGACGGACACTAAGATGTACTCGTTGGAGAAAGACGAGGGGAATGGGCCAACAAAATCGATACCCCAACAGTAAAAAACTTCAACTTCCAACATATTTGTGAGAGACATCTCATCTCTCTTTCCAATGTCGCCACTCCTTTGGCACTTGTCACAACTCTTGGCATGTTCATAAGCATCTTTAGATAATGAAGGCCAATAAAATCTCGATTGAAGGACTTTAGTGGCCGTTCGTAATCCGCTATAATGTCCCCCATAAGGGGAGTTATGACAATGCCAAAGTATGTCCTTAGATTCTTTGTTGGACACACATCTCCTCAACAAACTATCACTACTCAACCTAAATAGATAAGGTTCACCCCACGCATAGTACTTGGCGTCGGCCAAGAATTTTATTTTCTCATTCCAAGATATATCCTCCGGAATCAATCCCGAGGCCTTGTAATTGGCTATGTCGGCAAACCACAGCCTTTCTTGGATAGCATGAAGTTTTTCATCCGGGAACTCCTATCTAACCTCTTTTTCTTTGTTTGTGATTTCCACATTCACCAAACGGGATAAATGATCCGCCACCAAGTTTTCTGAACCTTTTTTATCTCGGACTTCCAAATCAAATTCTTGCAACAAAAGAATCCATCAGATTAATCGTATTTTGGAGTCCGGCTTGGTGAGCAAATATTTAATAGGCGAATGGTCCATGAAAATCACAACTTTGGAGCCGATAAGATAAGAACAAAAATTTTCTAATGCATACACTATAGCAAGCAACTCTTTTTCAGTTGTTGCATAGTTTATTTGAGCATCATTTAAAACTTTGCTCGCATAGTGTATTGCATGGAAAATTTTATTCTTTCTTTGACCGAGCACGGCTCCCACCGCATAATCACTCGCATCACACATTAATTCAAAATCTAATTTCCAATTTGGTGCGGTGATTATCGGTGCATTAATCAAATTTTCTTTTAACTTTTCAAAGGCAACTAAACAATCTTTATCAAAAATAAATGACTTATCTTTGTTGAGAAGATTGCTCAATGGCTTTGTTATTTTGGAGAAATCTTTGATAAATCTTCGGTAAAACCCCGCATGGCCAAGAAAACTCTGAATACCTTTGACATTTGTTGGTGGAGGAAGTGTCTTTATCACATCGATCTTGGCTTTGTCAACCTCGATCCCTTTTGAATAAATTTTGTGCCCGAGAACAATGCCTTCGGTCACCATAAAGTTGCACTTCTCCCAATTCAACACCAAGTTAGTATCAACACACCTCTTCAAGATGGTGTCCAAGTTCTTCAAGCACAGATCGAACGATGCTCCAAAAATGGAGAAATCATCCATGAATACCTCAATAGTCTTTTCAATCAAGTCGGCAAAGATAGCTTGCATGCATCGTTGAAAAGTTGCCGACGCATTACATAAGCCAAAAGACATACGTCTATACGCAAAAATCCCAAACGGACAAGTGAAAGCCGTATTTTCATGGTCTTTCGGATTTACCGAAATTTGGTTGTAACCCGAATATCCATCTAAGAAACAATAAAATTGTTTTCCCAAAAATCTCTCCAACATTTGATCCATAAAAGGAAGAGGAAAGTGATCTTTTCTAGTGGCTTTGTTTAGCCTTCTATAATCTATACACATCCTCCAACCCGTTACTTTTCGTGTCGGAACCAATTCATTCTTTTCATTTGAAATAACCGTCAAACCTCCATTTTTGGGGACCACATGAACCAGACTAACCCACATGTTATCCGAGATCGGATAAATTATGTCGGCTTCTAACATCTTAACAACTTCTTTTCTCACAACTTCTTTCATAATTGGATTCAAGCGCCTTTGAGGTTGGGCCATCGGTTTGAATTCTTCTTCCAACATGATACTATGCATACAATAAGCGGGGCTTATGCCTTTTAAATCGGATAAAACCCAACCTATTGCATTTTGGTTAGTCTTCAAAACATGAATCAAACTACCCTCCTCCTTCTCGGATAAAGTGTTACTAATAATGTCGGGTTTGTTACCTTCATCCTCAAGAAACACATATTTCAAATGAGAAGGTAATGCCTTCAACGCACATTTTGGTTCTTCTTCTTAGGAATCATTCTTTAAAATCTCCATTTCCTCCTCCCACGGTTGCACTTCTTTTGAAATATCTAACTCCTCCAAACATTCTTCAAGTTCCCGCCTATCACCGTCATCAAGCACGTTAAAGGCTTCGGTCAAGGTTCTTTCAAGCGAATTTGTAAGATGAACTTGGCTAGTGACTTCTTCTATTGCTTCTTCAATAACATCTATCTTGAAACAATCCTTTTTATCATTTGAATGCTTCATTGCTTCAAAAAGATTGAAACAAATCTCTTCATCTTGCACACGGACTTTCATCAAACCATCATCGATATTAATCATCATTCTCGCGGTCTTCATGAATGGTCGGCCTAGAATTAAAGGAGCATCCAAATCTTCTTCCATTTCTATCACAACGAAATCAACGGGAAAAAAGAATTTATCCACTTTGACCAACAAATCTAAGGCTACACCATGTGGGCGAGTAATAGACTTGTCCGCCAATTGTAAAGTCATATTTGTAGATTTTAATTCAATATCCCCCAACCTCTTCACAATAGATAATGGAATCAAGTTGATTCTAAATCCCAAATCTATCAATCCTTTGCCAACATAAATATCTCCAATGGTAACGGGCAAAGTTACACGCCCCAGATCGCCTTCTTCTTATCATCAACATTTTCTTTTTCAACTACACCATTATCAGCATTTTCATTTTCAACTTCAACATCTCCCACTACAATATTCTCATCATTTTTTTCAACTAAAACTTCCTCCACAACTATTTCTTCATCAATGTCTTCATCATTCACCACTTGGTCTTTTCCTTCAATTCTTTCTTTTTCTCATCAACAACTCTACCACTCCTAGTCGTAATTGCTTTACAATGCTCACTTGGATTTGCTTGAGTAGTTGGAGAAAACAAGGTCGAGGCACTTTGATCGGAAATTTGTTATGCTAATTGATCCATTTGAGTTTCTAAATTATTTATCGATGCTTCCGTGCTCTTTTGGTTGGACATTTAAGCTTGCATGAATTGAGCAAGTGTATCTTGAATGTTTGAACTTGTAGCTTGATTTTGAGGTTGAGTTCCACTTTGGTAAGGATTTTGTCTTGCTTGATTGTTGTTGTCTTTCCTCCATCCACCTTGATAACCTTTATTACCTCTTTGTTGGTAACCTTGGCCTTGATTTTGATTTTGATTTTTATAAGGAGGTCTTTGTTGGTATCCTTACCCTTGATTGGCCATGTAATTTGCTTCTTCATTTTCCGGAGGACAAATCCGATCTTGTGATCACCCTTGCATAATTCACAACTAGAAATTTATTGAGTTTGCTTGCTAGATGATCCTTGCATCTCCATGATTTATTGTGGAAGCCTTGCCATTTTCTTGGTCAATTCTTCAACTTGCTTTGCAAATAATTTGTTTTGGGCCACAAGTGCTTCATGACTAGAACCGATTTCAAGAGCTCTTGTTTTCACTTGCACATTCCCTTGATCATTTTGAACTTGGTGGTCATTTATTCCCATCTTCTCAATGATTTGAATGGCTTCATAAGGTGTCTTCTCCATTAAAGAACCTCCCTCCATAGCATCCAACAACAATTTATGTTGAGGTTGGAGACCATTGCGAAAAATGTGAATTTGAATGAGTTCATCAAAACCATGACTAGGGAATTTTCTAAGCATAGATTTGTATCTCTCCCAAGCCCTATTCAAAGGCTCATTAACACCTTGCGAGAACACCGAAATCGCGGTTTTTGCTTCCATGAATCTTGATTGAGGAAAAAATCTTTCAAGGAATTTCTCCTCTAGCATATTCCAATTCGTCATTGTTTCTTGTGGTTGGTCTACATACCAATCCTTTTCTTTCCCTACCAAAGAGTGAGGAAAAAGCCTTTGAAAATATTGCTCCTTTTTGGCTTCCGGAGCTCCGGTCGCACCCGCAATTTCATAGAACTTTGTGAGGTAGGTGTATGGATCTTCATGGTCATGACCATGAAAAAGATTTGCATAAAGTAGTTGGAGCAATCCCATCTTCATCTCCGTAAACCTCGCATTGGCTAGGCGAGCAAATTGAGTGGTGTGACGAGGGCTATTTGCACAAGGCCCTCTCAGTGGTGGTGGTGGTGATGGTGGTTGATCCGCCATGATGACTTCTCCCAACACTGGTGGTGTAGAAGAAGTAGATGATTCTCCTCTTGCTTGTCTTTGTCTAGCTAGTCTTTTCCTTCATTTAGCACTGCTATTAAGTCTTCTTGTCGTCCTTTCAATTTCTGGATCGAATAGGAGTTGATCGACCAGAACACTTCCTCGCATAAACTATACTCTGAAAAATTCTAACCACACAAAAAGAAACAAAAAGAGATTAGTAGATAAATTATCTTAAAACACACAAAGTATTGCAATACTTGCAATATCAAACGCCAATCCCCGGCAACGGCGCCATTTTGTCGTACGTATATTTCATAAACAAGTATTTTTAATTATTGTCTCCACAGGGATTGATGTGATATTGTCGTCGTTCAATAGTTAAAGTGTAACACCCCATCTAAATACCCCGAATATATTAATTAATTTAATATCCAATTCAGCTTTAATCAGAGTTAACACGGTATAATGAGGGATGTCACAATTAATAAATAAAATAAACCTTCATTCAAACAGTAGCCATGCTACACTGAGGATCAAATTTTAGATAGTTTAGTCAAATTAAGACCATGTCTTACACAGCGGAAAACATCATAACCAAACGGAATAATCCAATCGTTATTATTCCCGACAAAATTAAAGAAAACAACTAAACAACTATCTAATTCCTCAACTAACGTTCCCCGTTGTTACAATCTAATCAGAGCATGACACTGACACACGGACTTATATGATAAGCTCTAGAGCCATCCTCAGAAAACTCCTCAGCTGCTAACTTTAATCTGAAATTGTAAAGTAAGGGTGAGACTTCTCATAATTAAAGCATATTATAAGCTTCTCAATTAACAATATATTTCAAGCATATTAATCCACCCATTTCAACATAACTTCATATTCAATACACAATCACAACCATATAATCATCATGCACAACCATCATCAATCAGAGAATAGTAACACTGGAAGACATCCTAACATGTTACTATTCCATACAATAAAAATGCAAGACTCAATGCATGTGGTACCAACACGTGACCAAGTCACCCAACACTAATCCATCATCGACCGGATACAGTACCATCGATTCGTCCATAAACACCCGGACACGAATCCAGCCTAACCACCCATCCTCACTCGGGTATCGGTTATCGGCAATCCAAGTCAAATTCCGCACAATGGGAATTAACTTCACCAAAACAATGCATATGCACGCACATCACTAGCATGCAACATCAACACAGGTTATGACCACATCAGACGTCATAAACCCTCATCAACCACAACATGATATAATCACCTATCATGAAATAATTCATCACAAAGCATAAATATGCCAAACACCTACCCTTCAATTGGTAAGACTATCACCAGTATATATCACAACAACGACAACTAAGATCAACAGCCATCAGGCATATACAACACCAACAAACACATGATGTCAATACAATCATGAATACACCAATTATCATAAACCGAATCAAAACCCAAAAACATGATATTCCAACCATCATGCATACAAATAACAACAGCATAACACGCTTTACATTCACTCAGTATCAATATATCCATCACCACAGGATCTCTACTGCATACACATCAATATGCGTCAGTCAAAAGTCACCTATTTTGGAATTTGGCCCATTTTCAAAATAATTTCAAGTTTTGGAAAATATTTTCATTTCATAAAATAGAGCATTAAATTTAGGAAATAACGTCCAAAACGGCGCTCAAAACGGTCTTACGGTTTGAAAGTTATGAATTTTCAAAGTTTGAGATTTTTCAAAAAAAATAAGGCAGAACCCGGTTCCTACACATACAGGAACCGGTTCCTGAAAGTTCAATTTTCACGTTTCTGGAAAATTGTATGGGAACCCGGTTCCTACCCATACGAAACGGTTCACGAGTACATTTTCGTTTTCACAAATTTTCAATGTGGAACCCGGTTCCTCCCCACTGGGAACCGGTTCCCACGTGTTAAAAAGCCAATTTCAGCACTTTTGACAGCATTCTTCCATTTCCAATCAACCTCAAACTTACCCATACGAATTCTAACATGGGAAACACTAAAACACATCCAATTTGCATCATTATCACATCAAACAACATATTCCCATCATTTCTTTTCATCTACCGACACTCTAATTGTTTTTAATACATATTCTGACACAAACAGACACAATCTGACACCATCTGACACAATCTGACACAATTAAGTATACATCCATGGAAACTTAGAAATTCCCAAACTAATATTTCCTAACATACTTTGATCTATATTATCAAAAATCAAAACCTATAATAAGCATTAATCAATCGAAATCACCCCTTACCTTGTGGGTTCTTCGAATTCCGACACCTTAGGTCTTCTTCCTCCTTTTCTCCTCTTCTCAATTCCACGTACAGTGAGTTTTCTCCAAAAAGATCCTTTTTTCCTCTTTTCCTTCTTTTATTTCTTTTATTATTCTAACATAATAAAAATAACATAATTAATGTGAGTAGAGTCTTTTACTCCTCACACCCTCACTTTATTCACCACACCACCAATAACCCACTTCCATTTAATTTAATTGACTTCCAATAATCCAAAATATTAAATATTACATTCCTAATTAAATTAATAATCAAAAATCGTAATTATTTAATAATCGATTTATTTGGGGTGTCACAACTCTCCCCCCTACAAGAGTTTTCGTCCTCGAAAACATAACTTAGACGAACAGTTCGGGATATGAGTCATTCATCTGACTCTCCAGTTCCCATGTAACATTTCCATCTGCTGGTCCTCCCCAAGCTACTCTTACCAATGCGATCTCTTCTCCTCGCAACCGTTTCAACTCTTTCTGATCAAAGAGATATTTCAGGCTCTTATGATCACTAATACCTCAAATCGAGAACCATCTAAACAATGCCTCCCCAACTTCAAAATAAATACAATAGCTGCCAACTCTAAATCATGAGTCGGATAACTCCTTTCATGCACTTTCAATTGTCGTGAAGCATAAGCCACAACCTGCTTATCTTGCATCAACACACCACCTAATCCCATTAATGATGCGTCACAGTACACAACAAAAGACTTAGTCGGATTCGGCAAAATGAAGATCGGAGCACTAGCCAACCTCCTCTTCAGCTCTTGAAATCCTTCCTTCCAACTATCACGTCATGTTTGACATCATTTCCAATATCAATAACAAATATTCCTCTTATTCAACCACTATAATCCCACACGATCCATTACTATCGGGTTAAGAATGCATCAGCTTAGCTCACTCCTTACCCCTTCACTCTAAGATACATGATTTATCACTTCCTTACACTGCAGCACAATTATAAGAACCTCCACCGAACCACAATGTCCCCAACATTTATACACAATGCTAGTACCACGAGGCTACGTTCCAACGATCGAGCTTGTAAATTAATACATTTATTATAATGGATGTAACACCAAGAAGGCATAGAACCCTTCACCTAACAATTCTATTTTGAATTTTCTAATAATTCCATAAACTCCACATCTCCTAACGTTTAATTTGTGACCTCCAAAAAAAATCATACTCGCATAACAAAGTGCATCACGTTACGCTTTCGCTACGCGACTCTGATTAATCACCTTAAGTCATTATCTTCATTTGATTTCATCAACTACCAGCTCTACAAGTTTCATATTTATCTTTAGACTTTCTCCTTAATATCTACCAAAAATCATTATTCATCTTCTTACATTCTAAACCTTCCACTCCGCGGCTTCAACTTGCATACACACTCAAGTCTCCGACCCGCTAGATAATTTCCAAGTCTTTTTCATAGTCCTTTTTCCTCTTAGTTTCATACGAACTGATGAACTACTATCCTCTCAATAGAACGTCAACCACTTCACACACTATCTAGCTTGCAAGATGAGTTTATTAAATCCAACACGATCCCGTCTATTATCAACAAGAGATTAAGGGTGATCAGTTCCTCAATTTGTCGATAGATAGCCGGCAATCACAATGGAGTATAAACCACCGTACCAACTATAATAGCGTTCCTTTAGAACTCGTGCTCGAAGTCACCCAAGCACCATGGTTCAATAATCTTCCTTTAAGGTTTTCGACTTCTTCCACACTCATTCCTCATCTGATACCGACGATGAGATACCATCGATCAAACAATTTACATAATCTCCTTCACCCTCACTTAGCATCACACAAATGTGAAGTATTTTCCCCCTCATGATATGCTAACATACCAAATACACCATAACTCATTTTGTCCCCATTTGAAGTCCTTATCCATGCGGAGAACTTTAACGACATTCACAACTCTTAGTTCCCTTTAAATCTCATAACATCTATGATCCATATATGTTCAGTCTGAATCTTATTTCAAATGCAATCCCGGTAATACATCTCATCATATGATCGGTAAAAGAAACTTCCAACATTTTCTTAACACATGTCAATATTTTGACATCTTAAACATGATTGCATTTCCTATCGAATTGATTTTTCCTCTAATATCACCTATCCTTTCCTCAGATGCTAACGTCACTTATTCATCCTCAATCGACATAAGTTGCATCTCTAACACTTTCGCATTCTTACAAATACCAACTTCTCATTTATTAAGAATATATCATTTCTTGATCTCGTCTCAAATAACTGCGACTGTTACTGGTTATGTCCATAAAATCTTCCAATACCCGCAACAAATTTTGGACCTTCCCACTACAACACTACGTCAGCCTCAGATGGGTCTACCGCATTACCGCCACTTGAGATAACATGATAAAGAAAACTCACATCCTCATACCGTAATCTACACCATGAAAACTTAACAAAATTCTACTCCCTTTCGAAGTTAGAGTTCACCTCTCAACATTCAACATACCTATACCGAGTTTTATAAGCTTATCTCTAACTATCTTCGTCCTTAACCTGACCACGAAGGTAAGTTAACCTAAATTCGACTTTACTGAAGGCATACTTTCCAACCAATTGATCCATCAAATCACCAACAATTTGAAATAGATATTTAGTCTCAATCACCACTTAAATCAGTTATCAAAATCCACACGCTACTTTCTTCCTCCTTGACTAAGGAAATTAGAGCTCCCCAAACAATACACTTGGTTTTACAAATCCATTTCACTGCGCATCTTCCAATAGCTTCTTCAATTCCCCCAACTCAAAAGTTGACATCTTGCATGGTGTCATAGAAATAAGTTTTGTACCAAGAACGACATCAACAACAACTCTGATTCTCCTCAAACATCATTACATGATAAATAATTTACTTTCAGGTACTGGGACCATTTTTAAAAACAAAGTTCATCACATTACCTTTCCACTGCTTCAAACGGAACTCAAATCGGATATCCAAAACTCAAGTTATGAATTTTTACAAGTTTTCGGAAGGGATGTTGTCAGGAAATCAATTCTCTGCAATAGGTGGTCGATTTCCACCTTGTGGGAGTGAGAAATCCCAAAACATCCTAGAGGGCAAAATTTGAGATCCTAACTTCAACATACCGCAACACACATCATTCCCCATGATCACTTGCGTCAAGTTACAATTCCAATAACCAATTCACACAACTGCATACTTTATATCAACCATTGACACGATCAATCTTTTCAAGAACACAAGGAAGTAACTCACACAGACAGCTCCACAATCAACTGGAAGTGTTACAACATTTCCACCACACCAGCTTCATCTTCTCAAAGTCATTCTTCTTAATTACCAAATATCTTCTAGGCCAAGAATATGCATCGACTCATCATAACGCTTCATAATCACTTGGTTTAACTTCAAACATTAAACCCAAGGATGACCTCAAGCTAATCCAACATCTTGCTCAGACGATGAGTCGCTATTATTCCCAGGGAAACGTCAGAACTCACACCCCAAATGGAACATCGTTATCCATAACATCGTCCTCCACTCCCAGTGATGCGAACAACACAAGTACTTAATTGTTACCACTTAAGAGAACCTTATCTGACCATCATACGAATTCTCGATTCGTAATCCCTCGGTCGGAAAACTACGCGATCTAATCAACATCGCACTCATGTAACCAATAGCACATCGATCCAACTCTTCACACGAACATCTCGAGAAGCAAAGTTTCTCCCCACGCTTCTAAACCACTCCTGCAACTAGGTAACCGGAAAACAAGCGTACCAGCGATGTTTCACACACATGTCGTATCTGAAGGAGTAATTACATTAAGACATTGGTCACAACGACTATGCTCGATACCACTATTGTAACACCCCATCTAAATACCCCGAATATATTAATTAATTTAATATCCAATTCACTTTAATCGAGTTAACACGGTATAATGAGGGATGTCACAATTAATAAATAAAATAAACCTTCATTCAAACATAGCCATGCTAATCGAGGATCAAATTTTAGATAGTTTAGTCAAATTAAGACCATGTCTTACACAGCGGAAAACATCATAACCAAACGGAATAATCCAATTATTATTATTCACAAAATTAAAGAAAACAACTAAACAACTATCTAATTCCTCAACTAACGTTCCCGGTGTTACAATCTAATCGAGCATCGACACGGACTTATATGATAAGCTCTAGAGCCATCCTCAGAAAACTCCTCAGCTGCTAACTTTAATCTGAAATTGTAAAGTAAGGGTGAGACTTCTCATAATTAAAGCATATTATAAGCTTCTCAATTAACAATATATTTCAAGCATATTAATCCACCCATTTCAACATAACTTCATATTCAATACACAATCACAACCATATAATCATCATGCACAACCATCATCAATCAGAGAATAGTAACACTGGAAGACATCCTAACATGTTACTATTCCATACAATAAAAATGCAGACTCAATGCATGTGGTACCAACACGTGACCAAGTCACCCAACACTAATCCATCATCGACCGGATACAGTACCATCGATTCGTCCATAAACACCCGGACACGAATCCAGCCTAACCACCCATCCTCACTCGGGTATCGGTTATCGGCAATCCAAGTCAAATTCCGCACAATGGGAATTAACTTCACCAAAACAATGCATATGCACGCACATCACTAGCATGCAACATCAACACAGGTTATGACCACATCAGACGTCATAAACCCTCATCAACCACAACATGATATAATCACCTATCATGAAACAATTCATCACAAAGCATAAATATGCCAAACACCTACCCTTCAATTGGTAAGACTATCACCAGTATATATCACAACAACGACAACTAAGATCAACAACCATCAGGCATATACAACACCAACAAATACATGATGTCAATACAATCATGAATACACCAATTATCCTAAACCGAATCAAAACCCAAAAACATGATATTCCAACCATCATGCATACAAATAACAACAGCATAACACGCTTTACATTCACTCAGTATCAATATATCCATCACCACAGGATCTCTACTGCATACACATCAATATGCGTCAGTCAAAAGTCACCTATTTCGGAATTTGGCCCATTTTCAAAATAATTTCAAGTTTTGGAAAATATTTTCATTTCATAAAATAGAGCATTAAATTTAGGAAATAACGTCCAAAACGGCGCTCAAAACGGTCTTACGGTTTGAAAGTTATGAATTTTCAAAGTTTGAGATTTTTCAAAAAAAATAAGGCAGAACCCGGTTCCTACACATACAGGAACCGGTTCCTGAAAGTTCAATTTTCACGTTTCTGGAAAATTGTATGGGAACCCGGTTCCTACCCATACAGGAACCGGTTCCTGAGTACATTTTTCCAGTTTTTCATAAATTTTCAATGTGGAACCCGGTTCCTCCCCACTGGGAACCGGTTCCCACGTGTTAAAAAGCCATTTTCAGCACTTTTGACAGCATTCTTCCATTTCCAATCAACCTCAAACTTACCCATACGAATTCTAACATGGGAAACACTAAAACACATCCAATTTGCATCATTATCACATCAAACAACATATTCCCATCATTTCTTTTCATCTACCGACACTCTAATTATTTTCAATACATATTCTGACACAAACAGACACAATCTGACACCATCTGACACAATCTGACACAATTAAGTATACACCATGGAAACCTAGAAATTCCCAAACTAATGTTTCCTAACATACTTTGATCTATATTATCAAAAATCAAAACCTATAATAAGCATTAATCAATTGAAATCACCCCTTACCTTGTGGGTTCTTCGAATTCCGACACCTTAGGTCTTCTTCCTCCTTTTCTCCTCTTCTCAATTCCACGCACAGTGAGTTTTCTCCAAAAAGATCCTTTTTTCCTCTTTTCCTTCTTTTATTTCTTTTATTATTCTAATATAATAAAAATAACATAATTAATGTGAGTAGAGTCTTTTACTCCTCACACCCTCACTTTATTCATCACACCACCAATAACCCACTTCCATTTAATTTAATTGACTTCCAATAATCCAAAATATTAAATATTGCATTCCTAATTAAATTAATAATCAAAAATCGTAATTATTTAATAATCGATTTATTTGGGGTTTCACATAAAGCATATTTTAAGATTTCGTAACTCAAGGGTTTTGTTTCCTAACTACAAGTTTCATAAATTTCAATCAAACAAATTTAGTATCCTTTTCAAAAGAGATATGTTTAGATTAAAGAGAGCTTTGAGTGGTTTTCAATTGATAAAAGCATCTCAAGATTAGTTTCATTAACCTAGTTTCATATAAATTCAATTAATCAAGCAGATGAACTAGTTGATGATCGATATAGTTACGTATCCTCTCAATATTATTGATTTCCAACCAAGATTGTGAGTTTTATCATGTAAATCTTTAGATGATTTCTCACTCTAACTATTGACATGATAATCTCTAAGTTCAATACAAGTAAACACTAGCTCACAAATCTATCTCTAGCATTTGTTCATTAGTGGAAGAATATCTTAGGTCAACTTTAAAACATATTTTCCAATCATGACTCAAAGCATAAAAACATAGTAAAACAAAGATATTCAACATATATATATCATCAACCAAGTTCATACACATTAAGATCAAAAGAAATACATAAAAGCTAGATTAACTACCTCTAATCTTGACAAAAAGAGGAGGTTTAGCTATCCATTTCCATGGTAGCTTGATGATCAAGAAATATCCAAAGCTTTATGAACCTCAACCTTGAATGATCAAAGATTGAGGTGATAAAGCTTTGATTTTTGTAACAATGGAGGAAAATGGGTTTTTAGGATTTTTCTCTCAAACTTGCCTTGGAAGATTGTTGGAATGAAAGAGTATGGTACAAAATATCTTAAAAGTAGCTCAAAAGCATAGGCTATCCGCCCAGATTCGTCGGGCGACCATAAAGCTTCGTCGGGCGAACACCACAACAAGTGAACACGTGCCAAGTTAGGTGAGATAAGCAGGCTGGTAACAGGTCCATCGCCGGGCGAAGCTTGGCAGAACCAGAACCCAAAATACGCAACAATTTCGTCGGGCGATGCTTGGCAGAAGGTAAAATCTTGCTTGCTTCCTTGACAACTCCCAATCCAACCAAATGCTGCAAGTTCTTATCAAATTGAACTGAAAAAGTAACAAACCAATTAAAACATTCAAAATAGTTATATTTGCACTAAATGACTTAAAAATAGGAATTAACTTAGATAAAATTAACGAAAGAAGTTAAAAGTGTCAATAATTAATACGATATTTATCCAAAAGTTGACACTTTACAATAATCCTTCCATAAACGAAGTTGGCAGCCCATATGGAGGATTTCTAGGTCTAAAGGCATCGAAACCTGGAGGCCTAGTGGGAGTCGAATACTGTTGGTTTCCTACATTTGGAAAAATTTACGCTGATGACATGTTCGATGGCATCTCCATTGTGCCTGATAACACGAATTTATATAACATATTTGACGTAATTTTCATAGACAATGTTACTATTTTTTATTTAATTATATTATTTTATTTCTGTATTACGTTGGTATTTTCTATGTTTCAGGTATTTGTATTAAATAAAGATAAATCGAGCAAAGAAGTAAAATCGAGGAAAAATCGGATTAAAAGAAAAGAAATGAAGCAAAGGGTGATATACCAAAATGAGGGGTTAAGAAGAAAACAATTATACCAAGCCAAGAGACTAAACCCACCAAGCGGCCCATGAAACAAGTCCGACGCGAATGCCACTTGCGTGGTGAGACGGCCGTCTCAAGATACTTTCCTTGGGCGCCCGCCTCCCATGCAAGTGGGGTCCATCACTTTTCCCATGCGTTGAGGCACGTCTCCATTTATGACCTATTCTTGAGGCGTCGCCTCCTCCTTTTAAGATATTTTCTCTCCACGTTTTGCTTGCGCAAAGTTGAGGAAAAAGCGCTACCAAATCATCTATAAATACAAGTTCAAGTCTCGAAGGAGGGTCGACATTTTTACCGAACAATCGTTATTTCTTATTTCGCAATTTTATTTCGTTTTGTACTTTTAATTTATTTTCGTTTTCAGTTTCTTTGTTTAGATTTTATTCCAGTTTTCACTGATCTAACCTTACGTTAGATCTAGTGCTTTTTATTCCTTGTTTATTTTCTTCTTTCGAATTCAAGAAGTCTTCGAGCAGATCCAACCGACACGTGGTGGATGCTCGTTTATTCAAGAACAAGATTATTTCCAGCATTCTTAATTTCAGGTTTAATTTATTTATTTTATTTTATTTAATTTATTTTTGCCTGATATTATTTATTTGATTTCGGAAATGTTTAAATATAGGGTAAATACCCTTTTTAGTCCCTTAACTATACCTCAAGGTACATTCTGGTCCTTTATCTTTAAAAAGTGCCAAAGTGGTCCTTTAATTGTTCCAAAAGTTCCAAGTTAGTCCTTTCCGTCCAATTTTTACTAACGGTGTCAACTTTTGCTTGGGTGGCATCTGACGTGGTTGGTGGCACGCGACGTGGCGCAATGTGGCGTGATGTGGTACTTAAAAAAAATACATTGTTTTTGCTAGGATTTGAACCCAAGTTCCTATGCATACATGAGAAACATTTTGCCACTACACCACTTTGCAATTAATGATTATCCATTACTATTTCCATTATAAGTATTATTATGTTTATGTAAACAGTTATTATTATTATTATTATTATTTTATATAAACAGTACTATTATTATAAAAAATAGTTATTATTATTTTATATAAACAGTACTATTATTATAAAAAATAGTTATTATTATTTTATATAAACAGTATTATTATTATTATATCAAAACAGAATAATATTTTTTATTTATTATTATTATGTTAAAATTGAATACTATAATTATTTTTAAAAACATATTATATTTATAAAAAGATATTTAATGATTACAAGTGTTAGATAATAATAATAATAATAATAATAATAATAATAATAAATATTATTCTTTTTTTAAACATATTTTATTTATTTATTTCTTTTTTAATAATTTATTTATGCAAAAAATGGTAAAAATATTAATATTTTGATTTTAAGTTTGTTAATAATAATTACTTTCGATTTTTGCATATCATTAATATTTTTATCATTTTTTTGCATAAATAAATTATTAAAAAATAAATAAACAATTATAATATGTTTTAAAAACTGAATATTATATTTTTAAAACCGAATAATATATTTTTTAAAATGGTATATTATATAAGGATATTATTATTATTTTTAAAAAATGAAATATTATTAATATTATTTTGTTAAAAATCCAGAATATTATTATTAATACTTGTAAAAACAGCATATATTATTTTTAAATCAAAGTATTATTATATTTTATAAAAACAGAATATTATTATTATATCAAAAACGTTTTTTATTTTTTAAATTAAAGTATTATTATATTTTATAAAATAGAATATTATTTTTTAAATGACAAAATATTATTATTATTTGTTAAAATTGAATACTATAATTATTTTAAAAACAAATTATAATTATAAAATATGAATAATTCATTCATAAAAATATAATCAATTTTAAAAATAATAATAATAATAAAAATATTTTAAAAACTGAATATTAATTTTAAAAAAAATATTGCTTGTAATCATTAAATATCTTTTTATAAATATAATATGTTTTTAAAAATAATTATAGTATTCAATTTTAACATAATAATAATAAAAAAAAAATATTATTCTGTTTTTGATATAATAATAATAATACTGTTTATATAAAATAATAATAACTATTTTTTATAATAATAGTACTGTTTATATAAAATAATAATAATAATAATAATAACTGTTTACATAAAAATAATAATACTTATAATGGAAATAGTAATGGATAATCATTAATTGCAATGTGGTGTAGTGGCAAAATGTTTTCCATGTATGCATAGGAACTTGGGTTCAAATCCTAGCAAAAGAAATATATTATTTTTTAAGTACCACATCACGTTGCCACCAACCACGATCCCAAGCAAAAGTTGACACCATTAGTAAAAATTGACGGAAACGTGGAACTTTTGGAACAATTAAAGGACCACTTTGACACTTTTTAAAGATAAAGGACCAGAATGTACCTTGAGGTATAGTTAAGGGACTAAAAAGGGTATTTTGCCTTAAATATATTAAACCATATTATTTATGCATGTCTGAATTAATTAATATGTCTGGCTAAATCGTTCTGATATTGGTATGTAAATTCATCGAACCAAAGGAATCCGAAAATAAACTGGCATAATGTTACGTTGTTAAAAATATTCTTTCTGACTTAGATATCTAATTTAATTTATTAAAAGGTTTAGAAACCAACAGAGCGAAAGTTTGAGGTTAATAAACTGGACTAAGGTTAGAAACCAACAGAGCGAGAGTTTGAGGTTTGGAACGAGATAGTGGATACTAGGTATTAATTTTAAAGATGCAGCTTTTAAAAGAGATTAAACCTTATTTATTTTCAAAAATTGTTTTAAATTCGGGATAGCGAGCATACGTTAGGATTTAATTACATGATCCGATTCAACAGAGCGAAAGTTTGAGATAGGATTTTTAGATGAATATTTTTTGAAATAGGATTTTATCACCGAGTAATAAGTCGGTGGAAACTCGGATCCCTTAGGTTAGGCAATTACATCGATATCTGCTTATTTATTATATTTTCCTTAACCAAAATCTTAAAGAATTATTCGCCTTAGTGTATCCGTAACTTAGGATAACAATAGATCGATTTATAGTCTCTGTGAGTTCGATATCTTTTAAAACTACGCGATAGGACTGTGCACTTGCAGTCTGGTGATTAATAGACGATAAAGTCGCGATCAGTGCCTGTAGGGATTGAATTCAAACTACCTATGGGGGATTTTGTCCCCCATCTTGGTTAGTTGTGTTAACCATTCTTTCATTATATTTTCTTCTGGGTATTTGGGGGTTACTATATGTTATTTTACCACTTCTAAGGTTCATATAACAAAAGAACTCCAGACTCAGAAGATCTTAAAAAGGTTTCTAATGAATTATAACACAGAAATTTATTATGACACTGTCCCACCGAGTGTGCCAATTTGTTTACGGTGATTTCTCGCAAACAATCGCTAGTCTTCCAATTACTATTTTTGGTTACTTATAAGATCTACTAGATTGATCCTAGGACATGTGTCATAACTTACGTCTGAGTTAAGTTTCATATTCATATTCATTGTTTTATAGATTTGCATCTTTAATACACAACACAAGAATCTTAACGTAATTCTTTGAATTTATTTAGTAACAATTTCTTATGTCACTGAAGTATATTGACAAAATAGTGTTTTAAACTAATGATTGACTTCTATTTAAGAAAAGACTTTGAAAGTTAAATGTAAGACTTTGTAAAGTAAAGTAGATAAAATATAAAAGACTTTGACAAGAAAGTAAAAGTTTCTGGAAAAGTAAATATTGGATCGAAATGTACAAAAAGTAAAGACATCTGGGAAGGTAAAGTGTTTGAACGAAATGTAAAGGAAAGTAAAAAGACTTAAACGAAAGAAAGTTATAAAGGAAAAGTGAATGTAAAATAAATTGAATTTAAACTGCAAAAAGCATGATGATGGTGTTCTATACGTACATCGTATCTGCAACTTTTTTCCATGAATCACGGTAATTTTGAGTATATAAGATTTTTCTAGTACAAAATAAACACACCAAATTCTAACATTAGAACACCTATTTATAGTATTTCGACCCTAACAGACCTATTCTAAAATCACACCACGTTCGAAGCATGCATGCTCCCTTCATTCACTGGCTTCCACGCGTCCTCTGCTAATGGCGCCTTTTATTTGAATTTCGAATCTTGCAATGGACTTGGTGTATTTCCCTCTTTCGATTTGAATTACAAATAACCCTTCATTGAACCGTTTCATCCCTTTGATTCGAATCCTTATGATTAATACATAATATTCAAAATCGAAGTCCTTTACCGGCCAAACCTCAATCGAAATTAAAAGGCTTCAAAGTAATAATTTTAACCCTTTAATCAATTGTCTTCTATTTGAAACTTCTTGCTGATCATCCAAATTATTTATTCTTGGACCTCATTCGAAATGGATATCTCCCTGACATTAAGCATTTCTTCAATAAAATGATCATATCCAAATTACCAGCTAACAGACTCCTCACTGGTCTGCAACACTGAGATATAAGAGGAGTTAACCCGTTATTCTCGGAGGACATCATAGTGGTTAAATGATAGTTGGTCACATTTCCCTGACACACACACGTGGGGGAAGTCCCCAACGGTTATGAGCAAGTGGGTCTTTGGGCCCTTTGAAGACACTAAATTGGGTATGCCTGACTGTCCACTAAGTGTTGGCCCAGTCCAGAACATAAGCCTCCAAGTTATTGCTTGTGGGTGAGAGTAATGACTTAAATATGGCCCGATTGTCGGGGAGTGGATGCTCAAGGGTAAGGTCATTTTCTATAGTCGGGGAAATTCAGAGGAACTCTGGTCGAAACTACATATGGTCGACGTCACTGTCCGGGAAGAAGAAATGGCCTCAACGACCGACATGGTAGCACCCATGTGTTATCCGGGTGAACTAACGCCACCACGGTGTTCGTATGGGAACAAATGTGATACCTTTTTTATGTCGAGGAAGTGCTCACGGGAAAGTGTCGAATTTGGCATCAAGCATATGATCGCAGGCCAATAAGTTGTTTTATCGTGTGTGCCTAGGAGCAGGATTGAACCCAATAGGCGCTAGCTGCCACGTGATAGTGATCTGAAGCGACATCTTCACGTAGGGAAGCCCAAGAGGCCCAACAAATGTGACGTTTTGTGTGTTGCCTCGAGTGTGGGGAAATGGTTATAAAATGGTTATAAAAGGGGATGTTGGACCTCATTAGAGTCATTTTCACTCTATTATCTATGATTTAAGGATTGTTGCTCCCGACTCGAGGGTCTTCAATCTTCATCAGCAATTCTTTAATTTTCATCAGCAAAAGTAAGTATCATCCAATCTTGTTCTTCTTTTCTACAATTTTGCATATATTTTTCACGAAGATTTTAGTTTTCAAGTGGGAAAACCCTAGATCTTTCTAGAAACATGAATATTCATGGGTTTTGGATGAAGATTAAAAAATATTGATGAACATGGAGGAGCTATGGATGAAGATCTCGAGGATCCAATGGGTCCTCGACGGGTTTGAGGTAGTCTTGAATCGGGGACATTTCTCTTATGTAATAACCCTAAATACCTATCATGTCGATGAATTATGCTCGAGGAACGTTGTTCTTCCAAAGCCAATAGTTTGAGCCGCGGGAGCTCATCGCTGTGTATCTCGCCCTTTCACTTGACCTGCAGTGTAAAGAGATATTTGATGACGTCGAATTCTCTATTTTCTCGTTGCTTTTTCAAGTTTAATGGCTCAAGCAGTCGACGAGGTATATTTGACTTGTCACGGGAGGCGCCCGAACCGTAAAACTTTGTGTTGGAATTCATCAATTATCCCTCTGATGCCTTCAACATAATCGAGGATACGGAGGAAGGTGTGGCGACCTCTTGGATGATCCAAATTCCTACTGAGCGGAGGAAGATATGCTCAACCTATTCGGGAACACGCTTTCCCATGTATGAGTTTGCTTTTCAAGATGCATGGATATGCATGTCATTTACAAGTTTCCAAGTCGGGGTTTTCAAATGGTTGGACTTGGCTCCCTCGCAACTCCACCTGAACGCGCTAGCGTTCATGCGAGCTCGTTTGTCGGTATCTCAACATTGGCATCACTCTGCCATATTTTTTCGGATCTTTCACCTTCAACGACAAACGTTATAGGGCCTTCAAGATTGGGTGTCGTTCAAATAGTTCGAGAAGTTATTTAGGCCGTATCTAGAGTATGTTTGAAACTTCAAAGGACGACTTTATATTGTGAAGCCTCTTACTGATGCGGCCATGGACACCCTCTATGAAAGATCTATCTATTTTAGAGGGAAAAAAGGTGTAGCCGTTGAGTGTGAAGTTCCCCCTGGAGTGGTGGAAGAGCCATTTCAATTGGAAGCCCGAGTTTTATGTTGTGAAGCCCGAGAAGCTGGATGCCCAAGATCAACTTTCATATGAGAAGTTAGCAAGCTACGTCAAGAGTTTCTTGCATAACCCCAAGTCTGAGTACAGCACTCTCGCCTGACTCATACGAACACAATAGAGTCCTACATTTCCTACCATACAAGGCTTCATAAAATGTCATCCCAATACTAGAATGGAAACTATTATTATAGGTAAACTCAATCAACAATAAGTGGCTCTCCCAAGCACCTCCTTGTTCCAACATACAAGACCTCAACAAATCTTCTAAGACTGGATAGTCATTTCTGTTTGACCGTCCGTCTGTGGATGATATGTGGAACTCAACCTCAACTTAGTACCGAGAGCATTCTGCAAACCCATCCAAAATTTCAAAGTAAAACTCAGAACTCTATCAGACACAATACTCGAAGGTATTCCATACAATCTCACAATTTCCTCAATGTACATCTCAGCTAACTTCTACATCGGATGCTCAATCTTCATCGGCAAAAAAAAGTGCTTACTTAGTCAACCTATCAACTATTTACCCAAATCTAATCATTACCTCTAACAGTCTTCGGTAATCTCGTCACAAAGTCCATGGAAACACTGTCCCATTTCCATTTAGAATTACTCAATGGTTGCATAAGACCCATCGACTTCTAATGTTCAATCTTCGATTTCTAACAAGTTAAGTAAGCATAAAAAATTTAGAAACTTCTTTCTTCATGCTCGGCCACCAAAATAACTTCTTCAAGTCTTGATACATCTTCGTAGCACCTGGATGAATAATTAACCCACTTCTATATCCTTTCTCAAGAAAACTCTTCTTAAGTTCTAGAACATCTTGAACACAGACTCTATCGCCAAACCTCATCACACCATTCTCATTTTTTGTGAACTTATCTCCTTTACCTTGTTTAATTAAAGTCAATTGATCAACCAACTTCAAATCAAACTTTTGACCTTCTTGGATTTCCTCTATTATATCGCTATTCAGCTTCAACATTCCCAACTTCACACTAGCAACAGTCTCTACACACACCAAGCTCATATCTCGAAACTGTTCGATCATTTCTAATTCTCGAACCATAAGCATCGACATATATAGTGACTTCCTACTCAACGCGTCGACAACTACATTTGCTATACTAGGATGGTGACTCAAATCAAAGTCATAATCCTTTAGTAATTCCAGCCATCCCATCTGCCTCATGTTTAATTCTTTTTGGTATGTTATTTTGACTCCAACTATGCTATCAAGTTTATCTTAATGTCTGTCAATATTTGATATAATTAAAGAAATTCTCTCTGAGGAATGCCGATTTCAAATATTTCATACTCTTAGGGGTATGCTTGTGTAACTTACCTAGCAAAACATGAAGTTGATAATGATGTGTCATATCAAATTTTTGTGTAACCTCCTGTTTAGGGGGTGGAAGTAGGTCAGGCCAATAACAGGGACCTACAAGCTAGCCCATATAGGCTCAGGCCGAGTCGGATTTTTTTTCTAAATAGAAAAGGCTCAGGCTTTTTTATAGCCTATTTAGTTAAAAAGGTTAGGCCACAGATCGCAAAAAAAAGCCTTTTAAGCCTGTTAGGCCGACCTATTTAAATAAGTATGAATAAAATCATAAGTTGTTTTCACAAGTTGTTTCAAACAAATAATATCATAAAATATATGTTAATAGGTAAACTTGAATAAGTCAATGCAAATAATTGTCTAGTCTAATTAATATTTTAATTTGTTAGTCTATTTTAACATTTGTTTAATTCCTTATTTGAAAATGTTAAAATAAAATAGGCTTTGATGTAGGCTTATAGGCCAACCAGATTTTATAAAAGGCCAGACTCAGGCCAAATTTAAGCATTGAAATTTTTTATAGGCCAGACTCA
Organism: Vicia sativa; assembly: GCA_021764765.1. Lineage (NCBI taxonomy): Eukaryota > Viridiplantae > Streptophyta > Magnoliopsida > Fabales > Fabaceae > Vicia > Vicia sativa. The sequence goes on along the minus strand of CM038796.1, from coordinate 264,108,127 downwards.
GGCTTGACAAAGCCTAACTCGACCTAGTCTATTTCCACCCCTAACTTTTGACAGAATCATCACTCTCATGCTAGTTAATGTTAGTGGAGATAATTTCCTCCTTTATTTTTTTATATTTTACTTTTTCTTTTTCTAGATAATATAAGAAATGTTAATGATAGAAAAGTGAGCAATTAGTGAGAGCACTAATCTCGTCTATAATACTCCATCCATTCCTTTTAAAGTGTCATTTTAATATAAAGCTCTTCAACCAAGCTAGTGGATTATTAGAGTTATTTTTTCTATTATACCCTCATTTATTTTCTTTTTTTAAATAAATTCATTCATACACTCTCTGTCATTTATTAAGAAAGTAAGGATATAATTAATAAATTATGACATTAAAATATAAAATGACACTTAAATAGAAGGAAAAAAAATCTCTTAAAACGATATTTAAAAAGGAACAAAGAGAGTATATAATTGAAGCATTAAAGTATAACTTCAAATTATAACCGTTGATTTTGTTTACACTTTAAAGATGATAAGGTGAGACTAATAATTGAAGCATTAAATGAATGACTGGCTAGCAAGCTGTAAAGTTTGTGAATTATTGAAGCATTAAATGAATAGCAGTGAACGCTATCTTATTATCTTGAGACTTGCTATTTGAATTGCAGTGAACGCTAATTTACTTATTCTCTTTATGCTGGCTACTTGAACTCGTATGCAGAAACTATTCAAAATCAGGTAAAAAAACAATCACATGATTTCCTTTTTCTAGACTAATCATGTTATAATATCGGTGGATTCTACTTGTCCTATTTTTCTCGATCTACTGGTGTTTTAACAATTTCTTTACTTTTTTATGTTAAACAAATTTCTTTACATTAATTATTTTTGGAAAGTGTATAAAATAAATATTGAATCTAGAGATCTTTGTTCTCTTTGCAGATTGATGAAAGGAAGAAGATAGTTCATGAACTGAAAGTAGTCATTTGCAAATCTGTTGGAATAAGGTAAAAAAAAAAAACACATTCATCGCTGGTTGCTTTTGGATGATATTCTTAGCTTGCTTATTTTCGATTTTCAATGACGAAGTGTCATTTTTAAATATGTTGAAAAGATCTTAAAAACACTTTGTGGAAATAGAAAAAATGCATTGTATTTAAGAAGTCGGACTATTATTTATTTATCATTGAGAACATAATATGTAATTAATTATACGTAAATTCTTGGTTATTCAAATTTTTTTTATTGTTTTGAAATTGACTTTCAAAAACAAAAACTTACTAACACCAAATCAACCTCTTAAATATTTTCCATCCAATTAGTTATTTAATTCTATTTAATGTTATCGGGTATACAATTATTTATTTATTAACAATTTATATTTTAAAAGTTAAATCTTTATTATTTTGTGAATTAGAGAAATTCTACGTTCAAACGACTAAAATGTTATGCAACAAATCATCATAATCAAAAATTTCAATAATTTTGTTTCATATTTTCTTTCTTTTATTCCAATATTTTACACTCGAACGACTCATACTCTATGCAACAAATTATCATAGTCAAAATTTTCAATAATTTAGTTTTTATATTTCCTTTTCTTATTTTTACTCCAAATTTAATTATATGAGTTAATGATCTGACGAATAAAATACAAACTTATATTATATTATATTGGCTTTAATAACATTACTATATTGAGTAATAAAATACAAAATTAATTTTATTTTTCAAAAATATATTAATAATGATGAAATAGATGTAAAATTTGTAAAAAAAAAATAATTAGTTGTTAAATTAATAGATTTTTGTAATTAGAGGGTGTTGAACACATTATATCTAATAGAAAAAAATCTTTTTGAAAAGTGAAGATGAATTTTAGAGGTGCCGCAAAAGAATATATTTAATGTGACATAATTTAGATGATATGGATAAGAATTAGCGGATTTAATTTAATATATAATAAAGGTTAATATTAGGTCTTCAAATATATTTATATTAGTTTTGAGAAGAAAAACAGATTAAATTTTTGTTGACTTTTTGCTAGTTAGCTTCATTTTTTTTTATCATTTTCCTTCTTCTTTTATCATTTTGTGAAATCAATTAAAATTATAAAAGGTACTATTGTTATTATTTTATTTTTTTCATAGTGTTAGAAATCCACCAAAATTTATAATAAATTTTTACCAATTTTGATGAATAAGATTGAGATCACCACACAAAATGACAATGCCTTGATTACAAAAATTAGGGGTTACTCCCTCTCTTTATAGATTTAGGTTAGCTTGATTCCTAAGTCAAAGTCCAAAACTATAAAAGCCCAAAATACCAATTTTAGAACTAAATCAAATCTATTCTATTTTAGATCTAAATCTAAAACAAATAACATTTGTGTAGCCTGCTTCAAACCACAAGCTCTTCGACTGGGAAATGGCTTCCTTCGAGCAACCTGCTTCGATCCACCTCTGATCCTTCGATACACACATAGTTTCGACACACATGAATTACTTTCGATACACCACCTAATTCATTGTGTCTAAACTATCTACATTTATCATAGCTCTTAGTCTTTGAAATACTTTGATCGACCTGCAAACCCTTCGTCATGATATTTGCAATTTGATTCTCAGTTCTGCATTGTTCCAAGTTCATCTTCCCATCAACTACATGCTCTCGAAGATAGTGGAACCTCATTTTGATGTGCTTGCTTTGACCATGAGCTATCAGATTCTTTGCCAAGTTCATCATCCAAGTTGTTTGACATGCACAAAGAGAAGCAACTATGTATTCTGCTTCGCATGATGATAATGCCACAACTGGTTCCTTTCTCTAACTCCAGGCAAACTGTGCACCACCTAACATAAACACATATACTATTGTGGATTTTCGATCCTCAACATCACTACACCAGCTCGAATTTGTGTACCCCACTAACATGCATTCTTTTCCTTTATCAGTTGCTTGAAATTGAATGCCATAATCAAGAGATCCTTTAAAATACCTCAATATCCTCTTTGCAGCTACTAGGTGAGATACCTTTGGCTTCTGCATAAATCTACTTACCATACCCATGTTGTATGTTAAGTCAGGCCTCGTATGACAACGTTATCGTAAGGACCCAATAAGTCTTCTATATTGGGTTAGGTCAACATCATATTCTTCTGAGTCTTTTGACAGTTGCAGTCTTGGTTTTGCGAGTGTCAAAGTCGAATTGAATTCTTCCATCTCAAATCTCTTAAGAATTTCTCCTACATATATTCTTTGATGCATCATCAAACCTCTACTAGTCTTGTATAATTTGATGCCAAGGAAACATGAAATATCACCCAGATCATACATTTTAAATTCCTTGCTAAGATCACATTTGAAGTCTTCAATCTCCTTCTTGCAACTACCTGTTATCAACAAGTCATCGACATAGAGACATAATATAAGCAATTCATTGTTGCTTCTTCTTACATACACTCCATGTTCATTTGTGCCCTTCACAAATTCCTTCTCCCCTAGAAAACTATCAATATTCTTATTCCAAGCTCTTGGAGCTTGTTTCAATCTCTATAGGGATTTATGAAACCTATACACCTTTCTCTCTTCGTTATGTTTCACAAACCTAACTGTTTATTTAACATAAACTTCTTTGTCCAAGGGTCCATTCAAGAATGCACACTTTACATCCATCTGAAATATGTGCCAACTGTTTATTTCTGTTAAACCAACGTCCAACCTGATTTTTTCGATCCTAGCCACAAATGCTAAAACCTCATTGAAGTCAATTCCTTCTTTTTGGAGAAATCCTTTTGCCACTGGCATTGCTTTGTGTCGTGTTACTTCCCGTTTGGGATTCATCTTGACTTTGAATACCCACTTGACATCAATTTCCTATCTACCTTGAGTAAATTCGACAAATGACCAAGTGTTGTTGTCTTCGATGGATTTCACTTCTTCTTTATCAACCACATCATCTGATGTAAGCACACAATCTTGCAATCTTGCAGGAATGCATCTTGTTCTCAGAGGTCTTCTTGTACTTGTACTTGGTGGATCTGCCGGTTCCTCTGGTCAAACTTCTCTTTCGATTTGAGTTTCTGGTTCTTCAAGCAAGAATCTCACTGAATCTTTCTTGACATTTTGAGTCCAATCCCATTCTTTTAGCTCATCCATGACCACGTCTTTGCTGATCAAAATTTTCTTTTTCACTGAGTCGAACAACTTGTAACCTCCTATCGAATGATATCCTACTAGAATCATTTGACTCAACTTGTCATCAAGTTATCTTCTTAATTGATCTGGCACATGTCTACGTGCAATAGATCCAAATACCTTCAGATGACTCAAAATAGGTTTTACACCAGACCAACATTTTTCTGGAGTAATTCCTTCTAGCTTCTTTGTTGGACATCTGTTCAAAATATAATTTGTAGTAGACACAACTTCATCCCAAAACACTTTAGGTAAATTCTTGCATTTCAACATACTTCGAACCATATTCATGATGGTTCGATTCTTCTTTTCTACAGTCCTATTCTAATGTGGAGTGTAGGGTGGCACCACTTCATGCACAATTCCTTCTTTTTCACATAACTTGTCGAAATATTTCGACACATACTCTCCACCACCATCAATTCTCAAAACTTTGAGCTTTCGACCACTTTTTCTTTCGACCACTTTTCTTTTCGACCATAGATTTAAATTTGGTAAATACCTCGATCACTTCACTTTTCTTCTTGATCAGGTAAGTCAACAGTTTTTGACTAAAATCATCTATAAATGTGACAAAGTATTCATTACCTCCAAACAAATCCACCTGGATTGGTCCATATACATCAGAGTATATCACTTCGAGAATAGACTTCGACTTGCTACCTGCATCCTTGCTGAAGCTATTCTTGTGCTGCTTTGCTTCAACACATTCTTCACACACTTCGTTTGGAATATCAATTTCTGGCAATCCAAAAACCATATTCTTTCTCTTTAAATCTTTGATGTCTCTGAAGTTGAGATGTCCTAGTCAGTAGTTCCATATTCATTCGCCTCTGCTAGTTGCATTCGAAATGCACTGGTGCTCCATCATATTTAGTTCAATCTTGAAGGTTCAATTTTGGGACATAGGAGCCTTCAAGATTAACCTTTCATTCGCGTCGACGACTCTCATCATCTTGTGTTCGACAGTCACTTTGTAATTCTTTTCGACCAACTACCATATGCTAAGCAAGTTGCTCTTTATGCCTGGAATGTATAACACATTCGAAATTACTGACCTTTTGCCATCTTTTCTCACGATCATAACATCTCCAATACTTTCAACTGCTAGAGTATTGTCATCTGTGAATTTAACCATGTTCTTCATTGAGGGTTTTAGATTAACAAACCAATCTTTCCATCCAGACATGTGTGATGAACATCCTGAATTCAAGTACCATTGATCCTTGAATTTTTCTTCATCTCTTGTTGTGACCATCAGCAATATCTCTTGTTCTTCATACTTAGCGAACTTTGCATCACTTTCTTGAATCTTTCGCTTTTCTAGACAATCACTCGAATAATGACCATACTTCTAAAAATTGTAACATTGAATGTGATTTTTGTCATGCTTTCAACCACCACCTCTTCCTCTATTTGCAACACCACCTCTTTGGTTTCCTTGGTATGGTCTTCTCTGATTCAACAAGTTTCCTTCATTTTGATTTTCTCTACTAGTCGAATTGTTGTAGCCACCTCTACCTCTATCGAACCACTTTCTTTGCCTTTCTTGTCTTTTGCAGATTGAGCCTGCAGAGCCACATCATTCTTCGATTTTCCTACAGCTCTTTCATTCATTCTTTGTTCATGAGATTCAAGCGTTCCTTGAAGTTCTTCCTTTGTTAACTTCGACAAATTTTCCCCCTCTTCTATAGATACCACCACGTGGTCGAACTTAGGGGCCAAAGATCTCAAAATCTTTGAAACAACAGCTCTTGTTGTTAATGCTTCCCCACATGTCTTGATTTGATTCACTAGTTTTGTAACCCTAGTGAAGAAATCAGATATACTTTCACTATCTTCCATCTAAAGTAATTAATATGTTCTCTTGTGAGTTTGTAACCTCACCTCTTTCACCTTTTCAGCTCCACCAAAGGACTTTGCAAGAATCTCCCAAGCTTCTTTTGCAGATTCTGAATGACTTACTTTCTCGAAATTTTATGGAGTCAGACATTGATGAATTATAAAGAGTGCTATATAAATCAGCTTCACCAATTCTGTGTGATTCTTCTTGTCTTCTTCTTAAACGTCTTCTTCAAGCTCTTATAATTCATCAGTTACAAAATCCCAAAGACCTTGACACCTGAATAAAACTTTTATCTATTTGCACCAATTCTCATAGTTGTCTACTTTAAGAATTGGTAGACTTGTTGGATAATTCGCATTCCCATAACTCACTGCCATCGTGAATTTTTCTTCCACGATCGTTCCTGATCGTTCTTCCCTTTGAAATTCTGGTACAACAGACTCAGATGTCTTTTAAGAATGTTGAGACATCTGGTCTGACATAAATATGCAGGCAAGATAAACCAGTACAAAAAGGATAAATAACACAAGTAATTATTTACGCAGTTCGGTGAAAACACACCTACATCTGGAGGCTATCAAGTCAGGGATGAAATCTATTATCAGCAATATCAATCCATAGCTAAAATCCACCATTTACAACTCCTCACTACCCAATGCAAATTCTACGTAAGAACCTCTTAGATATGAGACCCCTCTCACCCCTCTTCAATCACACACAGTGATAAACGACAACAATTAACATAAGACATACTTCTATCACAAACTATCTAAGTCTTAAAGCAATTTGCTTATAATTTAGGACACACCTTGGAGTTGCTTCACAGCTTCTACCAATAACAATTCATACTACCTCTTACCTACAAGTTTCGAGGAGTATGATAGCCATCCCATAGACCGCGTGGTTCACTACATCTAGCCCTAATTATTACATATTCGATACTTTTGGCTAGCTTCCTAAACTTGGTTACAAATCCTTAGTTATTTAACAACTTCATTTGTTGTAAAAAAACTGCAGAAACTTCTGCTACAATAAAGGTCTTTAGTTTCCTAAATAATCTCCTTATTTAGGGATTCTTCATTCTACTTGATTTCAGTTTGAATCTTCTAGACCTTTAAATATGCCTGTAAAAATAAGCTATATATGATGCATAATATTCTCTAAATATTTTGCATAATTTAAATCAGAATCAAATCTCATTATTTAGTTCAGCAGATGCGATGTTGAATGCTCCTTCATAGGACATCTTCTTCGACATATTGTTCTAGGCGTTGAAAAGATCAACACAACATGTCATGACATTTCAATAGGACTTTTTGTTGTACCTGTTCTTCTTAGAAAGTTTTACATCCTATTGCATTATTGCTGAATCGATTAACCGGAGCTCTTGATACCAGATGTTGGAAATCCACCAAAATCTATGATGAATTGTTATCAACCTTGATGGACAAGATTGATATCACCACACACAATGACAATGAAAAGAGAATTTAAAGAAAAGAAAGAAAAGGATTTTCTACAGAGTAACTCATTGCTCACAAACTGTGAAAAACTTTATTTTTCACTTTGCAACTGCAAAATACTGTGAATGCCTTGATTACAAAAATTAGGGGTTACTCCCTCTATTTATAGATTTAGGTTAGCTTTCTTACTAAGCCAAAGCCCAAAATACCTATTTTAGAACTAAATCAAATATATTCTATTTTAGATCTAAATCAATTCTATCTAAATCTAAAAAAAATAAAATCTATGTAGCCTGCTTCGAACCACAAGCTCTTTGGTTGGACAATGGCTTCCTTCGAACAATCTGATTTGATCCACCTCTTATCTTTCGACACACATGAATTACTTTCAACACATAGTAGTTAGATCCTAGTATTTCATCACAGATCAATTTTGTTCAGTAGTCAAGTAGTTGTAAAGTTTCTTAATAACACCATTGTCGGCACGTGAGTAGTAAGAAACCTAAAATGAATAAATGAGAATAGTTGTTATATTCTCTGCTGCATAACTTGAATTGCACTAAAAACTACCTTATTCTTTTGATGCTTGCTACTGCAGATTCATACCACTTGTCCTACTATCCACATTACTTTATTCTGTCTCCAGACCGCAGAAAATAAGAAGATTGTTTACAAGACTTCAGCATCTCCGACAGTGGTTATTCATAAAGGTTGGTTGCCTTTATTCTGTTTTCCCCTAGTATTTTAAGCGTAATTGCATTTACTGTTAGTTGACTCATTCCAGCAACATTGTAGTTATATACCAATTTTTTTCAAACATAATGTTTAAATTTTTTTTCACCGAGACATACTACCAACATTAAATTGTTTATTCTTTATGTTAAATAAAACAAATATTGAACCTTAGTTCTCTGCTGCATCATTTCAATTGGTTTGAACATTCTTTTGTTCTTTTTGTAGATTGGTGAAAGGAAAAAGATTGTTCTCAATACTTGAGCATGCTTCGATAGTGGTTATTTGTAAACCATTTGGAAAGCAAGGTAAAAATACATACTCATGGTTGGTTGCCTTTATTTTTTTCACTTTCACTCTGCACCGTTTCTGGATACTTATAACCGGTTTGTTTTCCATTTTCAACAACGAAGTCTCATTTGTAAATCTGTTGGAAAGATTGGCCAAAATGTCTGTTTGAACTTTCTCCAATAGATTTATGACCTGACTAAAATATTTCTTTGATGGGATGTTTCATCTAGGGATGGCAATTGAATCCATTAAAACAAAATTTATTCAATCCATACATCAATAAATCTATTCAATCCATCCACCAAATGAAAAATAAATTAATAATCAATTCATTTACAAATATGGATTGATCCAATCCATCCACCACATTTTAATGATCCAATGAATTATTCTTTACATCAAATAAATTTAATTCTTTTTAAATAAAACAAATATTTTTAGAAAAAAGAAAATAAGTTTTTTCATAAGAATATAACTGGATATTTTATTTAAAGAAAAACTGAAAAAAAAATTTAAAAAGCTTAAATATTATTTTTTTGAAAAAAAAAACAGATTTATTTATAAAAAAAACTGAAAAATATATATATTTACAAAAAAAAATTGAATTTTTTTTTTTGAAAAACTGAAAAAAAATGTTTATTTTATGAAAAACTGGAAGAAAAAAATTTTTTTCGACAAAAAATTGGAATTTTTTTTTTTCGAAAACAGAATTTTTTTTAAAAAAACTAGAATTTTTTTAAAAAAAAAACTGTTTTATTTTTTTTATAAAAATTGAATTTTTTTTTTAAAAAATGTTTTTCGAAAAAAAACTTAAAAAAAAATATGTTCATTTTTTTTTGAAAAACTCAAAAAAAAAATTCAAAAGAAAATTGGAATTTATTTTTAAAAAATGTTTCTTTTTAAAAAACTGAAAAATATTTTTTTGAAATAAAACTGGAATTTTAAAAAAAAAATGTTTTTTTTTAAAAGAAAAAAAAGTGGAATTTTTTTAAAAAATAATGTTTTTTTCTTAAAAACTGAAAAAAAAACTTGAAAAAAACAGGAAATTTTTTTTAAAACAAAAACTGTTTTATTTTTTTTAGAAAAATTGGAGATTTTTTTTAAAAAAATGTTTTTTTTTTGAAAAACTGAAAAAAAATGTTTTTGAAATAAAACTGGAAAAAAATGTTGTTTTTCTGAAAAAACTGAAAAAAAAATAGTGAGAAAAAAATGGAAATTTTTTTTAAAAAAAGAATATCTTTTTTTTGAAAAACTGAAAAAAAAAATTTTTTGAAAAAAACTGGAAATTTTTTTCTAAAGATAAAACTGTTTTATTTTTTTATAAAAACTGAAAAAAAATTTTAAAATATTTTTAAAAAAAAATGAATTTTTTGTTTACTATTTTTTTATAAACTGAAATGTTTTTTTCAAAAAAAACTTTAAACATTTTATGTTTTTTAAAAAAAGCTGATTTGTTTTTTTAAAACTGAAATTTTTTTTGGATAGATGAATATCCATCCATTAAAATGTTGTTAATGGATAGATGAGATGAATTTTATTTTTAAATGGATGGATTGGATTGGATATATTTTATAAAGTTTTAATGGATTAATAGATTGTTTTGATCTATCTATTAACAATCCATATCCATTCAATCCATCTATTTTGCCACCCCTAATTTCATCAAATTGAACTTTTCATTTAAATTACATTTTCAATTAAGTGAAAAACTGTTTTAAAACTATGTAAAAATCAAACCAACTACATTTTTAAATAGTTAGTGGCCATCCAATTATTATTAACAATTTACACTATGTTATTTCTAGTTTTTGTAACTGATAGATAAAAAATTTCCATTTATTTTAGGTTTAATTAGACCGAAAGTACTTGAACTCAATTCTTTGTTTCATATTGTCCACTTGTTTAATAAATATTATTAGGTCCTCAGTTATATCTATGTTAGTCAAAGGGATTGGTTAATTTATGAAATAATATTTAGTTTTTGCTGACTTTGCATTACATGTGACATTTTTGCTCTTACATAGCTTCATCTTTTATCATTTTTCTTCTATTTTAATCATTTTACGAAATCAAAAAAAAATTGTAAAAAGGTATTATTGTTTTTCCATAGTAGTTGGATTCTAATATATCATCATCACCGTTCAGTTTTGTTCACTAGTCAGCTAGCTGTTATAGTCTCTTCTGCATAACTTGAATTGCACTGAAAACTACCTTATTCTCTTGATGCTTGTTACTACAGATTCAAGAAAGGGGAAGATTCTTCATACCACTTGTCCTACTATCAACAATACTTTATTCTCTCTCAAGACCGCACAAAAAAAAATTGTTTACACGACTTCAGAATGTCTAACAGTGGTTATTCGTAATTCAATTGGAAAACAAGACCAAAAAAAAAACATATCCATGGTTGGTTGCTTTTATTCATTTTACTTTTTCAGTTTTTTTAAGACTAGTTGCATTTCCTGTTAGTTGACTTAGACTAGTCCTATTTTTCTCAAACAACTAGCATTGTAGTTATATATCAATTATCAAATATAAATTTAAAGTTTTTTCAACTGAGATTTTTCCAATATTAAATTGTTTCTTCTTTATGTTAAGCAAATTTATTTACTTTGTTATTTTAGGAAAGAAGTGTAAAGAAAAAAAGGAAACTTGTTAAGAGTATGTGGAATGTTGATAAAATGAATATTGAATTTTAGTTCTCTGACGCAGAATTTCAAATGGTTTGAACATTATTTTGTTCTTTTTGCAGATCGGTGAAAGGAAGAAGATTGTTCTCAAGACTTGAGCATGCTTTGATAGTGGTTATTTGTGAATCTGTTGGAAAGCAAGGTAAAAATACATATTCATGGTTGGTTGCATTTATTTTTTTGTTTGTTTTTCGTTTTCAACGACGAAGTGACATTTGTAAATCTGTTAAAAAGATTGGCCAAAATGTCTGTTTGAACTTTCTCCAATAGATTTATGACCGGACTAAAATATTTATTTAGTTGAACATTTATGACTAACTCCGATCTATTAAATTGATTTAGATGGGGAGTTTCTTAGCTGATTTGGGAAAGGGCTACATGGAGAAATTGATAAATGCGGCATTAGCAGAATTACGTCATGTAGTTTGCTTCACATGCACTGATAATGAATTCAAAGAAAAAAAGATTTGGTTGGAAGCAAAAATAAAAACGATGGAGCAACATGCTAAAGTGGCAGCAGGAAATGATAAAGATATTGAAGCTGATTATCATTTATGGAAAGAGAAAGCTGAAAAGCTCGTTCAAGAGGACATCCTAACAAAACAAAAATGCTTTTTTGGATTATGTCCTAATTGCATATGGCGATATAAAAAGGGAAAGGGGTTGGCAAATAAAATAGAAGAGATTAAACAATTAGCAGAAAAGGGAGGGACATTTGAAAATATTGAAATCTCTCGCCGTCTTCCAGATGTTGAGCGTTACTCATCTAAAGATTACATTTCTTTTCCAAGTAGAGATTCAAAATACAAAGAGCTACTGGATGCATTAAAAGATGACAACAACTATATGATCGTATTGCAAGGGATGGGGGGCACCGGAAAAACTACATTGGCCAAAGAAGTGGGTAAAGAACTAAAGAAGTATGAACGATTCGCTCATGTAATTGATACAACAGTTTCATTTACTCCTGATACAAAGAAAATTCAAGATGATATTGCTGGATCTTTAGGATTGAAATGGGAGGATTGTAATGACTCAGACCGACCCAAAAAACTATGGAGCAGATTAACAAATGGTGAAAAAATTCTTCTAATAATGGATGATGTGTGGGATGGAGGCCCACCTCTTGATTTCGATCTAATAGGAATTCCAAAACGAGACAATCTCAATGGTTGCAGAGTTCTTATAACCACACGCAGTAAACAAATATCCAATATAATGGGAAGTGATAAGATGATTGAATTGGAGCTCTTATCTGAAGAAGAAGCATGGACCATGTTCAAAATGTATGCCGGTATAACCAATAATCCTTCAAAAAGTTTGATCACCACGGGACGTGAAATTGCTAAGAAGTGCAAACAATTACCGGTTGCAATTGCAGTTATCGCCAGCAGTTTAAGGGGCCAACAAGATCGTAGGCACGAATGGAATGCTACCTTGAAATCCTTGAAGAAGCCTGTGGAAATGGACAATGTTGATGACGAAAAGGTTGGAGTTTATAATTGTTTGAAGGTTAGCTATGACTATATGAAGAATAACAAAGCCAAGGGATTGTTCCTCTTATTTTCAGTATTTCCGGAAGATGAAGAAATTCCTACTGAACTTCTAACTAGACTTGCCATTGGAACGGGCCTTTTTGGGGAAGATAATGGTAGATACGATGAAGCTCGAGACCAACTAGTGGTAGCCAAAAATAAACTCATAGATTCTTGTTTGTTGATGGAGGTTAATAAGGAACATGTAAAAATGCATGATTTGGTTCGTGAAGTGGCTCAATGGATAGCAAACAAAGAGATTCAAAGTGTAAATTTGTCTAACAAAGACCAACAATCATCACTTGAAAAGAAAATAAATATTAAATATTTATTTTGTAAGGGGAAGGACATGGATTTGTTTTCCTGTAAGTATGATGGTTCCAAAATTGAGATTCTAATTGTGGACATGGAAAGAGATGAAGTCCCAAATTCTTTCTTTGAAAATTCTGTCAAGCTTCAAGTTTTGTACTTTATAGGTCATCACTATCAACCCCTATCATTACCAGATTCAATTCACTCATTGAAAAATATTCGATCTATATTGGTTGATGGAATTGATTTAGGTGACATCTCTGTTTTTGGATATCTTCAAAGTCTTGAGACTCTTGATTTGGTTGATTGCAAAATCATTGAATTTCCACACGAAATTGCAAAATTAGGGAAACTTAAGTTGTTAAACTTAGACCAATGTAAAATTAGAAGGAATGATCCATTTGAGGTTATTGGAAGATGCTCAACACTTGAAGAGTTGTACTTCATACGTAGTTTTAATTATTTTTGTCGTGAAATAACCTTACCTGAGTTTAAAAGGTATCATATCCAGAAAGGGAGGGAAGGGATTGATGATTCACTATCAAAATACGTGTCTTTGGATGCAGGTGGTGCTGAATGTTTGTTTTCAACAGAAACATTCAAGTATTTCATGCAAACAACAGAGGGTCTTCGACTAAATGGAATAAAGGAGGGATGGAAAAATCTCATGCCTGAGATTGTTCCAATAGATTTAGGTATGGAAGATCTTGTTGAGCTTCGTCTGAGCTATATTTCACAGTTACAGTGTCTCATTGATACTAGTGGTTCTCAAGTACCCAATATATTGTCCAAGTTGGTTGTACTAAAACTGGATACAATGGAAGATTTGGTAGAACTGTTTAATGGCTCACTTTCTTTTGACTCTTTAAAGAATTTGGAGAAGCTATCAATACAGGATTGTGTAAAGTTTAGAAGATTCTTTAATTGCAAGCTAAATCTGTGCAATCTAAAGAGTGTGAGACTACAGAATTGCCCAATGTTGGTTAATCTCTTTCCATTGTTAACTTTTCAGAACCTGGTGTTTCTAGAGAAATTGATAATAGTTGATTGTGAGGGATTGGAAAACATAATAATAGAGGAGGGATCAAGAGAAGAAATATATGACGGTGATAATGATCAGAGTTCCGTCTCAATGTTTCCAAAACTAAAAGTTCTTAAAATTGAAGGATGTCGGCTATTAGAATCAATACTTCCATTCATCTCCTCTCGAGACCTTCCAGTACTAGAAGTGGTAAGAATAAGAAGATGTGATAAGCTGAAATATATATTTGGCCAGTATGTTGAACTGAGATCACTAAAGCAAACAGAGCTTTGTGAATTACCAAATTTCATGGGTATTTTTCCAAAATCTTCTGACTCCATATCTTTACACGTGAGCGAGTCTTCTTCCACTTCTAGAGATGGTTTCAAGGCAAAAATAACAGTGGACCCTATCAAACGCAACATCTTCTCGTGGAGTTGTATCTGTTGTCATGGTAATAGTTATAGACACAAACTTGAGAATATGTCAACTACTAAAGTCCCATCAGTTCATGAGGATTCACTGCAAAAGAACTCAACAATATCAGTAACGCTCTCACCTTTATTTGTTATATTTTGATAAGTTCTCTTTTGAATGTGTGTCTTCTATTAATAGTATTTGTGCATATTTTACATCCAAAACTTGAAGTCTTCTATTAGAAGTTGCGTCCTATATGAAGTGTTTCAACAATTTCGTTGCACAAAATTAATTACTGATAATGCAATTATATTTGAAAAAACTTTACATTTGCATTTCCATAAGTTGTATGCACTTGCCAGTAATGTTTGATTTGAATTTTTAGTTCATTTATCCTGGGATTATATTACAGGCATCAAATTCACAATGTCTACAGCTATGGGAACGTGCTCAATGCCTTCCAATACAATCACACATCATGTGCAATATAAAAGAGATCAAGCTATCTGGATTTTTGAAGATAAAATCTTTGTTTGTCCTTTCTATTACTCCAGTGATGTTGGTGGAAACATTGACAATTTCAAAATGTGATGAATTGGATTACATAATAGCAGAGATTGGAGAAGATGAAAGTGGTGGCAATAATTGGGGCAATGTCTTCCCAAAACTGAAAACACTTTCCGTTGAAAACTGCATGCAATTGAAATACATATTTGGACACTACACTGACGACAATCCAACCCACAATGAGGTTCATCTTCATCTTCCAGCATTACAGTTTCTCAGACTTCGCAATCTGCCAAGTTTAGTTGCCATATGTCCCAAACAATATTGCACACCATTTCCACCCTTGGAACAACTTGACATCTCAGAATGCCCCCAGGTTGCTATCAAATCTATTGGTGAATTAATTATTAATCATTTAGATTCAAAAGCTCTTGACAATACAATCACGAAGGTATTCCTTTTTCCATATATCTTTGTTGTTTGCCAAATTATTCAATGATTTCAATTTTACCTAAACAATGTTGTTGGATTGGAATTCACAATTACTAGATGAAAGTAATATTTTCATGTATTATAAACGAAAGTATAAATGTTTCAAAAATAAAATGCTTAATATCGTTGGTACCATTGAGGGAGTTAGAAAAATTATAAAGCCTGACAAAAAATTTTAAGACTGAAAAATTCACAATTATAAAATTCGGGCATAAAATTTAAAGATCGAAAATTCATAATTATAAAGTCCGGATAAAAAAATTAAAAGACCAAAAATTTATATTGTATTTAACCAAAAAAAATATTTGGCCCTTTTTCAATTATAAAGTTTGGGAAAAAAAATTAAAGACTAAAAGTTTATATTGTATATAACAAAAAAAGATATTTGGCCCTATTTTTTGTTTTTTAATTTTATAATTTTTGGTATTTTTTTTATTTTTTAACAAAGAAAAATTGGAAGTCTAGACGGTGTCCCTAGATCGCCTTACGGTGAAATCGCCAGTGGTTGTTCCCACATTCCAACAAAATCAAATGGCATGAAGTAGATTTTTATGTGATTTTCAAAATTTATGAAAATACCACGAAGTAGTATACATAAATATATTTGATTTTTTTATCAAATATAAAATTAGTAATTATAGAAAAAATTAAGCGTGAATAAATACAAAAAAATTATGCTATAAAGAACTTAAGAGTTTGTTTTAATAGAGTCAAATAGATTGGCACCCGCGCGACGCGTAGGATATTGAAAAAAAATTTAAATCGTATTGAATTATATAAATTTTAATTTTGGTTATTATCAAAAAAATTGTGATTGAGTCGATAAGATAAGCATGATAAAAGAGAGAACCACTTTAAATAAAAAAACATGTTTGAATTTGAATTGTAAAAATGATAAATAAGAGGTGCTATTTAATTTAAAAATGCGAAATAAGTAAAAACAATTCAATAATTATTTTACACTTCCTTTAATTTTTTTAAACATATTAAAAAATATTAAATCTTCATCATTTAAGGATGTGAAATATTCTACATTCAAATGATTTAGATTCTATGTAAAAATTATCAAAATCAACATTAAGATAAAAAATGAACTAGTCCACTTCTTGAAGAGTGCATTTTTAATTTTGCATTTTATTTCTCACGAAAAATATACATGTCTAATAAGCAACGTTAAAAATCAAATACTCAAATCATAAAGTTATATCATTATATTTTTTTTAACATTGTTTGAATTGCTTTATTGAAACAAATGATCTTTAATCTTTTATTCTTTGGTGAATTTTTCTTCAACTAATTTTATGAAAACGATAAATCTTAATTTTAGAGTATTTATGAATTGTGTGAAAATGATAAATTTTTAATTTTAGAGTAATTCTTTCATTAATTTTAGAGTGATTTGATTCTCATATATGCATAGTAAATTGTATTAATACACAGTTGAAGCAGCCAAATCAAACACATGGATACTATTTTAGTCCATAGAGAGACCAACTAAGCCGATAGACAAGTTTAGAGTTGTCAGGAACGGTAAAACCTGGAGGTTGGTCTGTATATACTTCCTCCTCCAATTCTCCATGTAAGAAGGCGTTTTAGTGTTTAATTGATGAAGCGACCAATGATTAATAGAAGTCATTTCAAGGAAGAGACGTACTGAACTAATCTTGGCTATAGGAGAAAAATTGTCACATAATCAAGGCCAAATATTTGTGTATAACATTTGGCTACCAAATGAACTTTGAAACAAAAGGTTTTGACCATCTACTTCAACCTTCAATGTATAAACCCATCGAAATCCTACTATAGTTTTGTTGAAAGGGAAAGTAACAATATCCCAAGTGTTATTTCAATGCAATGCATCCATTTCTTCCACCATCGTCTGACGCCAATTGGGATTAGTCATAGCCTTATATGTAGACTTAGAAATAGACACAGAATTCAAAGGAAACACAAAAGACACATAGGAAGTAGAAAGACTGTCATAATTTAAAACACATGCATATTAAGGATTTGGAGTATGAGATTGAATACCTTTTTGTAATGCTATTGGGAGGTCATGTTTAGGTGACGTAGATGGAGGAACAATTGGAGTAGGAGATGGTGGTGGTGGATTAATATCATCTCTAACTTCTGATAGACGGGGTATTTGTTGCTGGTAGTCCTGCAATCAAGGTTTTAAATGGTTGTGGGGATGATAGAACGAATATTCTCAGCATCTAAGTTACAAGTCTCATCAGGTTACACAGAGGTAGAAAACAACGGGGAACCTTCAAAGAATGTAACATTAGAGGAAAAATGTACCATTCAATTTTAGGACAGGAACAATGATAGTATACGTGAGTAGCATAGAAAAACACATTTTTGAGATTTGGCAGAGAGTATGTCTTTACGTGGATTAAGATCATGTACAAAGCATGTGCAACCAAAGAGGTGAAGCGGAATGGTGTAGAGGTCATGTTGTGGATTCAAGATAGAGTGTGTAATATGATCTTGAAGGACCGATGGAGGCATCAGGTGGATAATGTGACAATATGCAAGGGAAGCATCACCCTAAAAATGAGAAGGTGCATTGTGGTAAAGTAAAAGAGTCTGTGTGGTTTCAACTAAATAAGGATTCTTCTGTTCAACAACATCGTTCTGTTGTGGTGTATGAGCATATGATGATTGGTTTATAATTCTTTTTGATGTTAAAAAAGATTGAAACTAGATATCATGACATAATTTTGTTTCAATTTAGGACCCTAAAGGAGATTAAAAGAATTATTCTAAAGGCAAATTGGTGAATCAAACTCTGAAGGCAGATTAAAAGAACAGACTCTAAAGGCAGGTTTAGAAGTGGGTGTGCCTCACCAAGGCCTTCAACTTTGCTATTAAAACCATCAACCATAGTGACAGAAGGAAAATAACCAGAATGAGACAAGTGAGCTAAAAGGGATTTATTATTAGTCATATGATAAGAGGCACCTGAGTTAAGTACACAAGGACCAAGCGAAGATGTATATACAAAGGTTATAGGATTAACCAACTGAGCAACATCGACAAATGATGATGGTTGATGAGCTTCTTTGAATTGAGAAAGTAATGGTTATCGTTGTTATTCTCTTTCTTTTGTATAACAATCAGCTTCAATGTGACCATAACGATTGCAATAGTTACAATGAATACCATGATGTTGTCCACTCCTTCCTCCATTTCGTCCACTACGACAATGATAGTTGGAAGCAAGAGTAGATGACTCAGTGAGAGATGGAATGGAAATCAGTGAAAATGCATGAGGTGTAGCCAAATGCAATAGTTGTTCACTAACAACTTCATAGTTAGGAACGTTCGATCTTGATAAAATTTGGTGTTGGACAGAATCAAGCTCCGATGGTATTCCGAAAAGTTCCATGATCATGAAATAGTTACTTGGTTGTTCAACATATGTTGTTGGATCTTTGGTAAAGGGTATAGGGTTATGAAATTTTCCTTTGACGCATACAACTTACTCAGATAGGCTTGCATGTCCAAATTCTCCAATTTCAAAGAGTTTAGTTTGATGATGATACTGTAAAGATTGTGGACATCATTGTTGAACACTTTCTTAGCCTTTTCCCAAACCTCATACCTTGGTATTGTCCTTGGAGATTAGTTGTTATGGAAAATCATAACATAGTGATTAGATAAACATCTTTTTGTTTCGACTCATCGCATTTGGCGGAGGTAATATTTTCTGATTTTGTAGTTAAGTGATCTTTATGCCTTGACCATGAAACCACATTTTGACAACACCAACCCATATATTATAGTATGTTGTTCCAGTGAGAGTCTCACACAGGATAAATGGAACCTTCGTAAAAGTAGCAGAATCAGTATCTCCCTTGATTTTTGGTTGCTTGGATGGAAAAAACAAGAGAAAATCTAGAAAGAGAACAGAAGAAAACAAAAATGGTAGTGATAGAAGCGGCGGGACGCATGAGAGGAAAGGTCATTGTGTGAGATCCACACGCAGGTCGCGGCATGGAGCGTTGTAATGAGGATTGCGACAACAGTTTTGGGTACCAGATGATCAGAATAAGGCGATGTCAGCGGTATGGTTGCTTCGTTAGAAAAGTCATCAGGAGCGGTGTTGTGCTCGTGCAGTGTTGTGAATGTCATGATATTTTGCAAAAACAGAAGAAAAAAATCTCTGAAAGACAGTGGGTCAACCAGCTCTAGATATCATGTTGTGATTGTATTTTTGTGGGTCGAATATGATCACACATGCTGTATATTTATATGCAAAATAGGAATACATAATAAATACTATAGAATTTACACTTATGACTAATTGAATACAAATCAATACTAATTGATTTGTAACTGATTCTTAACAATAATAACCACAAACACAAATTTAGAAGTATGTAAACTACTCTAATTCAATTCAGAGTTATCAATCTTGGGTAATAACGACACTACCCTGGGAGAGCGATGCAAAGTTGTGGCCAACAGCTATTACATACCAGTTCGTTTCTTAGTTGGAAATAGGAACCGCTTTTTGGCTTGGAACGGTTTGCGACATAGAGCGCTTCCCGGTCCGTAGCAGATTGAATCTGCTATCTATTTTGGATGCAAAAAATCATATTTACCCATACATAAATAAACATTGAAGGATTCATTTTCTTACTTCCTCACATGTTTATCTAAAAACCTTTAAGTATGTGTGCACAACTCTCGAGGTTAATTATGTGTAAAATTATGGGTTGACTTCAATTATTTAATGATTTGAGCGAAACGAGTCTAATGCAGGTAAAAAAAAAGGATCATTGGGATCTCAAAATACTAAGATTTAAAGATCTTTCTATAGGAGTTCAACGCTTCAGCCAATCCTAGATCTTTGTGCCACTTATATTGGTAGTTGATTGTCAGAACGTAAGATCATAAGATTTTGAGAGTTAGAGCGAGATCCCAATAACCATGCTCCCGTTCTCATTGTGGCATCAACTAACTCATAAAACTCTCTTTCATCTTCTCACCCGAAAAATTCTTCTCTTCAAAAGTTTTTTTTTGAAAGTTCTTCATTTTACTTCTCTATTCTTTATTTCTTCTTTCTTTACTCTTCTCAATGTCCTGTCCTATATTTTTTCTCTTCTTTTTATCTTTAATCTTTATACTTTCCTCTGTTTGATTAAGCCTTGTGATTTAATAATTGATTTTAGGAATCTTTTATTGTAGTTTTTTTTAAAACACTATTATGGTATTGTGTTATTTGTTTAGTTTTTCTATGAAATGTGTATTTTATAGTTATTGTATATAACATACACGTATCTTTAGCTCTTATATAAGATAAATGTTATACGTTTCCATTTCCATAACTTGTATACACACTTCTTCAATAATGTTTTATTTGATTAATTGTTCCTTTATATTGGAATTACATTACAGGGATCAAGTTTACACCATCTTCAAATAAGGGACCATGCACAATGTTTTCAAGCACGATTGCTTAACATGTGTAATGTAAAAGAGATTACACTTTCTAACATTTTAATGGCATTATGATGACAATGGTGGCAATAATTGGGGCAATGTTGAAAACACTTGACATTCGATATTGCAAGAAATTGGAATACATATTTGACACTACATTGATGTCTTCATTCAGCTCTTTACGTACAAATTTAGTTGCCATATGGTATTGCGACATTTCCACCTTTGAAAAAACTTGACCTCTCCGACTGCTCTGAAGTTGCTATCAAATCTATTGGTGAATTCATAATTAATGATTCAGATTCAGAATCTCAGGACAATACAATCATGAAGGTATCCATTTTTCATTATATCTTTGTTGTTTGCCAAAATAATCAATGCTTTCAGTTTTACTTGAAGATTGTTGTTGGAGTAATTGACAATTACTAGGTGAAAGTAATATTTTTATGTATTATAAATGAATGTAAAAACGCTTTCAAAATAAAATGATTAATATCATTCTTAAAATATTTCAACTAATTCAAGTGGCATCAAGTAGATGTTTATATATTTATAAGTATAACTTTTTATTAAAATTGGTAATGTAGGTGAGTGGGAGCATTGAAAATTTTATTGCTTTAGAAAGTCTCGTGGTAGATAACTCCAAAGCAGAAAATATATTCTGTCTCAATGAAATAGAAGGACGACCATTGAACTTAAGGTTGGAAAGTATGAAGTTAAAGAATCTGTATTATATGATGTACCTTTTTGTGGGTCCCAAAAATTCTTTTGCCCTACAAAACCTTACAGAAATAACCATCGAGCATTGTGAAATATTGGAAGTAGTTTTCTCTACTTCTATTTTAAGATGCCTATCACAATTGATGTCATTGACAATAGAAAATTGCAATGAGTTGAAGCATATCATTGAAGACGACAGGCAGAATCAAAACCTGTCCTTAAGGACTTGCTTTCCAAAACTAGAAAAACTTACTGTCACAAAGTGTCCCAAAATGAAATCGGTCTTCCCTGTCTCCATATGGAAAGAGCTTCCTAAGTTAAAGAGACTATGGATAGTAGAAGCAGGTGAGCTCGAGGAAATATTCAAAAGTGAAGGTGACCAGAAAGTCATAATCCCAAATCTGAACACGTTCTCAAGCACATGCTTTCCAAAACTAAAAGAACTTTCTGTAATAAAGTGTCACAAATTGAAATATGTCTTCCCTATCTCCATATACAAAGATCTTTGTGAGTTAGAGACTCTAAATATAAAAGAAGCAAATGAGCTCGAAGAAATATTCAAAAGTGAAGGTGACCAAGAAATCATAATCCCAAATCTAAACTCAAGCAAATGCTTTCCAACACTAATAGCCCTTGCTGTAACAAAGTGTCACAAATTGAAATATGTCTTTCCGATCTCCTGCAAAGAACTTCCGAAGTTAGAGGGTTTGATAATCAAAGAATTAGATGAGCTTGAAGAAATATTCAAATGCGAAGATGACCATAAAGTCGAGATCCCAAATCTAAATATTGTAGTACTTGACAACCTGCCAAGTCTCTTCCACACCCAGGGAATTCTATTTCAGGTGGCAAAAAATCGTCTTGTACAAAATTGTCAAAATCTCTCTTTGACTTCAGCCTCAACTCCTTTTGTCATCCGTGCCATTAATAAGATTATTTACCTTTTCAACTATGGTACACACTATACCCATTACTTTTAATAACCATTACATGATACTTATAACAAATTACATATTATGCGAGGTTTGTAAAATATTTTGAAGAGTTATGTTAATTTCTAGAAACTCTTTTGTGGATTTATGAAATTGTGTGTATAGTCACTTTCTTTCTGACTATATACTTTTTCAAATTATCTAAGTTGCAGACAGTGGGTTCTTAAAAGAGGTGATCTTACTCAATTAAGCTTTTCTATTTGAGAAATTTTTTCCCTATATTTCTATTTTTTTTCTATTTTAAAAATTTAACTTCTTGGTTGGAAAATATAAATAATTGGAGGTAAAAATGTGCTTCAATAATTATTTTAAAATGAAAGAATTTATGCGGTTATCAAATTCCTTACTAATAGAAGCTTTATAAAAGTAGTAACATGTTGATTATTAGGGATGGAGTTCAAATCACTTTAATAATAGTTTCCTTTTTCCCATTTTTTTTATAAAAAAATAATTATTTGTACATGTAGTCAAAAATTTTGTTTTACTATGTTTATGGGTTACTATCTAATGATTTGAATTAATATTATTTTTCTATAGATTATGAAACATTTGATCAGATTATGAGTCTATTTAGACAATTACAAGAAGAGTCAACAAAAGATGTTGTTGCTAGTGTTGGGATTGAAACTGAAGCAGTATTAGGACACGGAATGATTTCTTCACTGGTAAATTTGAATCTGTTTATTAAAGCTACTCACATTTGAATACAATCAGCATGAAAATGTCTTAGAATCAAACATATTTTTTTTAAGGCCTTACTTAATTTTATTTTTTTTATATCTCTAATGCATTTTATTAATATAGAAGTTGGAGAAAGAACAAGTAATGAGTCAACAAGATCCAGTTGAAGAAATCGATACTACCATCAAACCACCTCAGGCAAGTAATTTAATATAGTATCTCCTAATTTTTTTTGGTTTTTCACCACCAGTATAGTCTGATTCGGGTGTCAGTTCTGACATCAAGTGGTGGTCTTCTATACTAAATTTCAACGGCAATCATTATTGGACCAACTAACGATTTGTAATATCACGTAATTTTGTTAAAATAATTGAAGTACAACTTATTTACATTTTCCTAAACGAATGGCATAAACATCATTTTTAATTTTTAATTTACTACATTTTCCTAAACGAAAGGCAACTTAATGTAGTAATTGAATTATACTACCCACTTAAACATCATTTTTAATTTATGCAGGGTGTTGAAGAAGAAACTGCATTAACAGATGCCAAGATATTAACAACTTCAACTCATTTAGAGTTAATCAGTTCATCACAAGTAAGTGTGACTTTATAGAATCTTTTCAAGCTTTTTAATGTTTTCAAATATTGATACTTTTGTGTTTTGTTTATTATTCTCTCTAAAATAAAAAGTTATACTCTTCCAAACCACAGTTAGAAGATAGAACCAAAGGTTTCAATACTGGTAGTAAAAATTCAAGTGCAGAAACCACAAAAGGTTTTGTGGATGGTGTTGGGATTGAAGTTGAAGCAGCATTAGAGCACGGGTCAACTTCTTCACAGGTCAATATCGATATCTTTATTCAAGCTACTCACATCTAATTACAATTAGCATGAAAATGTCTCTGAATCAAACATGTTCTTTGTGAAGATAATAATGAAACAAACACCATCAGTAGCAGTATTACCGACAAGTTCAAAAGTAATTTGTAGACCATTCCAAATTCCCTAGGATATTCATATGCATACTACTCATTTAATAATCTATGGATTAATGCATTTATTCTTACAATAGGAGTTGGAGAAAGAACAACCACCAAGTGAACAACAAGATCAACTTGGAGAAACTGATACTACCATCAAACCTTCTCAGGCAAATATTTTAATACATTATCACTTCATTGTCCATATAAATCTAAAACAACTTAAACAACTTCTTACTCTTTTTCAATGTAGGAATTGAATTATACTACTAAATTAAACAACTTTTTAATTTTATGCAGGGTGTTGCAGAAGGATCTGCATTAACAGAAGCCTCAACTCATTGTGAATTAGTGAGTTCATCACAAGTGAAAGTAAGTTTATAGAATCACAACTTTTGTTCAGTTTCTTTAAAGTATCTAATCAAGCTTTTCATGCTTTCAATCATTCATTCTTTTGATTTTTGTTTTTTATTATTTCAATAATACAATAAGGCTCTTCCAAACAAGAACATTTAGGGTCTGTTTGAAAGGCTTTTTAAAAACTCTTTTTTAGTTTTTGAAAATTTAAAAATTAAAAACTTGTTTGAATACAATATTTAGCAAATGTGTTTTTAAAAACTCTTCTTTATTTTTCAGTTTTTAAAAGAAAAAACTGAAATAACTAAATTGTGTTTTGATTTTTACTCTTCGATTTTTAAAAACTAAAAACAAAAACTATTTCAAACAAGCTCTTATATTGTCAATTTTTGTTTTTGAATATGTGTAGGAACAAAATGTTGATGTTAGAGATTCTCTAGAAACTACTAAGATTGATCGAGGTGACGATTCTTTAGACCAATTTTATTTTCTTATGTTATCTTATCACCCTTTTGATTTAGACGTTGCACTCTCTTCCCTCCACCTTTTGTTCAGTTTCTCTAAATGAAGATGTTGTCATGAAAGAAATCCCAATTGTTCTGAAACCTAAGCTCTCTCCTAGCAATAATGTTCCTATGCCTCTTGCATTTCAGGCTCCTTCAATGCATTTTGAAGGTATTTTTTCTCTTAATTTTTTTTTAATGATTTTCTTTTGTTTTCTTTAGTCTTATCTAGTATTTTCTTCATTATTAGGGAACCCTTCTCAAAAAGTGGAAGATTTAAGTTCTCCTTATCTTGTCAAGCTGGAGCTTGAGGAATTGGTTTCGACAAAGCATTTGGATAATGAAAATTTGTCCTTATTGACTGATTTTCTTGTTAAGCACCCTTCAAATCTTTTAAAGGGCATTTCACTTAGTAACAGATACAAGGGTTTCGCATACAACTGCCTAGTTGATTTATTGAAATTCCTCCAAACCCACAGCATGTTAGATGTATTAGGTTCAAGCCGCTCTAAATTTGTTCAGTTAATACATGATATGCGCAGATGTGATTTTGATAAGGATTGGTTAGATGGTGTTGAAAAACGCGCTTTGTTTCCCGGCTTACAATTTTCTCAAGATGCATTGCAAAAAGTATCAGATTCCAAGAAACGAGTTATCAAGGATGTTGAAGTGGTGCGTTTCAAGATAGATATTTTAACTCAAAATGTGGAAGAACTTAAGCAACAATTGTCCTCCTCCGAAGCTGATTTGGAGATCATTATTCAACAAGAGAAAGAAATTGTTGAATCTATGGCTGCTTTAAGTGCTCCTCTGGGTTATTAGAGTATTTTCCCTTGCATTGTTTTACTGCATTATCTTCTTTCGTTGGAAATGAACATATATATTGTTTTACTGTTGTTGTCATGTAATAATTTCTTCCTTCATTTCAAATGATAAGGTGAAGAAATGATTATTATTGATGCAATATTTATATAATAAAAAAACTATCTGAAGTCACATTATCCTTGCCGTTTTTATAACCAAATGTTAGTTTATAATTTATTATGTTAGTAGGATTCTATAAATTCTCATGTATGCCAGGAGGAAAAACTCATATTTAGGAGGATTCTATAAATTCTCAAATAAATATAAGTTTAATATATTATTGTTTACTTTTCTATTGTTTTATGCACATAAGTCGTTGCACAAATTTCAAATTCTAATGCTAATAAGTTTAGGTGACTATTAATTGGAACGAAATCAAAGATGGAGAAGAATACGAGATAAACACATAACTCCCAACTTTTAATTTATTCTATATATTTTTAATTTCTTATTATGTATAATTAATGATATATCAATATTTAATATCATTTATTTTCTACGTCCTCAAATGTTGAATCACAACTAATCATATAAGAATCGAAATTCTAGTAATAAAAATAATCGAAACGCTAGTCAATTTACAATTTTGTTTTCTTAAAATTAATCAAAAGTAGACTATCAAAAATGTACAAGTGATATAACAAATATTTATTAAATACTCCTTCCTTTCCTTTTTATAAGAAACATATTTGGTCAATAAATAGTCCAGATACATTATTTATTCAATGAATCTAAAAAGGTGAAATGTCTCTTATAAAAAGGATCGGAGGGAGTAATACACCATATAAAATTGAGTTAAGAAAATAAAAGTCTAATAAAGTATTTTTATTTATTATGATAAAGTTTCTAACAAAGTTAATGGAATTAAGCAGTGTCCGATCAAAGTTATTATGATAAAATTGACACCAGTATTCTTTGTAGTTATTTTTTATTGAAAAGAAGTTGTAGATTAATAAGAGAGTGAATTCTTAGGTAGAAATTAAGCAGCAAGGTCGAATGTGTAGCATCTTCATCAAGTACGCAGAAATCTGCTATCTTTGCAATTATCATTCTATAAACTTAAAAAATATTCTCTTTAATTTTATTTATATAAATTAGTCGGTCACCCGTGCTCTTGCACAGATGACATTTTTATGGTTTAATAATTTTTTAACGATATGACTAATAAGAATAAAAGAAAATATAAGCAATTTATCTATTAAAAAAAATAACAACAAAATACTTGTTAATGTGATAACAGAGTATTAATGTCATAACACTCATAGGATTGTCAAATTGGAAATGAATGGTTTAAATATAAATAAGTAATAATTACAAAAACTCGACTGTATTAAATAACAATATAAAAATGACATGTGAATTCGAGAAAATAAATAAAATTTTAACATTTAAAAATAAAAAATATCTCTCAATTAAAAGTAATTATTGTTTGAAATAAAATTGTCATTATACTCATAATGATCCGCGAGATAAAAATATTATTTTATTCCATATAAAATATATTTAAATATAAATTTAAAATTTAAAATTTAAAATGATTTTCTTAATTATAAAATGAATGATAATCATATAAATTTAATTGTATTAAATAATCATAAAAAATTGTGAAAATAAGAAAATAAATTTAAAAATAAAAATTGTATCACTCAAATTAATATTCACAAAGTAATCAAATTTATTTATTTATTTATTAAAATTAAAAAATACATTATATTGGTATATGTTAGAGGGAGTTACTAGAAGTATTGATATATAGTGTAGAAATAAGTTTCTTTATAGGAGATCGAGACATACCACTTGTTCACCTAAAACCTTAAGGTGATAGGTGAGTGGGTTCTCCCACTTATGAGACTATTTCCTCACTTACTCATACTTGTTATATTATTCCAATAGCATAAAAGTATTTAAATACAAATAAATTTGAAACGAATTATTTAATTATTAAATAATTATTTAATTATACGGAGTCTTCAAGTCCATACATTCAAGAAGCAATATAATTTACATTTTTAATAAAATCTAATATTTATAAACAACTATTAGACAACATAGTTATATAAATAAGTTTCTCCAACTCATTAAGATAAAATGACAAATTGACAATGAGATAGAAACAGAGGTAGGAAATTATTTGAGTACTTCACAAGCAAGCCAATGCCAGAACCCTTGTTGCATTTGTATAACAGACATGCTCTAAGTTGTTTTAACTTTGAAAACTTTAAAATACACAATTTCTTCCAAAAACACATGAAAACTTACTTATACATTTTAGAGTGAATCAGATGCTTCCTCTTTAATAGTTATGAGTGTATCCATCCTAGCTCTCGTTACCCTCTTGGCTGCCTACACCAATCACTAAAATTCTGGAGGCAACAACCAACAAACCAAAAGTAAATTTATTAGAAAAAAGAAAGAGAATCATCCATGATATTAATGCATCATTATCATCATCATATATCATATATTTAAAAACAAACTAAGATTTATCTATGTACCTTTTATCCTAGTCACTAAGTTTACTTTATGGCCTATGTGACAATTTTTCTCTTTGTATATAAAAAAAAGGTCTTCAACCACGACCAAAAAACCACAGCTAGATACAATAACCGTGGCTCTACGCTTTTGCCACGGTTTGACCACGAATATGTAACTGTGGGATATGCAGCCGTGGCCTAAAGTATAAGCCGCGGTTTTCATGTTTGTACCATATTTTATTTACATCCGTGGCTTGAATAGGTCACAGTTTAGGCATCTAGGTTACGGTTGCAGTTTATCTTGCGCCTCAGTTATTAACAGTGGCTGAATTCAACCACGGTTCATATTTAATGTAGCACACAATTTAATTGTCTAGGTATGGCCACTAATTAAAACCGCCACGCTTTCTTTTTGTGCCACATAGTTGTGACAATTGTGTTCTACATGCCATGGCATAAAAAGCTTATTTTAGATCAATATAAAATATCTTCCAACATGAATAATCATTTTTGTAGATATTGATTAAAAAATTAAAATCTAATGATACAAGCAAACATTAGGTCACAACGTCAAACTATTCATTAAGAAATATGTAAGTCTACATCAAGTGAGCTACCGACTAATAAGTCGCCAAAAATATAGATAAGTTTTAATATTATCATTCTTAAACAAAACCAAATTTCTCTCAAGAGAGTCATCCCAAATTAAAAACAAAAGTTCTAAGAGTCATCCCATAAAACACAACTACTATTAATTAAATTCATGCATCATAATATTCTTCTTCTTGATCATGATAAGCTTCTTCGTCTCCATTCTGCAAAAAAATATGATATATAAATTAATTAGTTTCAACTTGTAAGTTTGAAGGGTCGCGAATATTAAAGAAATTTCGTGGAACTGCGCAGAGCATAATACCTGTTTGGAACATCTTTTGTGATCACTAAACTGTTAAGGTTAAGAACAGTTGCTGAGTGCCATTTTGAATAAAGAATTTTCCATTGAAGTACAAGACCCAGAAACAACAATAGGGGATAAAAGTGGAGCAACAAAATAAAACAACATACCTGTCTGAAAAAGCAGCAGAGTTGAAAGGCTCGTGTGACTCACTTCCTTCAGATTTACATTACTATAGAGTAACTTTTTGTTACTACTATAAATCACAGTTGGCCGGTCAGATGCAGCAAATACATGGGTAGTACTCTTGGATGAGAAAGTCCATAGAGTAATAGGTTGTGTCCCAAGAGAGACCTTTTTCCTATCTATTAACTCACTAGTACTTGTGTTCAACATAAAGTTTAAGAGATGATCGTCACCAAAGGCACCTAACAAGTAAGATATCTGGAGAACAAAATAACAAAAGCAATTAACGTTATTATAACGTTTTGACTTAGGAAGGTAACCACCATTAAATTTATGAAAAATGAAATTGTATGCTTGGAAATGAATCAAAGTAATTGTTTGAAAATTACAAAAATATTTAGCACAAGCAGAGCTGTAAAAATATATCGATACATAGCCCCACAACTACTAGGATGTGTAAAAATCCAAAACTGCTATTCTAAATATTTAACTTTGGATTTAAGTGATGAGCATTTCAAACCATAATCAGTTCAGAAAACAAAATAACGAAAAGCAAAAGTGGAAAAACAGAACAGAAAAAGATAACTTAAAGAAAGCCTACCCCTTCAAAAGCACAAAGAAGAACAAAGAAGAGAAAAAAGGCCAACACTTATGTCAGTCCACATTCCAACTGCTGCTAGATGACTCTGATTGGGGTTTTCACCAATGGGATTTATGTCTAGGCACGAGATTTTAAACTCCAGTTGGGCATGCTTTACTTCCTGTAGCCAACAAAATCTGTATGGAATGTGGACTTTATGATTAGAACAAGTCATAAGTAAAAAATAAGAACAAAGAAGACAACTGCAATAGATTTTTTAGTTAGTAATAGTTTATTATTTGAAACCTTATATTATTTGAAACTTTTGATCATTTGTAGTATTTGTAAATTCCCATACAACTATAGCTATGCTTTGGAATTCCCTTACAACTATAGTTATGCTTTGGAATTTCTTTAGGTCTAACATCTTATTTACCACAATATATGCTCTCCCTCCACTACAAAAAAAAAATGTAGAGAGAAAGGTTCTTAAAGAACTGACCCTAGATAAGTGAACTACAAGCTCATTGGCCTTAGACAGGTTCTTAATGTCAAATTTAAATTAGCATCACAAAATTGCAACAAAGCTACTGCTTTCAAACATAGTATATTGACATGTATGTATAAATACAACTGTAGTAATAATATTTCAATAATGATTATCAATGCATGCATATATTTATATAGTGGTGCACAATTTAAAACCAAAGTCAAAATGTACTAGAAATACAAGTAAGTCATACACACATATCATGCTCTATATAATATATGGTAAAGGACAAGTACACATACACACAATGAAAGTGTATAATTATACTAAATCTCTATTTGACAAATAGTGAGACATGTGACCATTAAACCTTCACAAGTTAGCATGGCATACATTTGGTTTTAATATATTTGTCAAAAACCAGTCTGTCAAAAACCAGTCTATCAAAAACAAGTTTGTCAAAAACCAAAGCAGTTTTCACATCCAATCCATAAAAATGGATTTAATATGTACAACTCTAATTGTGTTCACACTTTCCTTGAAAATACAAAGTAAAGTAGACTAAACATGCTTAATGGCTTGAAGCAGAACAAACATGTAAGTGATTTAACATTGCTTTGGGGAAAGCTCAGTATTGAGGTGTCATCGGAGGGAATAGAGAACCTTATGTCACCAAAAAGACATCTAAGTTAATAACATGGTCAGCATATCAATACTAAACCCCAACCACATATTTGTTGGAAAACCATAGTCTGAAGTTGTACAAAATGACTTATTTAAAACCATTGCCTCATCATCACCTGATTATTGATCAGCAAACCTTTTTCATTGTACCCCATGGTCATTCAATTCAGTATACACGTAGCAAAGCTGAAAAATAATAGAAGAATTGATCATAAGTCATAAGCATTAATCCCTAATTTTAAACGTCAATAGCCTAAATGTCACCTCACAATTGTTATGAACTTATGACGAATGTAGGCAAAGGCTATGTAACCAAGATCTACAGAAGTCTTCGATAACTTCACACTCTCTGATTAGTACCATTATTTGTTCATGAATCAACGATATACTATCATCAATCTATGTTTGATGCCCTGTATCATCATTTTCTTCGATAACTTTTAATATGATGAACATATTGCATATGAAGAAAAAAAATGAAACTTTGTTTTTGTAGATCTGGAAGGATTAAAAAGGAACTTTTTTTTCGCAGATCTGGAAGGAAACCAAGATATCTCCCATATCTGAGAAAAGGGTTTTCTGAAAATTTTAGGGTTTCGTTGTTGAAGGAAGAAAAAAGGGGGAAAAGGAATAGAAGTTACATTACAAAAATTTTGTTTTGGTTGAGAGGGAAGAATGAGTCGTACAATTTTGGTAGGGAGGGAAGAATTTTGGTTTTTAGCGCTTAATGAAAATAAAAAAGAGAACGGCTGGTTTTTCTTTTTTTAATCTAAAAAGATTTAGAAAATAAGATACTGTGTAATTAACAAGTTGGAAACTAAAAAAAAAGAAGGAAATTCTCGTGGGATATATTATTTTGGGCTTGGACTATACTTTGTAGTAAAAATTATAATGTCGCAGTTTTTTTTTTGTGGTTTAAAATATTTATAGTTTGTTAAATGTGGTTTAAATGTATGTGTGATTTTGTAACCGTGGTAATTGAAGAAAATTCCACAGTTTCACACTCTAGATTTAACGTTTCAAAACATATTTCTACGATTTGAAAATCTTGGCTAAAGCTTGTATGTAGCCACAATTTTTGAGTTGTGGAAAAATTTAGCGTGGTCGTAGGCTAAAAATGTTGTAGTGATAAATAGACTAGTAGTAGATGTCATTTATAACAACAACAACCTTATTTCTTTCATAGCTTTTGTAGCCGTCATTCTCTTTTATTCCAATCATTTTTTATTCTTGTGCACCAACAAATTAGTATTTAGAGCTCCGGTTCCATTCATATGGAAACACGAGTGAAACGTGAAGCGTTGTGTGATTATTTTTGGTTCTTGAATTCGTGTTGAATCTTAAACAAGAATCACATTTTTCTGATTTTGTAGGTTGAGAAACACTGTGTGAGTGAAGATCTAAGTGCATTGTACATGGTTGAAGATGAACCGAAACGATAACATGAGCACCAAACTTCCAGTTTTTGATGGCAAGAACTGGAACAGATGGATGATTCAAATGCGCATGTTATTTGGGGCTCAAGATGTTTTGGAGCTTGTTACTGATGGATATATTCCGGTTGTAGAAGATGCAACAAAAGAAAAGAGAGATGTGCAGATAAACAAGAGGAAGAAAGAACAAAAGGCGTTGTTCTTCATCCATTAGTGTGTGGATGTGAACGTGTTTGAGAAGATTGCAGATTCAACGATGTCAAAGGAGGCGTGAGACACACTGGTCAGGTGTTACGGTGGTGATGCACCAGTGAAGAAGGTGAAGCTTCAGCCCTTGAGAAAGCATTATGAGAATCTCAACATGAAGAACAATTAGAAGGTTTCAGAGTATATCTCTATAGTGGTTTTGATCACTAATGAGATGAAGGCTTGTGGAGAAACTCTTTCTGAACAGGTAATCATAGAGAAGGTATTAAGGTCACTTACTCCTCAATTTGATTACATTGTTGTAGCAATAGAATATTCTAAAGATCTGGAAACCATGAGAGTATAAGAGCTTCAAAGTAGTCTATAAGCGCATGAGTTGCGCCTGACTGAAAGAACATCTGAGATGGAAGTTGACTAGGCTCTGAAAACTTCTTTTGTCAAGAAGGACCAGAAGCATTCTTGGTCAGAGGCCAAGAATAGACGTGGTGATAAATTCTAGAAGTCAGAAAGTTCTGATGAGAAGAAACATCAGAAGGGAAAAGAAAAATATGACAAGAAGAAAGTTCAATGTTACTGTTGTAAGCTGTTTGGCCATTTTTCTAGAGATTGCTGGTCAAACAAAGGAAGGAAATCAGAAGAAGCAAACACAGCTAGAGGAGATTTAGATGATGAACTTGTGTTATTGATGGCTTCTGAGTCTGATGGAAGAGATTTGGCAGATTGGTGATATATGGACATTGGTTGTGCAAATCACTTGACTAGAAACAAGCAATGGCTGATAGATTTTGACTCCAGAAGGAGGACAAAGATCAGATGTGTTGATGATAAGTACCTTAATGCATAAGGTATGTGAAATGTCAAAGCCAAAGTGAAGAATGGGAAGAATGTTTTGGTCAAGGATGTTTGGTATGTTCCTGGAATCAAAAGCAATTTGATGAGTGTGGGTCATCTCATTGAGAAAGGTTTCTCAGTTGTTATGAAGAACAATCTCTTGAAGTTGTATGATTCCAATCAGAAGTTGATTATGCAATCTGAACAGGGAAAGCAACAAAACATTCAAGGTGAATACATAATTATCTGAAATAGAGTGTCTTAGTGCAGAAGGATCTGAAGGAGATTATAAGTTGTGGTACAAGTGGTTGGGGCATTTGAACTATAGAAGCTTAGGGCATCTAAGTTCTAAGAAGCTCGTACGTGGCATTTCGAAGATTGTGAAGCCTGAGAAGTCATATGAGGTGTAACACCCCAATTTCTACCCAAGTAATTTATAAAAATCAGAGTTATAAATTTTTTTTCAACAAACGATTAGAGTATTACAATTCAACTTAAACAACATCACATTATCACAGATACATAACACATAAACTAGGATGAACCGAAACAACAAGAATCAACTTTACTAATATTAAGCAGCGGAACTACATTAATCAACTAATTTGGCATAACATCTTTTCAACTTAAAACAAGTTAAAATCAGCAACTACTTTCATATAATCAACATGATTTTCAGCAATGAAATCAGAATAACAAATAACACAACTAGCGTTCATCCCCCTGAGTGTTATGTATCAGAGCCACAACCCGACTTGAACTATCGGCTACTAACGCTTTATTCTTCGTTACATGCACGTTACCAATATAAAGGCAACGGCGAAACAAATGAAAGGGGTGAGATATCTAACAATCTAATAAATCATATGATAAATAATATATTAGAGTCAGATAATGTAAATCAACGCTTCGCAAATTATTCACATAACAAACAATCACAACATAATCATCAACGTAATATAACGACCACAATTTATCAACACAACAACATTTATCACAACATATTCGTCAACATAACACGACAACAAATTCACCATCATAACAACTCAAATATGCAACATGTGATGCAACAATTTATTCAAATGCACATGCATGTGGTACCATTGGAGCAGAACTCCCATCGTGTTTGCCATCAAGGCCAAGGCATAAGCCTTCATCATCATCGTGTTTGCAATCAAGGACAAGGCATAAGCCTTTGTCGCTAATTTTGCTAATCTAGGCCAACGTGGTGCCAATCCAGGCCATCGCAAAGATGCAAATGTATGTGATTCAATGAATGCAACAATCACATACGCAACAACAACAATTAACATTGCAATTAACATCGTAATTAACATTGCAATTAACATCATAATTAACGTCACAAGACATATTTACCAATAAATAGAGGTAACTCATCGTCACTAAATTCCCTAACAACATCGCATTATCAACAAAATTTATCACAACATCATAACATCACAACACATCACAAGGAAAAACAACAAGAGTAACACAACCAATTTCATCACAACCTGCAACCTCACAATTTATTACCAACATCATCACAAGCAAACAACAACAACAATTCAACGTAAACAACACAATTTTATCACCTGCAAATTCATAATTTACAGCAAATATATAATTTATTCTATACTCTTAACTCATAAAAATGTCATAATAATATATAATTATAACTTGATATAATCCTCAATAAATTATAAATCACTCTACCACAATCCCTACAATTCTAAAATAACTCTAAGATGCTCAAAATTGCTCTACCGACAACTCTTGTATATAAAATAATGTTTATAAAAATAATTGGTTAATGGTTTGACTCAAGTAATAGCAAAAGCTACTCGAAAGGGTCAAATACATTTACATTTTATTCTACGGTTTATTCTACGGCTTATTAGATTTAATTTTAAACAACTCGAAAACAATGCTGACAACTCTCAACATGTCAGAATCACCCAAAATAATTAAAGTATGACTCTTATTAACTCAAAATAACTCCTGACAACTTTAACAACTCTATTAATTCTATTGACAACTCAAACAAATTTAAAATTAACTTAAATTAGTTAATTAACCCAAAATAATTATCACTAATTCAAACTCGTAAAAATATTAAACTAATAATATTAAATCATAATTATTATTATTATTAATATTATTATTATTATTTATACAAATGAAATAAGATATATCAGTAAATTTAAAAGAAAAAGGAATTCCTAGTTTAAAACATGACGTCTAGGAACGTGATGCTATTAATTATTATAGTTTTCTTGGTTTTAAAACATAGGCTAGCAACACAGTAATTTGGTGCTATAAAGTTTTTATGTTTAACAAAACATATGTCGTTCTGATATTATGGCAAACAAGAGCATACGGAAAACAAGAAGGAATGTCATGCATGCATATTAACACTTACTAATATCATATATATATATATATATATATATATATATATATATATATATATATATATATATATATATATATATATATATATATAGCCTTCAAATATATATACTCATGAATTATTCCCAAGAATTCATTCATAATTTAAGGATTTAACATCAAAACCTAACAATTTCAATCCATGAAAATTTGGGGATTTCAACCTAAACATATTTCTTACCAAACAGAACAACCACAAATGCATAGTAAATTTTTGATTATCCTAATTCCCACATAAAATTCATCATCTAACCCATTAGAAAATTAGAACCCCACCATTACCTTGGATTGAAGGTCGCTCTACGGAGTTCCGGTCAAATTTCGGTTTGACTTTCGGTTTACAATTTCCTCCCGACGATAATTTTCTCCAACCTTGTTCCTCTTTCTTCTTCCTCTTCTCACGCATGCTATTTTTTCCTTTTCTTATCTCCTTGTTTTCTAACAACCTCTCCAAAAACCTAATTCCTTATTATTTATAATAATTAATAATTATATTTATCTTATTGGGCCTACTTCTCTACACCTCCCTTTCTACTAATTTCAACCAACTAAGCCCAACAAATTATTCCACTATTATTATTATTATTATTATTATTATTATTATTATTATTATTATTATTAATAACCAACTAATACTATTATTAAAATTAATTCTACCGACTATTCAAAAATTAAACAACTAATTTAACTAACCATTCGATAACTTAAATCGGAAATAATTCGAAATATTTAATTAACCAATTAATTTAAAAAAAACGGGTGTTACATGAGGTATGCATGAAAGGAAAGCAACCAAGATTACCATTTGTATCAGAAGTAGCCCCAAGAGCAAAACATGCTCTGGGAGTAGTATATTTTGACGTGTGTGGACCATTTCCAGATCCTTCACTTGGAGAAAATAAGTATTTTGTGTCTTTTGTGGATGAGTTCACAAGAATGAAGTGGGTAACACTCATCAAGTTTAAGAATGAGGTGTTTACAGAATTTCAGAAGTTCAAGGTGAATGTCATACCCCAATTTTTGACCTAATATACCACCTTACATTTGCATCTGCATCATGATTCGAGTAATTAATCGGGTGTGGTTGTCACAAGTCAAAATTAGGGTTTCACAAGATTTCATCTGATTCAAGGGACAATCAATTAGGGTTTGAGTTTTGCTCACCTCAAATGATTCATCTTGATCAAATCATCAACCTCTGATCATCAGATAACCAACTTTTCTCATTGATCAATCAAGGATCGACCAATTAGGGTTTTGGTCGAGCATGAGTAATCTCTGATTTTTTGAGCAATAAATAACTTTTTTGATTGGAGATTGATCTTTATATCTTAGATACAACATGTTGACCTAATTTCTGGATTCAAAACATCACAGAAGTTCACAGAATTCATTAGTCAATTTCTGAAACATCTGATGAAATTTCATCTGCACAGAAAAGTCAAACTTTGACTTTTGGTCAACTTTTTCAAAACAAAACTTTTTCCATCATCAAAATACTTCAAATGATCCATCATGATCATAAAAAATCAAAGAATTTGGAAAAGTCAACAAAAAGTCAACATTTCACATAGTTCCACTTTGAATTGGAAAAAACTCAAAACATGAAAGTTGTAGCCCTTGAAACAAGCTTTCCAAAATGTCCAATAACTCTCAAATCCATGGAGTCTAGCTATACTTTTGAAATTGAAACATAAGGCTCCATAACCATGGTTTTCAAAGTTCAAAACTTCAAATTATAGGTCATCTTGTGATTTCTTCTTCTAGAAGCAAAGACACCTTGCCAAATTGAAGATAGAACTGATAAATATCAGCTAGAGGTAATAATTGAAAGATATGGATCAAGTTGGATTTTTAACACATGGTGAAAAAAGGAAGTTTCCTTTTAAGGCAAAATGTCTTTCTTGCCCTTTAAGGCAACTTTGAATAACACAATGCCATTCCTTTGTGCCTAACATTTCAGAGATATTGGCCTATAAATAGAGGCATCCTTTTCAAGTTTAAACACACCAAAGCAATGCAAGTTCATGCTTTCCCTCCACTTTCTCCAATTTCTTGAATTATAGTGCAAAGTGAGGATAACTTGCAATTTTGAAATTTAGTGAGAACTATGATGAACTTTGGTGTCAAACACATTTCATAATCAATATCAAACTTGTCTAAAACATAAAAGCAACATGAACTAAGCTAGAAACCAGAAATTACATGCCATGGTCATTATGCTTGCAAAACTGCCTTAGGATTCGAATTCTTGGTTAGGATTGATTAACTTGTGTTCCAAGCATTCAAACATCATCCATGAACATCATGTGAATGATCCAGACCCTTAACAACTAACTGTAACATGCTTAACATCAAAATCGAGCTTCCATTTTCAGACTGTGCAGGTGGACTTGGCTGGAGTGATTCAAAGTGATTCAAAGCAAGCAGACCATTCCTACAGCTTCCACATAGGTCGATGATGCTATAGTAATCATAAAATCCGTTCTGGAAACACTCCAACACCATCTTCGATCTCAGCTTGAACAGGTGAGAACTCAAACTTCAATCTCATGATTCCTTGCATTTAAATGAAAACACTCTTGGCCATTTGTTTTCTGCACCTATCACGATCCTTAACCCTCAAACAATTTGAAAAATCATCAACTACACATCATTTCAATTAGAAATTACAGTTTTAGGGTTCTTCGTGATTTCCAAAAATTCAATCGTGTTAGACCAAAAATAAATGCAATTAACGTCCACCATCGTGTTCCTTGTGAAAAATCGAGCAACTTTCATGTTTACTTCATCCAATTTCATTAAGAAACAAGGATTCTAGCATGGATTGAAGAATCTGAGAATCAAAGATGAAGAACAGGGCTTCGCGCGTGTTCTTGAGTTTTTTTCAAATTCAAAATTTCCAATATTTTATCAACACGTGTTTTGATTCAAAAAACACAAAACCACGCATGTCCCAGTGGTTGCTAGCACGCTCGTAGTACTTTCTGCCACGTAGCCACCCCAATGGTCATGGGTTCAAACCTCCTATGGACCATTTTTTTCAAAACTTTTCATATTTCTTCATATTTTTCACAAAACTTTAACATTTTTTTTAACCAATCAAAACTCCTCATTTTGTGGTGATTTTTTGTACACTTGTCAATTAACATATCTATTTTATGAATATGCAAAAAAAATCCAAAAATATTTTCATTTGATTATGTTTTAATCGAGCCGAAAACGACACTTTGAGCACTTTTCAAAGCACCTTTAAAGGTGATTTTTTCGAACTTTCGAAGCCCGATTCTTTTCAAAACTTTTCACAAGTAAATATCACTTTTCAAAAACACTTTCAAATAACATTTTTTCAAAACTTTTTCATCAAACTTACACTTTTTACCATGATCGATCCGATTAAACGATAAAATCGAATTCGTTTTCTCTCAGATTTCTTAATCGATCATGGGCCTCCCTCACGGTGTAAGTCCCAATCCTTTTTTTTGTACATATTTATTTATTTGTACAAAACCAATTCTTTATGTACATACATTTTTCCTTGTACATATCAACTTCTCCTCATATACATAAAATTCATCTGTACATAACACAGACGTCTTTTTGTAAACATTTGTGTACAGACAAACTTTTTTCCGTTTGTTTTCATTTCTCTGTACATAAACAAACATTCTTTATGTACATACATATTTTCCTTGTACATAACACATTCTTTTCATATACATACAAATTTTTACCTGTATATAATACAGACACTTTTTACTCAAGTACAGACAAACTTCGATCGTTTGTTTTCACTTCACTTGTGTATATGCTGAATACCATTGGTATTGAAAGGAGCATTATTCCCGGTGAAACTGCTTTTAAACCAATGGGCCACCCTTACGGTGTAAGTCCCAACCCTCCTATGTACATCCACATTCCTCTGTACATAAATACTCGTTCGTGTACATATTCACTTCCTTGTACACAATTCAAACTTGTAAATAAGCAAGTTACGCTCGTTTTAAACGTTCGTTTTACACACACTTGTTTATATCTCCTTCACAAACACTTGTAAAAATAAACATCATGCATTGTTTATATTTCCTTCATAAACTCATGTGAATAAACTTCATATACTTGTTCATACAATTGTTCAGTTATTAATATAACAACTAGTCTAACCAATAGACTCCCCACAGTGTTAGCCTCCTCTTGGGCTTTATACAAGATAATTCATCCCCGGCATGAGTTTAGCCTCCGCTTGGGCTTCATACAAGATAACTCTCCCCACAGAGTTTAGCCTCCTCTTAGGCTTCATATAAGAAAACTCATTCATCTGAGTTTAGCCTCCGCTTAGGCTTCATATAAGACAACACTCCCCTGTTGAGTCAGCCTCCTCTTGGGCTTCGTTCAAAAGAACTCCTCATTGAGTTTAGCCTTCTCTTGGGCATCATACAATGAAAGAGACCAAAAATCTCTTAACAGCCTCCTATTGGGCTTCCAATACAAAGAATCACCCGCGCTAGGATAGAACCTTGAGAGTATAATTTCTCGGTGAAATTGCTCTAAATTCCAAAAGGATGATTTCCCGGTGAAATCCCTTTTAAAAACAAAGCCAGCCATACCCTATAGCTTCCTCTTGAGCTTCGTACAAGGACCCTCGATGACCCTCAGAATGCCTCCTCTTGGGCTTACAATACAAGGACCCACGGGCTTCTTAAAAGCATCCCTTTAAATCCAATTAATTTCTCCTAAGAGATTTAGACATCTATCATCTCTATGGAAGAAGTATCTCATCTATCACATCACATACAATCAAAAGCTTTTCAAATACTTTTCAAACAAAAACACCTTTTTAATCTGTAAGTGGTAACACTTGTACATTCAAGCAAAACACCTAATACTTACAATTAAAAGATTTCAGTCATTTTTCAAACATCTTTCTTAAACATGTAAGTGGTAACGCTTGTACACGCAAGCAAAACACCGATAACTTACGATGAAAGATTTCAAACCCTTTTCAAAATGTATGTGATGAAATAGATTAGATACATTTTTCATTAAGATGACATTTGTCTGTCTCTTACTAACATCCCATTGCTTCCACTAGCATAAGTGGGAGCTACGATTGCTCTGACTTTCTCAACATCCTTTTGAGAATACGTAGGCACAAGGTCTCATCCTTGGCGAGCAAAATTTCTTTCTCTCTCAAACCAAACAAACCATAGATCCCTGTAGATCCGAGCTACAGATGCTCTGATTCCCACTAAGGGATATGTATGCAGAAGATCCCAATGATCTTTGCGAGCATAATAATAACAAAACCTAGGATCCCACATAATCTACGTTTCTTGAAATCCAAAGGAGAAACTTTCCCAATCATAGAAATAGCAATTTAAAACACACAAACATATCAAACGTATTCATATATAAAGCTATGGATAACCATATATATTTAGGGTGCTCCATCTATTCCCTTTATATAACATACCCCCTTACCCGGAATACTCCCCAATGCGTTACGTCTAGATTACGCTAGTCGTTACGCATATCAAAATCAATTGAGGGTATTGCAGCTTTCCCCTTTTTCATAATCATTAAATCATTTTCTTGTGTTGGAAATAATAAAGCTTGATGCTCGCGGCATCTTTATAAACAAATCAAAAGAGTAAATCGTTTCGAGCCAGAGAATTCGAATTCAGTTTCGATTCCTCCAGCACGTCACCTTTTAACGTGAACAGGAAAAATGGCGACTCAGCTGGGGAGTACGCTAAATTTTGATTTTCAAAAAAAAAATGTGACTCTGCTCAAGAGCACCAAGATTTTTTGTTTTCAAAAAGAAAAAAAAGGGGTAAAGCTTTCATATTTGCATATGTTTGTTTTTCTTTATTGTATGTTTCACGATTTTATCTGATGGAAAGAAATCCTAACCCGGATTTAAGAAACATTTTATGATCTAGGTGGGGGTATAGTCCTATTAACTTGTGAGAAGTCTTAGTACTTACGGAGTTAATTTGAGATCCCTCTCTCATTGGAGGTTGTTTTGGGAGTATTTGTGTTTAGCAAGTATTTGCGAAGACATTTTGCTTTCAAGATGGCTAACGAAGCTGAGTGGCTGTAGAACACATAACCCATCCTGGCCATTTAGGATGTTGTGCAGAAATTATTCGGGCGTAAGTCTAGAATAATTGTCATGCGAGACTACAATCAGGCGAGTTTCTCTTGAAAAATATTATTGGACCATCGATTATTCAAGAAATCTAATAATATTTCAAAGAGGAGTGTTGAGCCTGTATTATCAGTAGAACCCGTTTCACAGATGAATAAGCCCTTAGAACATTACCCACGTTGGTTCTTATCGTTGGCCTCATGCTCGTGACTTCGAACGCTTGACCGTGTGAATAACTATTAACCATGTTTGTAGCATTCATGCATTCATTCAAAAAAAAAAAACTTCATTTCTCTTCTTATTTCCAAAGAATTTAGAGATTTTTCTTTGTAAAATATTTTAGGTTAGAGTGATGGACGTCAGAGGAAGATTCACCAAGAGATACAGTTTTAGAATTCCTGACGTAGGGAAGTTAAAAGAGTTAGCATCCTTGGTAGAAGATCCCTCGGATTTCAGAAAACGCTATGGAACTCTTTTAACAATCCTGAACGCTAACGTTGATGAAGGACTTCTCAAAACTTTCGTTCAGTTTTACGATCCAGTCTATCGCTGTTTCACTTTCCCTGATTATCAGTTGATGCCTACTTTGGAAGAGTACGCGCATATCTTGGGTATCTCAGTATCAGACAAGGTGTCTTTCAAT
Organism: Vicia sativa; assembly: GCA_021764765.1. Taxonomy (NCBI): domain Eukaryota; kingdom Viridiplantae; phylum Streptophyta; class Magnoliopsida; order Fabales; family Fabaceae; genus Vicia; species Vicia sativa. The sequence goes on along the minus strand of CM038796.1, from coordinate 264,065,052 downwards.
GGTTCGGAAGCCATTCCTAAGTCACCAGTCATTGCAACGATGACTCACTTAAAGAAATCTGAGATAGACAAAAACCTAACTACCAGAGGAAAACTCTTAGGACTAACTTCAAAGTACCTAATGGAGAAGGCTCTTAAATTTTCTGAAGCCGGTAGTATGGTAGCCTTTGAAGCTATTTTAGCTTTACTCCTCTATGGATTGGTGTTGTTTCCCAACGTCCCAAATTTCGTTGATATCAATGCCATAAGGATCTTTCTGATTGGAAATTTCATTCCCACTCTGCTTGGTGATACATACTTCTCCATTCATCATAGGAATCGTCAAGGAGATGGAACTATCGTGTGTTGTGTACCACTGTTTTTCAAATGGATTACCTCGCATTTGCCTAAATCTCCTATCTTCCGCGAAAATAAAGATGATTGGCATTGGTCAAGGAGACTCATGTCTCTTACTAATGACGATATCCATTGGTATACCTTAGTGAACGATGAGATGGAAATCATTGAGAGCTGTGGAGAATTTGCCAACGTACCTCTCATTGGTACAAAAGGAGGAATCAACTACAACCCATTCTTGGCAAGACGTCAGCTTGGATACGCAAACTCTAGTAAACCTCTTGGAATTACAGTAGAAAGTTACTTCTATCATGAGGGAGAAGATTCTCAAGGAATGAAGGCTAGAATGATCAGAGCTTGGCATCACATCCGAAGGAAAGAAAAAGGTAAGGCAAAGAATTATGTAGCCATGGAAACCTGCACTTCTTGGGTAAAGAAAAGAGCGAAGGAATTTCGAATGCCTTACGCTTATGAAGAACCTATATTCTCAACCGCTTCCAAATCAACAAATTTTCCCGTCGAAACTATGGGAGAATACCAAGAAGCTTTGGCCAAGATGAAGCTTGAGAAGGAAGCTTTGGAAAGCAAATTCCTTAAGGCTAACCTTGAGAATGAAAAGCTCAAGAAGCAGGTCAAAGATCATGAAGAGACGCTTCACTTTCCAGATGAATGGCTCATGCAGAAAAATGAGGAGATTTATCAAAAGTATGACACGATCAAGAAATTCGTCAAAGAAAGGAAAAGAAAGCTTGAGGAAATAACTACCAGCAACCTTACTCCTGACGAATGCAAGAAAGTCATCAGCAAGCTTAAAGCCGAGAAAGCTGAACTGAAAGCTCACTATGGGAAGGAAATCTTGAAGTTGAAGCTACATCAAGCCTTTGGAGCTTCATCCGATGAGAGCGATTAATTAGTTTAGATTGTAATTTTTTTTTACCATTTATTGTATCATTTGCGTGAGCAATGCTCAAAAACAATTGTTGTAATCTTCTTTCAATAATTAATAAAATGTGTGCTTTCCATCCAAATATTTGCCAGAAATTTCTCTTTTAGCGTAAATTCTTTGGAAATCTTTTCTTTACACTCATTATCATGCATCATACTTTGCATATCGAGTCCGTAGTCTAGAGTCTGATCTCTTGGATTTCTGGTTGAACATAAAATAAAAGATCATCAAGCTGTCACGTCTTAGAGTTTCTCGACCGCGTCAACAGCCAACTCAAACATACGATACGCGTTCAAAAAGAAGGAAAGTGATGGAAGGATTTGAGCAAGAGAATGTTGAACTTCGTAGTACGGTAACAACACTACAAGAAGAGGTGGAAAAACTCACTTCTTTGGTCAACTCATTAGCAGCAGCGCAAAGTCAACCAGCAGCATCGAGCAGTCAAAACCGAGCAGCGATTTCAGAGGATACTACTACTCTAGTTTCAGCTGTCGCAGCCAGTAGTTCACCTTTCAGTATGCCAGAAGGCTATCCATGGGGCATGCCTTTCAACTTTGGCATCGGATTTCGCCAGCCGATTTCTCAATTGCAAACAACCACGTTTGAGATACCTACTTTGCAGCAAAACTCAAACGTTTACTTCACAACATGGAGTAACTCTTCCGCAGGTGACAATGACGGTTTCTCAACCGATCATGACAAACTCAGCTTCTGTAGTGCATACTACCTTAGACGAAGAAGTTCACCATATTCCGGGAAATAACACGAATTCGCGTGGTTCAATGGAGAATCTCCAGGAACAACTTCATAGGATGCAGCTTGAGATAAAAACAATTCAGGGAAAAGAATTGTTTGGGAAAAACGCCCAAGATCTTTGCTTAGTTCCTCGCGTAAGGATACCTGCAAAATTCAAAGTTCCTGACTTTGAAAAGTACAAGGGAAACTCCTGTCCTCAAAGTCATCTCATGATGTATGCCAGGAAAATGTCCACGTACAACGATGATCACCAGTTGTTAATCCACTACTTCCAAGATAGTCTCACCGGTGCCGCACTGAAGTGGTACATGGGATTAGACAGTGCAAGTATTCAAACATTCAATGACTTAGGTAAAGCTTTCGTACAACAGTATAAGTTCAACTTGGATATGGCTCCCGATCGGGATCAACTCCGCTCCATGTCTCAGAAAGAAAGCGAAACGTTCAAAGAGTACGCTCAACGATGGAAGGAAATTGATGCCCAAGTCAACCCACCACTAGAAGAGAAAGAGATGACTAAGGTATTCCTAAACACTCTTGACTCGTTCTACTATGAACGAATGATCGCTAGCGCTCCCGGAGATTTCACCGAAATGGTAAGCATGGGAATGCGTTTAGAAGAAGGAGTTCGAACCGGACGCCTAACCAAAGAGGCGGGATCTTCCAGTGGAACTAGGAAGGTTGTAACCAGTTTTCCAAAGAAAAAAGAACATGACATAGGAATGGTATCCCGAGGCAATTCGCGAAAAAATGTCAGTCAACAGCGACAGGTAGCTGCCATAACGCCCGCTGTTAACACAAGTCCAAATGCAGGAATTACTCCACAATTCCAGCAAACTCAACAAACTCAACAGCCTCGACAACAGGCTCAGCAGTTTAACAATCAAAACCGTGTGCCTCGGGTCTCGCAATTCGACCCAATTCCGATGATGTACACAGAACTATACCCTGCCTTGATAGAAAGGAATCTGGTACAGACAAGGTCACCACCTCCAATCCCAGAAAAATTGCCATGGTGGTACAAAACGGATGTATCTTGCCCTTTTCACCAAGGGGCACCAGGCCATGATCTTGAGCATTGCATAGCATTAAAAGCAGAAGTGCAGAGATTAGTGAAATCTAATCTTCTTTCTTTCAGAAATACGAATCCAAACGTGCAAGCCAATCCGCTTCCCAGTCACAGTGTACATGCAGTGAATCTGATATTAAGAAATACGGATCGATATCTCGTCACCAATGTGAATCTAATCAGAGGAAACTTGGTACATCTCCATGATTCATACAGTGCAATGGGAGCTTTCACTAAACACGATTACGCAGCTTGCAGCATCTGCTTCAGGGATTGTCAAGGATGTTCTACCATAAGAGCAGATATTCAACGATTGCTAGATATTGGTGACATACAGATCTACAGAAACAAAAATGACTATGACGTAAATACAATAGGGCATTTTCCGCATGAGCTTTTTGTCTCAGATATCAACTCGGAAAATCCTGAAGTAAACGTTATCATTCCCTGTTTCAATGTACCTGATCATGTGGAAATCAAGTATAACGATTCAAATATCCCAAGATCTCCTTTGGTGATTCGTTTACCCGGTCCTGTTTCATACAGTTCTAGCAAGGCAATTCCTTATCAATACAATGCAACTGTGATAGAGGATGGGAAAGAAAAACCCATGCCAACGCTTTCAGCCAATGTCAACATAACGGAAATAGGACGAGTGACACGAAGCGGACGAGTACACACTCCGTTGCCACCAAGACCGCCTGCTATTCCTGTTGTTAGACAGAACCCAATCAACATATCTCCCGAGAATCCCACAATGATTCCCGATGCTAATCCAAGCACAAATATTGGTCTTCTTGATAAGACCAACGTCAACCCAGACTTTGATGAAATACTGAAATTAATCAAGAAGAGCGAGTACCGAGTCGTGGATCAGCTGATGCAGATTCCCTCCAAGATTTCAATTTTGTCTCTATTATTGAACTCTGAAGCTCATCGAGAAGCTTTAATGAAAGTACTAGACCAAGCTTATGTAGATCATGATGTGACTACAGACCAATTTGGAGGTATTGTTGCCAACATAACAGCTTGTAACAATCTAAGTTTCAGTGACGAGGAACTTCCAGAGGAAGGGAAAGATCACAATCTAGCCCTGCATATCTCAATGATTTGCCAGTCGGATTCTTTGTCTAACGTATTAGTGGATACTGGTTCATCTTTGAAGGTAATGCCAAAAACGACTCTCGCTCATTTAGCTTACAAAGGGACGCCAATGAAATTCAACGACATAATTGTAAGAGCCTTTGATGGGTCACGGAAGTCAGTTATTGGGGAAGTCGATCTCCCGATGACAATTGGTCCGCATACTTTCCAGATCACTTTCCAGGTCATGGACGTGCCAGCTGCTTACAGTTGTCTACTAGGAAGACCATGGATCCACGAAGCAGGAGCAGTGACTTCCACTCTCCATCAGAAGTTGAAATACACAGTAAATGGGAAGCTAGTAACCATCAACGGTGAACAACTTTTGCTCATAAGCCATTTGCCCAATTTCTCTTTCATCACAACTAACGACGTTGAAGGGACACATCTCCCAGGACATCCGTTAGAAGATGAATCTACTAGCAAAAGTAGATCATCTATCTCTTCTTATAAAGAGGCAGCACAGATAGTGAAAGATGGAAATGCTGAAGGTTGGGGACAAGTAATCAAACCTGTCAACAACGAGACAAAAGCCGGACTCGGGTTTGAACCCGTATGCTCCAAAAACGAGCAAAAGGATGAAGCATTTCGTCCAATCAGAGAAATGTTCAACAGTAGGGGTTTCTTAAACCCTGTTCTTCAAGAGGATAACGTTCTTACCAATGAGGGTGATGAAGATGATCTCTCTGGATCTGAGGAATGAAGCACTTATTTGAACAGCCCTGAATATATATCTCAAGAAGAATCGTACACGCCGTACTATCCTCCGACTGATCAATTCAAAGGCATGTCCCTGCAAAAGAATTAAAATCCGCTTGTCCCTACTGAAGTTTGGGATACCTTGGGAGAACCAAGTGGTAAGTTTGAATATATGGTGAGATACACTGCGCCAGAAAGCTCAAAAATCAGGATCGAAGATATCCAACCTACTGGATGGGATGATTCTTTCGAGTACCCTAGTCAGCCAGAAGCAGTATATACATCTTCACGATCTGATCAGCCGATTGAGGTTCCCAACGAAGATCTCTGTTTTAACACACCTGTAGAATATGTTAAACCAGATCCTGATTACCACTACATCAACATGATCACTGAAGATCAAGGATACGATTCGGGATACGAACTAGAAAGTGTCGCCGACAATGAGTCTCTTCACTCAGAAGATTGGAGGGTACATCCCCAGAATTCAACACAGAGATCAACAGGAAGCACATATGCTGTATCCCATACTTCCTGATCTGTTCATCAAGCCGAAGAAGACTGCTTTAGCAGCACAAAAGGCAAGGTCCGTCATCCGGAATCTTCAAAGCCTGCTCGACCAACGACCAAAGTTTACTCGAGGATTAAGCCAAGTGGAAAATTACCCGAGAACCTCGACTTCCAAGGAGTTCGCCACTATTGGAAACCTGTTGAAGTTCGGACTAACGCTCCTAGTTCTAAGTAGTTTATTTTGCTTTTGTTTTGAACTCTCGCTTCACCCAGAGCGAATAGATGTTTTATAGGGTTTAGCTTTTAAATAATTTATCTTTGTCTTGCCCAAGACAAATGAGTTTGTATTTTAGGGCCCTGTTCATATTGTGAATCATAAATAAAACGCGTTGTTTTGATTCCACATTTTGTGTTTATTTTTAATTTTTTCCCTTTTCTGGAAATGATAATCCTAAAAAACATAAAAAAGAATTCTTCAAAAAAATAAAAATAAAAATCTGCATTCACTTTCACATTAACTTTTACTATAAAAAAATGATGAAAACATAAATCAAAACATGCAGATTAACAGATGGACAAATCCATTAAAAGAAATAACTCTATGCTCTCTCCCAACTTTGAAATCCCCTGTGAAGTCACCGAGGAAGAAGTTGAAGAAGAGATCCCAGATGAGATTTCTCGACTACTAAAGCACGAGGAAAGGATCATTCAGCCTCACAAAGAACCTCTAGAAGCAATCAACTTGGGTTCTGGAAAAGATAAAAAAGAAGTGAATATCGGAGCTCTACTCGACAGCAACGTTAAGGGCAAATTGATCGATCTTCTTAAAGAATATGTTGATATGTTCGCCTGGTCCTACAAGGACATACCGGGTTTAGATACCAGCATCGTGGAGCATCATTTGCCATTAAGACCAGAGTGTCCACCAGTTAAACAAAAACTGAGAAGAGTTCACCCTGAAATGGCCGACAAAATCAAAAAAGGAAGTTCAAAAGCAGCTCGACGCAGGTTTCCTCGTCACCTCAGAATATCCTCAATGGCTAGCCAACATAGTACCTGTCTCCAAGAAAGACGGAAAGGTCAGAATGTGTGTTGACTATCGAGATCTGAACAAAGCAAGTCCGAAAGATGATTTCCCACTACCGCATATCGACATGCTAGTGGATAGCACTGCAAAATTCAACGTCTTTTCCTTCATGGACGGTTTCTCTGGTTATAATCAGATCAGAATGGCTCCCGAAGACATGGAGAAGACATCCTTCATCACACCATGGGGTACGTTTTGTTACAAAGTAATGCCGTTTGGATTAAAGAATGCAGGCGCAACTTACCAAAGGGCGATGACTACTCTCTTTCACGACATCAAACGTTTCCTTCAAACACAAGAGTACCCACTCGGGACATCATACAAAGATAGGAAAACTCTAAGGAGGCTTTCTAGAAATTTCTTCCTGAATGGAGATGTGCTATACAAAAGAAACTTCGATATGGTTCTGCTCAGATGCGTCGACAAACAAGAAGCAGACACAATAATCCACGAAGTCCATGAAGGATCCTTTGGAACCCATTCAAATGGGCATGCAATGTCTAGAAAGATCTTAAGAGCAGGATACTATTGGATAACGATGGAATCTTGATTGCTGTAAACACGTCAAAAGATGTCACAAGTGCCAGATCTACGCAGATAAGATCCATGTGCCACCGACTCTACTCAACGTTCTCTCTTCTCCGTGGCCTTTCTCCATGTGGGGCATCGACATGATCGAACCAAAAGCGTCCAACGGACATCGCTTCATTCTAGTGGCTACTGATTACTTCACCAAATGGGTCGAAGCAGCATCTTACGCCAACGTGACGAGACAAGTGGTTGTGAGGTTCATCAAGAACAACCTCATTTGCCGATATGGAGTTCCAAGCAAGATCATTACAAACAATGGATCAAACTTGAACAACAAAATGATGAAAGAACTGTGTGAGGAATTCAAGATCGAGCATCATAACTCATCTCCTTACCGGCCAAAGATGAACAACACCGTTGAAGCTGCCAACAAGAACATCAAAAAGATCGTCCAGAAGATGGTCATCACCTACAAAGACTGGCACGAAATGCTGCCATTTGCTCTGCACGGGTATCGTACTTCTGTACGCACTTCAACAGGGGCAACTCCTTTTTCTCTAGTATACGGCATGGAAGCAGTGCTCCCCGTAGAAGTTGAAATACCTTCAATGAGAGTTCTCATGGAAACTAAGCTATCTGAGGCCGAATGGTGTCAAAGCAGATACGACCAGCTGAACTTAATCGAAGAAAAGCGTCTGACCGCTCTATGTCATGGACAACTATATCAAAGAAGAATGAAGAAAGCTTTCGACAAGTCGGTCCGACCTTGTGAATTCCGAGAAGGCGACCTCGTGCTTAAAAAGATTCTGTCTTTTCAACCAGATTCTAGGGGAAAATGGACTCCTAATTACGAAGGCCCATACATCGTCAAAAGAAGATTCTCTGGAGGTGCTATGATTCTCACAACCATGGACGGTGATGAACTCCCGCATCCTGTAAATGCTGATGCAGTCAAGAAATACTTTGTCTAAAAAACAAAAGAACAGCTCGGTAAGTCGAAAACCTGAAAAAGGCGGCTTAGGCAAAAATGAGCGTCTCGGTGGACTGAAAACCTGAAAGGGCGGTCCAGGCAAAAATTAGAGACAATAAACAGAAATTATCCTGATAGATTGAAAACCTGAAAAGGCAATCTAGGCAAAAATAAGGATACAAAAAATGACAAAGTAACTGCAATCAGTCCATACTTCCTCAATCTGGGAGGAATTTCCGTCAATGGATCTTCAATCAACTCTTCTGAAGCAACCAGCACAGTTGGAATTCAAAGTTGTTAGGGATAATAGTGGTTACTGCTTTCAATGTAGCCTTTTCCCAATAAATTATCATTTCCAACTTTTGTAAATAGTTCATGGAATCACGCCTTCGGCTGATTACCATTCTATCAATAAATTTGAGCCTTGTGCCTTTTGTTTGCAATTCTTGCTTTATTCTGTTTTGCAAAATAACGCTTTTTATTGTGAAAATCACTTTTTGAAACTAAAATGGTTTTAAATGAATTTTTACTTCAACTTTTTGAAATAAAAGCGAAATTTTCCTTTGAACTATAAACACGGAAAGAACTTCAACAGTTTCTCCGCGAGTGTTTCGATCTCCAATGGATAGAACAATCGCTACGGAAGTCTTCTCCTCAGCAGAAATCATCAAAAGACGATATTCTTATCCAAAAAGAATTCCCCAACAAGTTCCCAATGAAATGCCTTTTTCAAAAAAAAAAAGTTTAAAGCATGCAACCCAAATGCTACAGCTAGTGAACGTCTACGCCATCGCTGCAGATTTCACTAAGTATTTGTTTGAACTGTGACACGGTCCTTTTCCCAAATACCTTTTTGTTGTTTTGTCAAGTATCGTCAGCATGCATATGACATTCATAACATTCATCATTTATACATAATAGCATCATTAATGCATTTCTGCATTCCTCAAATATTTGCTTCCATAATCACTGGTTTAAATCACACTTACTCATGTAGGTATGATTATATCCCCAGCAGATTATTCCCCAAACAGAGAAAAACATCTTTCTCTATCATGTTTCCCAGCTGATGTCATTCATCATTGGGAACAAAGTCTTCGATTGACTGTTTCTTTCCAGTTTATTCCTGGGTAGAACCCTGTCTCTGACCAACTCAGGTTTAGATGTCACAAAAAAATCTCCATGGTTGTCTTTCTGTCTAAAGGAAAACCTGTGTCTTTTCAGTCAAAATGCCCGCATCTTCTCAAAAGAGAAAGATCCCCGGCAAGATTGTAACTGTGAAAATAGAAACTCATTTGAGATCTGTTTCCATCATTGTCTGATATTCACGAAGCTGAATACTCAGAACACTTTTCAAAGATTTACCTTGTTATAGTTATCATTGCGCTGATAATTGGTAATATCTTTATAATTCATTGCCATAAACTATCGCAAAGCTGATAATTGGTAATATCATTGTCACTTACCTTAAACATTGTCACAAGGTTGACAGAAGGTAATCTCTTTGTTTCCCAAAGCGAAACAGATATTCACATATTTTGTGAATCTCTTTTTCCCCAGCGAAACATATTGCATGTTTCTCTACAAACAAGAGTCTCTTTTCTTAAACAGATCGAGTCGTCCTCACAAATTTTTCCCCATCATGTCAATCTTTGATATCTCCTGGGTAAACTTTTTTTGCAATTATTTTGCATCATCCGCATTTTTGGTATCTTAGGTCCAAAATTTGCGTATTTTGATATTTAAGTCTCTTCACACCTATCAAAACGAAGATATTCATCTTCATGTCTCAGGTTGAAGAAACTTAAATAGGGGCATCTGTCATACCCCAATTTTTGACCTAATATACCACCTTACATTTGCATCACTGCATCACTAACAGTTCAGAACAGAATTAATCGGGTGTGGTTGTCACAAGTCAAAATTAGGGTTTCACAAGATTTCATCTGATTCAAGGGACAATCAATTAGGGTTTGAGTTTTGCTCACCTCAAATGATTCATCTTGATCAAATCATCAACCTCTGATCATCAGATAACCAACTTTTCTCATTGATCAATCAAGGATCGACCAATTAGGGTTTTGGTCGAGCATGAGTAATCTCTGATTTTTTGAGCAATAAATAACTTTTTTGATTGGAGATTGATCTTTATATCTTAGATACAACATGTTGACCTAATTTCTGGATTCAAAACATCACAGAAGTTCACAGAATTCATCAGTCAATTTTTGAAACATCTGATGAAATTTCATCTGCACAGAAAAGTCAAACTTTGACTTTTGGTCAACTTTTTCAAAACAAAACTTTTTCCATCATCAAAATACTTCAAATGATCCATCATGATCATAAAAAATCAAAGAATTTGGAAAAATCAACAAAAAGTCAACATTTCTAACACTTAGAAAAATTTTCAAGTGTTAAAATTTTGTACTTTTTCCAAACTTCATGGCATTTTTCACATAGTTCCACTTTGAATTGGAAAAAACTCAAAACATGAAAGTTGTAGCCCTTGAAACAAGCTTTCCAAAATGTCCAATAACTCTCAAATCCATGGAGTCTAGCTATACTTTTGAAATTGAAACATAAGGCTCCATAACCATGGTTTTCAAAGTTCAAAACTTCAAATTATAGGTCATCTTGTGATTTCTTCTTCTAGAAGCAAAGACACCTTGCCAAATTGAAGATAGAACTGATAAATATCAGCTAGAGGTAATAATTGAAAGATATGGATCAAGTTGGATTTTTAACACATGGTGAAAAAAGGAAGTTTCCTTTTAAGGCAAAATGTCTTTCTTGCCCTTTAAGGCAACTTTGAATAACACAATGCCATTCCTTTGTGCCTAACATTTCAGAGATATTGGCCTATAAATAGAGGCATCCTTTTCAAGTTTAAACACACCAAAGCAATGCAAGTTCATGCTTTCCCTCCACTTTCTCCAATTTCTTGAATTATAGTGCAAAGTGAGGATAACTTGCAATTTTGAAATTTAGTGAGAACTATGATGAACTTTGGTGTCAAACACATTTCATAATCAATATCAAACTTGTCTAAAACATAAAAGCAACATGAACTAAGCTAGAAACCAGAAATTACATGCCATGGTCATTATGCTTGCAAAACTGCCTTAGGATTCGAATTCTTGGTTAGGATTGATTAACTTGTGTTCCAAGCATTCAAACATCATCCATGAACATCATGTGAATGATCCAGACCCTTAACAACTAACTGTAACATGCTTAACATCAAAATCGAGCTTCCATTTTCAGACTGTGCAGGTGGACTTGGCTGGAGTGATTCAAAGTGATTCAAAGCAAGCAGACCATTCCTACAGCTTCCACATAGGTCGATGATGCTATAGCAATCATAAAATTCGTTCTGGAAACACTCCAACACAATCTTCGATCTCAGCTTGAACAGGTGAGAACTCAAACTTCAATCTTATGATTCCTTGCATTTAAATGAAAAAACTCTTGGCCATTTGTTTTCTGCACCTATCACGATCTTTAACCCTCAAACAATTTGAAAAATCATCAACTACACATCATTTCAATTAGAAATTACAGTTTTAGGGTTCTTCGTGTCGTGTTCCACCATCGTGTTCCTTGTGAAAATCGAGCAACTTTCATGTTTACTTCATCCAATTTCATTAAGAAACAAGGATTCTAGCATCGAGAATCCATGCGTGTTCTTGATTCAAATTCAAAATTTCAATATTTTTCAACACGTGTTTTGAAAAAGTTGATTTTTTTCACGTAGCCACCCCAATGGTCATGGGTTCAAACCTCCTATGGACCATTTTTTCAAAACTTTTCATATTCATATTTTTCACAAAACTTTAACAAACCAATCAAAAAATGATTTGTCATTTGATTATGTTTTATATCAAAAAAAACGACACTTTGAGCACTTTCCAAAGCACCTTTAAAGGTGATTTTTTCGAACTTTCGAAGCCCGATTCTTTTCAAAACTTTTCACAAGTGAATACAAGATAATTCATCCCCAACATGAGTTTAGCCTCCACTTGGGCTTCATACAAGATAACTCTCCCCACAGAGTTTAGCCTCCTCTTAGGCTTCATATAAGAAAACTCATTCATCTGAGTTTAGCCTCCGCTTAGGCTTCATATAAGACAACACTCCTGAGTCACCTCCTCTTGGGCTTCGTTCAAAAGAACTCCTCATTGAGTTTAGCCTTCTCTTGGGCATCATACAATGAAAGAGACCAAAAATCTCTTAACAGCCTCCTATTGGGCTTCCAATACAAAGAATCACCCGCGCTAGGATAGAACCTTGAGAGTATAATTTCGGTGAAATTGCTCTAAATTCCAAAAGGATGATTTCGGTGAAATCCTTTTAAAAACAAAGCCACCATACCCTATAGCTTCCTCTTGAGCAGACAAGGACCCTCGATGACCCTCAGAATGCCTCCTCTTGGGCTTACAATACAAGGACCCACGGGCTTCTTAAAAGCATCCCTTTAAATCCAATTAATTTCTCCTAAGAGATTTAGACATCTATCATCTCTATGGAAGAAGTATCTCATCTATCACATCACATACAATCAAAAGCTTTTCAAATACTTTTCAAACAAAAACATCTTTTTAATCTGTAAGTGGTAACGCTTGTACACTCAAGCAAAACACCTAATACTTACAATTAAAAGATTTCAGTCATTTTTCAAACATCTTTCTTAAACATGTAAGTGGTAACGCTTGTACACGCAAGCAAAACACCGATAACTTACGATGAAAGATTTCAAACCCTTTTCAAAATGTATGTGATGAAATAGATTAGATACATTTTTCATTAAGATGACATTTGTCTGTCTCTTACTAACATCCCATTGCTTCCACTAGCATAAGTGGGAGCTACGATTGCTCTGACTTTCTCAACATCCTTTTGAGAATACGTAGGCACAAGGTCTCATCCTTGGCGAGCAAAATTTCTTTCTCTCTCAAACCAAACAAACCATAGATCCCTGTAGATCCGAGCTACAGATGCTCTGATTCCCACTAAGGGATATGTATGCAGAAGATCCCAATGATCTTTGCGAGCATAATAATAACAAAACCTAGGATCCCACATAATCTACGTTTCTTGAAATCCAAAGGAGAAACTTTCCCAATCATAGAAATAGCAATTTAAAACACACAAACATATCAAACGTATTCATATATAAAGCTATGGATAACCATATATATTTAGGGTGCTCCATCTATTCCCTTTATATAACATACCCCCTTACCCGGAATACTCCCCAATGCGTTACGTCTAGATTACGCTAGTCGTTACGCATATCAAAATCAATTGAGGGTATTGCAGCTTTCCCCTTTTTCATAATCATTAAATCATTTTCTTGTGTTGGAAATAATAAAGCTTGATGCTCGCGGCATCTTTATAAACAAATCAAAAGAGTAAATCGTTTCAAGCCAGAGAATTCGAATTCAGTTTCGATTCCTCTAGCACGTCACCTTTTAACGCGAACAGTGAAGACTGAGAATCAAAATGGTCAGAAGTTTAAGACTTTTAGAACAGATGGTGGAGGTGAGTGTTGCTATTGCAGCATATATGCTCAATAGGTGTCCAGCGCAGAAGCTGAAGGAGATTGTTCCTTTAGAGAAGTGGACTAGAGAGAAGCATAGTGTCACTACAAGAAAAATGCCCTACAGCCACGCTAAATTCTTCCACAACTCAAAAACTGTGGCTACATATAAACTTTGGCCAGGGTTTTCAAACCGTAGAAATATATTTTGAAATATTGAACCCAGATTGTGAAATTGTGGCCTTTTCCTATATTTCCACGTTTACAAAATGACATTTATATTTATACCACGGTTAATAACCGCGGCTTATAACTTTCACTTCAAACTGTGGCAGAAGCCCACAATTTTATACCCCGCCAAAGTTTTCCTCTTTTATTTTTAGTTTCTCTCTTTTTTTATTATTTTTTCTAATTGTTTTTTATTAAAAAAAGGAAAATAAAATTAAAAAAGAAATTTCAATTATTTTCTTATTTTTTTACTTCAAATTGTATCTTAAGTTTTATATATGTCAGTTTCACTTCAAATTGTAATTTCATATTTTTTTATATGAAACAATTTAAATTTAAATTTTTTATCAATAATATTGTATCTTAAGTTTTAAATAAATGTCAATTTTATATTAAAACAAAATTTAAAATTACATCAAAATTTCATATAAACCAAAATTGTAAGGAAAATAATTCATTTCTAATGCATTTATTTATTTTATTTTATTAAAAATTAAATACTCTAAAATTACAAATTAAATTAGATAATATAAAATTTATTTAATTAAGTTATAAATATAATTATCTTGAATATTTTTAGTTTTCTTATTAGTCCAAACTAAACAAATTTTGATTTCTCTCTAAAACTCACATATCAATTTTCACTTTCCCTCTTTCATAAGTCAATTTTAATTTAATATTTTTTATTTTCCTCTAAAACTCACATATCAATTTTCACTTTCCCTCTTTCATAAATCAATTTTAATTTAATAATATTTTAACAAATAATTTTCTTTTCCAAATTTTTTCCACACGTTCTATATTCCCCACCTTATCCGCCTTTCCATCTCAACCCTGTAACCCTTATTTTCTTTCGTCTCTCAACCATGGCTTCTCTCCTCCGTCTCTCCATCGCTACCGCCGTAATCCTCCTCCTCACCCTCTCCGCCTCCACCGTCTCCTTTCGCCCTTGTCGCACCTTCATCATCTTCTTGTTTCAATTCTCCCTTAATCCTCCTAAATCTAACCCGAACTCTAAAAACCCTAGGTAGCGAAACATAGAATTAAACAACAACACCACACGATTACGATACGAGACAAAGGGGGGAATTATTAGGGAGTTTCACTCTGCAAGTTGGTATCAAGAAACGAGAGAATGGTTTACCTTTGCAGCGGCGAGTATGACGGCTCTGACGAAAGTTACTAAGTTATTCAGGTATGCTTGAGTCTCATTAATGCTCTTCTTCAAATCTTTCTGGTTGCGTTTATGCAATGCTATGGTGTTGACGTTGTTTTTCTGAATTCCGTTGATAGCGAAATTGTGTGTTACACGAAAGAAGCAAGCATATTGAGACTAAGTATCATTTCTTGAAAAGCTAAGTTCAAAACGGAACATTAGAAGTTGTGCAATGTAACACCCAGAAGCAGTTGGAAGATGTTCTGACGAAGGCAATCAAGACGGATCAATTTCTCCTCTTAAGGGATGAAATTTGTGTAGTTAGTTTTGAATAGAAATATAAATTAAGGGATGATATTAAAGGGTAATTTAGTATTTACTATTTATGTACCTTTTATCTTGGTCATTAAGTTTACTTTAGGGACTATGTTGTAATTTTTCTCTTTGTATAAATAGACTAGTAGTAGATGTCATTGATAACAACAACCTTATTTCTTTCATACCTTTTGTAGCTGTCATTCTCTTTTATTCATCCATTATTTCAATCATCTTTGATTCTTGTGCACCAACACCCGTGATCTCTTATTTGTTGAAATATAGTATAAAAATAAGTTTTGAGGTGTGACACATAGGATTATAGAGTGATGTGTCAAATTTAAAGTTATATTTAATGATATGTCATAGTTATAATTGATTATATGTTGCTATGATATTTGATGCATTGAATTTAATAGAATACTGGATAATAATAAATAATAGATTAGGATATTTGTTGTGACCATACTCTTAAGTTTATTCTTACAGTAATGACTTATTCGTAAGACCCTCTATTGTAGTATGCCAAAATGTTTATTTGGGTATCTAAATTACATGAAAAGGGAAAATGAACCAATCTATTTTTTTCTTGGTTAGATGACGTGCACTGATTTTAAAACCGTTGATTTTCTTTACGCTAACTTATTCTCTTTATTGCATCAATACCTTTATTCTCTTTATGCTGGCAACTTGAATAGCATCAATACATGAATTGCAGTGAACGCTAACTTATTCTCTTTATTGCATCAATACCTTTAGTGCACTATGAAAATAGATTTAGATGAGAGAGATATAAAGAAAGGTATCAAAGCCAGGTATAAAAAACAAAGGGTAGGTGATCTTGGTCCTTGAACTAGTATGCACAAAGTATTCGAAATCAGGTAAATAAAATCCCATGATTTCCTTTTTATTCTGTTAACTCTCAAATTTTTTTGTATTGATTTCTATTTTTTTACCATACACATTATAATTCATTCATGGTCATACCTCAACTTGATTTTTTTTTTAGAGAAACTAACTTTCGTGCAAAAGAATAAACGAAGTTCTACCTTTTGTGCAATTTTGCTCCTGTAATAATAGTTTCAATTTTCAAATTAACATAATTTGTTTTAGACAAATCATGTTTTAATTTCGTTCCTAAAGAATATTAAAATGTAACTAGTCCTTAATGTATTATGAAAATTTGTTATGTTAATATTTAACATCTAAATAGGCAAGACTAAATTGAAAAGAGAGAGTGATACACAATAGCGACTAAATTGGTGGTTTATTCTATCAATTTCTTTACTTTATTATGCTAAACAAATTTCTTTACTTTAGTATTTTTGGAAAGGGTGTAAAGAAAAAAAAGTTGTTTAGAGTATATGGAATGTTGATAAAATAAAGATTGAATTTAGAAATGTTTATTCTCCGCTGCAGAATTTCAGATGCTTTGAACATTTCTTGGTTTCTTTGTAGATTGGTGAAAGAAAGAAGATTGTTGATAAGAGTGAGCATGAGCTGAAAGTAGTTATTTGCAAATCTGTTGGAAATCAAGGTAAACAAAAACACATTCATAGCAGGTTTCCTTTAAACTTTTTTTTCTTTGCAGACTATTTTCATTTTTTCTCCGCGGTATTCTTAGTCTGCTTATTTTCGACTTTCAATGACAAAATCTCATTTTTAAATATGTTGAAAAGATTGTAAACATACTTTGAGTCTTGCGAGATAATGTTGGAAATAGAAAAAATGCATTTTATGTTTCTCACTAAAAAGACCATTTAAGGCTTAGGTACATATATATTTTGATTCATGCATTTAAGAAGTTAAATTATTATTTATTTCTATTTGTAAACATAATATTTAATTAATTATATAATGTATATTTCGGTTATTGAGTGTTTTATTCACTCAAGTACATTCTGAAAATTATGATTTCTATTCTTTTATATGGTACCAGAGCTCTTAATTTAGAGATTACTCACTCAACTACATTTAGAAAATTCTGATTTCTATTTTTTACATGGTATCAAAGCTCCTAATTTAGGGGACAGTTCATGTATAGTTTGATTAATGCATTTAAGAATTTGGACTTTATTTATTTTTCCTTCTTAAATATATAGTGTATATAAATATTATAGTTATTGAGTGCTTTACTCACTCAAGTACATTTAAAAAAATTTGATTTATATTTTTCACATGGTATGAGAGCTCCTAATCTTTGGGACTCTACTTCCGCTAATCATTATTTAGAAATTTGATTGGACATTTTTATACTGTTAGAACCCTTAAATCTTAATTGGACAACAATTGTTTTCAAGTTTTTCCAACTAGACATTATTTGTTCTTTTTGGACTCCATTTGCACACTTTCGTACTTCTTTTGGTAGTAGTATATCTAGCCGCTGCCTGTACACTTTCTGGAAGTCGTTCGTACAATTTTCGGCCACCATCAATACAACTCTACACATTTTTCAACAGTCGTCTGCATAATACGAGACATTGTCCCTACATTTTATGGGTTGATTTCTTTGATATCTTATATATAAACATTTGGTGGTTGCCTATGTTTTCTTTATGACCAATAGTATGGATAAGTCATCAGGTAATAGCAGTGTGACATATTCTGGTAAGCTTCCACTCTCATTTGAATTTCATGTCTCAGAAATTCCTTCTTGCTTATTTTGGATATTAATTTCAAGAGCCACATATCACATAACACATTCTTCGAAATTGTTTTCCACATAATCTCCTTGTCTTAGTAATAAAAAAAATTCTACTATAGATGGTACTCTTGAAATTGTAGATGGTATTGGAGATACCCAACTTAGGCATTCTATAACTCTAAAAAGGGTCTTCCATGTTCCAAAACTATCCAAAACAACAAAATAAAATTTTAACCCTTCGATCTTATTCATTCAGATGTTTGGGGTCCCTCTACCAATACAAATGTAACAAGTGATATGTGATTTTTTTACTTTTATATACGATTTTACCCAGGTTACTTAGGTGATTTTACTCCAAAACAAGTCTGATGTTAATACTGTTTTCCCCAAGTTTTTCTACATGATAAAAAACTCAATTTAGAGTAAACATCAAAAGGCTTAGGTATGATAAGGGAAAATAGTACTTCAATCATGGCCTTACTTGTTTCTCTCAAAGAGATGAAATTATCCATAAATCTTCTTGTGTTAAAACACCACAACAAAATAAAATTGCAAAGAGAAAAAATGGGAATATATTAGACCAAACTCGAGCACTATTGTTTCATTAATATGTTCAAAAATATTTATGGGGAAGACAATTCTTACTAGCACATATCTTTTTAATCAATTACCCTCTAGAGTATTAGGGTTCAAGAGTAAAATGGATGTTCTTTCTTCCTTCTATCCAAATTTATTAGTAAGTAGTAATCTTAAACCTAGAATCTTTAGTTGTGTTTTTTTTGTCCACGTGTATAGTCAGTATAGAAAGAAACTCAACCCTAGAGACCTCAAATGTGTTTTCGCCAGGTATTCCTCTACTAAAAAAGGATATAAGGGTTTCCATCCTCCATCTAAATAAAATTGGGTCGCAAGATCTTACCTTTCATGAGGAGGAACAATACTTCACACAACCTTATCTTCAAGGGGAAATTTTTAAGGAAGATAAGCTTGAAAGTCTAGATCTTTCTATTCTAGTGTCAAATACACTAAATCTATCTAATATCTAGTCAAATACATTTGGCCATATTGGTCATGACTCAAATACACTCAATCTCTCTAGTATGGAGTCAAATCCACTAAATTTTTCCAGTTTCGAGTCAAATACATCCAATCTTTTTGGTCTTGAGTTAAACCTACTTGTACTAGACCTAACTAAGGTTGCAGAACTAGGAGTTAAATCAGATCAATCTAACACACAAGTAGCCGAACTTGAACGTGAACTGGATATAAGATATTGAAATAAACTAGTTTGCATGTAAAATTCAAACGCCATTCCTGAATCGACACAAGTTCAAGAGTCTGACGCGACTCCTTTAAATGAGGTAATTAATTCTTCTGAATTACAAGATAAAATGATAACCCCAATAATAGATGTTGACCTGGACCTTCTAATTTCTATTAGAAAAGCACTAAAAAATGCACCAAGCAACCTATATATTACTATATTTATTTTAAAAAATATTCATCTACCCATAGAGCCTTCCTTACAAACCTATACACTACTTTATGAGGATTCGTGAAGGGTATGCATAAAAAGGAAAGGAACATTATGTGTGTAAGCTAAATAGGTCGTTATATGGCCTAGAAAAATATTCTCGTCAATGGAATAAGAGATTCCACAAATTAATGGCACATACATATTTCACTAGGAGCCAATTCGACCATTGTGTTACTTCATATCTCGACCTGTAAATTCACTTGTTATTTTGTTGCTTTGTGTGGATGACATCCACCTAGAAAGCAATTGTGCCGATGATTTAGTGAAGGTAATGGTTGAACTCGATAAGGAGTTCAACAAGAAGGATCTGAGAGCTGCCTCCAGAAATCTTGGGATTGATATCAAGGAAGATTGAAAGTAGTCGAGATTATGCTTATCTGAAGACACATACATGAAGAAGATTCTTGAAATTATTGGTATGTCGAATTGAAACCCTATTGTAACATTGGCTAATCCTCAATTCTAGTTGTGTACAAAACAAATTCCTAGTATTGTAGCCGAAAGAGCCTATCTGAATAGCATTCTATATGCTAGTATAGGTTCTTTGAAGTATACCATGGTCTATACGAGGCCAAGCATAACATACAAAGTGAGCCTTGTAAACTGGGAAATGGCCAATCTTGGAAAGACACACTAATAAGCATTGAAGTGATCCTGAGGTACATAAATGAATCTATGAACAAAGTCTTGATTTGTGTGGAGCTTATGGTGATGATAGAAAAGTAGAAATTGAAAAATTTGTCGACTCTGATTATACAGGATGTATGGATTCTATAAAATATAATCCTGGATATGTGTTCATTTGGTTTGGCACAACAATAAGTTTGAAAGCAACACTTGAAAGGGTTGTTCCCTTATCAACCATAAAAGCAAAATATGTTTCCTTCACTAAAGCTGTGAAATAAGCATTGTGACTTGAAAGTTTTGCTAGAAAGCTGAAACTTCAAGGTTAAACAATCAATGCTAAATGTGACAGCCAAAGTTCAATACACATGTTAAAGAATTCAGTCTATCATGGGTAAACCAAGCACATCGATGTGAAGATGCATTTTGTCAGAGAGGTAATCAAGCGTGGAAAAGTCCAAGTGCTGAAGGTTTCGACTGATTACAACGCTGTTGATATAATCATAAATACATTATCAAATTGTATGTTTTTCCACTATATGCAACTAATAGGACTTCGTGACGACAACTAGATGGTTTCGTAGTTCGGAGTTTGTTCCAAGGTGTATATTTGTAGCTTATGGGTTATAAGCTAGTGTTGGAGAAAACTCTGTCAAATTCGAAGAGTTAGTGTAGCTGTCGAAATTTCCCATGCTGTTAGCATGTCGAAATGGGTCAGCCAGTTAGCCCAATTGTTTAGTATGTTGGTTGAAAGAAAAGATTTTAATTTTCTTATAAATAACATACTAGTTCTGACTTCTCCATCATACACAATAGAAGTAGAAAATGGCGTGGTTAAGATTCAATGGTAAACATTATTCCATAGTGTGTAATTGACTCGAGAATCCATGGTTTTATACCACTTTGAATTGTCATTTCTTTTACCTTGCTCTCTTTTCTCAGTGTAGTTTTTTTCTTGATCAAGAATCGATAATACTCTATTTGTTAGGCATCACTTTCACAACCAACAGGAACTTGATCGATAATACTCTATTTGTTAGGCATCACTTTCACAATCAACAGGAATTTAAAAACCTATTGTCAATTTTAAATTTAAGTTCAAACTATTTTTAAAATTATGCAAAAATCCAATCAACTACATTTTTTTTATTGTTTTGAAATTGATATTCTAAAACAAAAAACTCACTGACACCAAATCAAGCTCATTTAATATTATCCATGCAATTAAATATTTAATTATATTTAATGTTATCGTCTATAATTATGTACTATTTATTAACAATTAACATTATGAAGCTTGTCAATTCAATTTACTCTATGTTATGTCTATTTTTTATGGATAAATAAAAATATATCGATTATTACAGGTTTAGTTAAATTTGTAGTACTTACACTCAATTAGACTAATATACGCGCAACGCTTGTCATATTGATGTATTTTTTAAGTCATATTAGATTACATATATTTTAATTTTGTTTAGTATAATAAACATTGTGATTGAGACGATAAGATTAAGAGAGAGAAAATAAAAATGGGTTTTTCGAAGTGACATAACTTAAATGACATGGATAAGAATTCGCTACACTAACTTAATATATCTATACTAGATTCTCTATTTCATTTTACTTATTTAATAAACGTTATTGTTAGGTCCTCAAATATATTTGTGTTAGTTGACGTGATCTGTTGACTTTACACAAATATATTTGACTAGTGACTAGTTGCCGATGATGATATATTTGCGACAACTTCAAATATATTTGCGACAACTTCTATAACTAAACTTATTTATTTAGTTTGATCGTCGTACCTTTCATTATATAATGTCAATTTGAAGCTTTGTTGAACATTTATGACTAACTCCGATGTATGAAATTGGTTTAGATGGGGAGTTTCTTAGCTGATTTGGGAAAGGGCTACATGGAGAAATTTAAATTACCTGATAGAGTATAAATGTGTGCTTGAGGTCAAGCTAATTAAATAAACTTATTTTTTAGTTTGATCGTGGTAGCTTTCATTCTAAATTTATTGCATGTAGAACTTAGACTCTAAACTATATAAAGTCTATTTGAAGCTTTGTTGAACATTTATGGCTAACTTTGATCTATTGAAATTGGTTTAGATGGAATGTCGCTTAACTGAAACGGGGAAGATATGTATGAAGATATTGATAGATAAGGCATTAGCAGAACTACGTCATGTGTTTTGCTTCACAAGCATTGCTAATGAATTCAAAGAAGAAAAGGTTTGGCTGGAAGCAGAAATAAAAACATTGGCGCAACATGCTGAAGTGGCAGCAGGAAATGATAAAGATATTGAAGCTGATTATCATTTATGGAAAGAGAAAGCTGAAAAGCTCGTTCAAGAGGACATCCTAACAAAACAAAAATGCTTTTTTGGATTATGTCCTAACTGCATATGGCGATATAAAAAGGGAAAGGGGTTGGCAAATAAAATAGAAGAGATTAAACACTTATTAGAACGGGGAGGGACATTTGAAAATATTGAAATCTCTCGCCGTCTTCCAGATGTTGAGCGTTACTCATTGACAGATTACATTTCTTTTCCAAGTAGAGATTCAAAATACAAAGAGCTACTGGATGCATTAAAAGATGACAACAACTATATGATCGTATTGCAAGGGATGGGGGGCACCGGAAAAACTACATTGGCCAAAGAAGTGGGTAAAGAACTAAAGAAGTCAGGAAATTTCTCTCATGTAATTTATACTACATTCTCATTTACTCCCGATGCAAAAAGAATTCAAGATGATATTGCTGGATCTTTAGTATTGAAATTGGAGGATTGTAATGATTCAGACCGACCCAAAAAACTATGGAGCAGATTAACAAATGGTGAAAAAATTCTTCTAATAATGGATGATGTGTGGGGTGGAGGCCAACCTCTTGATTTCGATCTAATAGGAATTCCAAAACGAGACAATCTCAAAGGTTGCAGAGTTCTTATAATCACACGCAATAAACAAATATCCAATATAATGGGAAGTGATAAGATGATTGAATTGGAGCTCTTATCTGAAGAAGAAGCATGGACCATGTTCAAAATGTATGCCGGTATAACCAATAATATTTCTTCAAAAAGTTTGATCACCACAGGACGTGAAATTGCTAAGAAGTGCAAACAATTACCGGTTGCAATTGCAGCTATCGCCAGCAGTTTAAGGGGCCAACAAGATCGTAAGCACGAATGGAATGCTACCTTACAATCCTTGAAGAAACCTGTGGCAATGGATAATGTTGATGACGAAAAGGTTGGAGTTTATAATTGTTTAAGGGTTAGCTATGGTTATGTGAAGAATAAAAAAGCCAAGAGATTGTTCCTCTTATCTTCTGTATTCCCGGAAGATAAAGAAATTCCTATTGAAATTCTAACTAGACTTGCCATTGGAACGGGCCTTTTTGGGGAAGATAATGGTAGATACGATGAAGCTCGAAACCAAGTAGTAGAAGCCAAAAAGAAACTCATAGATTCTTGTTTGTTGATGGAGTCTAATAAGGAACATGTAAAAATGCATGATTTGGTTCGTGAATTTGCTCAATGGAAAGCAAAAGAGATTCAAAGTGTAAATTTGTCTAACAAAGACCAACAATCATCACTTGAAAAGAAAATAAATATTAAATATTTATTTTGTAAAGGCAAGGACATGGATTTGTTTTCCTGTAAGTATGATGGTTCCAAAATTGAGATTCTAATTGTGAACATGGAAAGAGACGAAGACCGTGAATGTGTGGAAGTCCCAAATTCTTTCTTTGAAAATATTGTCAAGCTTCAAGTTTTGTACATTGCAAGTTATTACAATCAACGCCTATCATTTCCAGATTCTATTCACTCGTTGAAAAATGTTCGATCTATATTGGTTGATGGAATTGATTTAGGTGACATCTCTGTTTTGGGAAATCTTCAAAGTCTAGAGACTCTTGATTTGGTTGGTTGCAAAATCAATGAATGTCCACATGAAATTGCAAATTTGGGGAAACTTAAGTTGTTAAACTTAGACGGATGTGAAATTAAAAGTGGTGATCCATTTGAGGTTATTGGAAGATGCTCAACACTTGAAGAGTTGTATTTCATAGACAGTTTTAATAAGTCTTGTGGAGAAATAACCTTACCAAAGTTTAAATTGAAAAGGTATCGCATCGGTAAAAAATGGGAGTGGAGTAGAGATAGTTGGTTACTATCAAAATGTGTGGCTTTTACTGGCCATGATTATTTTCTTTCAAAAGAAACATCCAAGTATTGCATGCAAAAATCAGACGGTCTTCAACTAAATGGAATTTCAATTAAGGAGGGATGGAGAAATCTCATGCCTGAGATTGTTGATAAACATGAAGGTATGAATGATCTTGTTGAGCTTCGTATGAGCGAAATGTCACAATTACAGTGTCTCATTGATGCAGATCATGATGCAGATCATCTTCAAGATACAAAAGTACTGCCCAAGTTGGCTGTACTAGATCTGGACAAAATGAAAATTTTGGAAGTACTATTCAAGGGTTCCCTTTCTTCTGACTCTTTGATGCATTTGGAGGAGCTATCAATATTTTACTGTGAGAAGCTTGAAAGATTGTCAAACTTCGAGCTAAATCTCTGCAAGCTAAAGAAAGTGGTACTTCGGAAATGCCCAAAGTTGGTTCACCTCTCTTCATTGTTAACATCTCGGAACCTGACACTACTAGAGAGATTGGAAATAGTTGATTGTAAGGGACTGAGAAGAATAATAATGGATGAAAGAGGCGAGAATGAATTAATAGAGAAAATAGATAACAATGATAATGATAACAAGAAATTTGTCTCAATGTTTCCAAAACTAAGAATTCTTGTTATAGAAGGATGTCATCTATTAGAATCAATACTTCCTTGGCTCTCCTCTCAAGACCTTCCAGAACTAGAACGTATAAGAATAAAAGAATGTAATGAGCTCAAATACATATTTAGAAAATGTCAACATTTTGAAAAGGGTTCTCTAAAACATATACTGCTTTGGAAATTCCCAAAATTGAAAAAACTTTTTGTTGAAAATTGCTTGCTGTAAAGGATACGTGTTTACAAAATAATAGGGAGAATATTTCTTATTGAATTGAATAAAAGAAATGGCTCTTTAATAGCCTTACAGAAACTGAATCAGAGAAAAAATAGCCCACTCTAACAAACACTAAAAATGTGGGATAGTGGCAAGAGAATAGGTAAAAGCAATAACTCACTAACAGCACTAACATTGCTTATTCTAACTGACAGTAAATTAACATAAAAGAAAAAACAATTTTAACATCCTCCCTTAAACTGAATGTTACTTAACAATCAGTTTACTATTGGCGGTTGACACACTCCCAATAAGTTGCGCAATTTCACAAAAGCATCAAGTTTCAAAGGCTTTGTCATCACATCGGCCACTTGTTCTTGAGTATTGCAGTGAACTAGTTCTATAGTTCCATCCTTTGCGAGTTCACGAAGAAAATGGAATCGAACATCGATATGTTTGCTACGACCGTGCATTACAGGATTTTTAGCAAGCTTGATTGCTGAGTTGCTGTCGCAGTAAACAGTTGTTGAGCTGTTTTGAGTATGTCCAAGCTTCTCCAAAATCTTTCTCAACCAAACAGCCTGACAAGCACAAGTAGATGCAGCAATAAATTCTGCTTCTGTAGTAGACAAAGATACTACAGGCTGTTTTTTAGATAACCAAGATATTGCAGCAGAGCTCAATAGAAACACATATCCCGACGTGCTTTTTCTATCATCCAAGTCACCCGCATAGTCACTATCCGTGTACGCGACTAATTCTTCATTTCCGCCCTTCTTGTAAAACACACCATAATCAGCTGTCCCTCTTAAGTATCTTAAGATTTTCGTTGCTGCTTGCAAATGTAGTTTAGTAGGATGCTCCATGTATCTACTTATGAGACTAACAGCAAACATAACATCCGGTCGAGTTGCCGTTAAGTACATAAGACTTCCTACAATCTGCTTGTAGTAAGTACTATCAATCTTCATGCCATCTTGATCCTTTTGAAGCTTCTCTCCAGGAACCATTGGATTTAGAACAGAATTACTTTTGTCCATTCCAAATCTTTCCAATACTTCCATCACATATTTTTTTTGACTAATGAATATGCCCTCACTCTTTTGCATTACTTCAACACCTAAAAAATACCTCATTTTTCCCAAATCGGTCATATCAAACTCAACCATCATGGATTTTTTGAATTCAACATACATTGACTCATCATTGCCAGTGAATATCAAATCATCAACATACAAGCTTACAATTAGAATTTTACCTCCAGCACTTGTCTTAACAAACAAAGTGTGTTCATGAGTGCATTTTTCAAAGCCTTCCTTCAAAAAATATGATTCTATGCGACTGTACCAAGCTCGTGGAGCTTGCTTCAGTCCATAAAGTGCTTTCTTTAACTTGTACACCTTATGCTCATTGCCCTTGATTTCATATCCGCAAGGCTGTTCCACAAAAACTTCTTCATTTAGTACACCGTGCAAGAATGCCGACTTTACATCCAACTGATAAACGGTCCATCCCCTTTGAGCAGCAAGTGCAAGCACTAGTCGAATGGTATCTAATCTTGCCACCGTGCAAAGACTTCATTATAATCAACTCCATATTTTTGAGCATATCCTTTTGCTACAAGTCGCGCTTTGTGTTTGTCTATTTCTCCATTCTCATTAAGCTTTGTTTTGAATATCCATTTCACTCCAATTTTCTTTCCACCAACCGGTAAATTTGTCAACTCCCAAGTGTCATTCTTCTCTATTGATTCTAATTCCAAATTCATGGCATTTCTCCATTTTTCACTCTTCACTTCTTCAAATGAAATTGGTCAAGACCTGCAAACATGGCCATGTTAGTCATGTTTTCTTCTTCTTCCTTCTCCACTTTCATAATCCCTCATCCATACAGTTGTCGTATTATTCTTCTATTTGAATCTTGCCGACTCTCTTCAATTGACTCGCTTGAATCAGAGTGATCAAGTTCTCCTTGTATTTCTTCATTGATGCTTGTATCATTTTCTCACTTGCAGCAGGGGCATTCATCTTGTTCATCTTCCCATTCTAAATTTTCTTTGATGTTTTCCTCATGTCTTTTGTTCCAGTCCAACTTTTATCTTCTTCAAAACAACATCTCTACTAACAATAATCTTACGAGAAATTGGATCGTATAACCTGTATGCCTTTGATTCTTCACTTACTCCAAGTAGAACACAACTAGTACTTTTTCTGTCTAGCTTTGTTCTTTTTCTGTCGGGTATGTGGACATGCGAAACACATCCAAAGACTCTAAAGTACTCAACTGATGGCTTTACATCACTCTAAACTTCTTCAGAGTCTTGTTTTTCAAAGAACCGTTGGACATCGGTTCAGACATGAACATCAATTTGCCTCGGGCCAAAATTCCTTGGAACTTGTTTCTCATACAGATGCAACGAACCATGTTCATAATGGTTTTGTTTTTCCTCTCGGCTACACCGCTTTGTGTGGTGTATATGCAGCCATTGCCTATTTATACCATTATCCTTGCAAAAGTCATTAAATTCTTGTGATGTAAATTCACCACCTCACAAGACGCAAGCATTTGATGAATATATTTGTTTTTTCTCCACGTGATTTTTAAAGCTTCTAAAAGTGTCAAAAGCTTGATTTTTCTACTAAAAATATACCCATGTTTTACGACTATAGTCATCAATGAAAGTAATTAGGTACCTCTTTTGCTATTTGAGGCTGGTGTAATAGGCCCGATATGTCAAGATGTATCAACTGTAGGATTTGAGATGCTCCACGTGCTCACTTTAGGAAATGGATCCTCTGTTGCTTTCCAAGGCGTCTTTACAAATTTTAGAGGGAGTTTTGAGTTGTGGAAGACCATTCACCATCCCTTTTGCTCAAGAATCCTTAAGCCTTTAAAGCCTAAATGTCCAAATCTATGCCATAACCGAGTTGAGTCTTCGAATTGTGTTGAAACAAGCCGATACACTTGACGAGGCTTAACCGCAAATGAACATTCTGTTTGAGGACATTATAGTTTCCATGATCAAGCCTTTCTCCTTATGATAGATCTTGCATTTTCCATGTTGAAAATGATAGTTAGCCCTTTTCTTGTAGCGACCAATGCTCAACAAGTTGTTCTTTAGCTCAGAACATAGAACACACTAGTAATGATATGTGAGATTCCATTCAATTGAAATCTCACATTTTTTCCTTTCACACCATGCTGGAATTGTTTCTAACTTCACAGCTTCACTAAAATTTTCATCCAAATCGAGAATACATCCTTCTTACCACACATATGATTACTACACCTCAATGAACCATGCTTCTTCCTTATCGATTCTTTACTTTCCACGGATGCCATCAAAAGCATTTCTTCTTGAAATTGCATAATTGACTTCACTCTCCTTGCTTGGACATTCATATTGAAAATGACCAAGTTTATGGCAATAATAACACTCCAGTGGACTTGTCAAAATTTGACATGCCCTTCCTCCACCTCGTCGAAATCCTCCACGACCACGACCGCGACCTCTTGATCTGTTTTCATAGGTTACTTTCAAGGCTTGCTCTTCAATAACAGAACATTCATGCGTTGCTCATGCACCAGCAAGCTACTTTGTAGTTGGTCGATCGATACGCCAATGTCATTTGACTCCTCAATAGAGCAAACAATATAGTTGAATTTTGGAGTCATGGACCGCAAAATTTTTCAATAACAAGAATATCTCCCATAGTCTCTCCATGGGTTCTCATCTTGTTGGCTATGGTGAGGGTTCGAGAAAGTACTGCTCACCGATTCTCCACTTTCATCTGCAAGATTTCAAATTCCTTCAAGTGCTTGTAGTTGTGCTCGCTTAACCCTTGCCGTCCCTTGATACTTCGCTTCATTG
This sequence comes from Vicia sativa, assembly GCA_021764765.1. NCBI lineage: Eukaryota > Viridiplantae > Streptophyta > Magnoliopsida > Fabales > Fabaceae > Vicia > Vicia sativa. Next base: position 264,036,047 of record CM038796.1, on the reverse strand, counting down.
AGTCCCAAATGTTCTTTGACGTTTTTTCTTCAAGATTGTCTCCAAGATAGATCTATCAATTGCTTGAAAAGATAATTCTTTACCTTTAAATCCTTGAGTTTTTGATCTTCACGCTTTTCTTTGTGCCTCGCTTGATTCTCGCACCCCAACCTGTAGGGATCCCATTTTCAACCAAGCTCCAGATTCCTTGGATCAAGGAAGTTCTCCATGAGCATTGCCCAATGATCATAGTGACCATCAAACTTTGGAATGGATGGTTGAACAAACTGTTTTTCGCCATCCGCTTGAAAAGACTGCTGTTTAAGTATTGATCGTGCCCTTCTAGAGGAGCTCGATACCAATTGTAAAGGATACGTGTTTACAAAATAATAGGGAGAATATTTCTTATTGAATTGAATAAAAGAAATGGCTCTTTAATAGCCTTACGTAAACGAATCGTAGAAAAATAGCCCACTCTAACAAACACTAAAAATGTGGGATAGTGGCAAGAGAATAGGTAAAAGCAATAACTCACTAACAGCACTAACATTGCTTATTCTAACTGACAGTAAATTAACATAAAAGAAAAAACAATTTTAACACTTGCAATTGAAATACATATTTGGGCACTACATTGATGATGACCATCGAAATTACAATGGAGTGCACCTTGATCTTCCAGCATTAGAATCTATCCATCTTCACAATCTGTCAGGCTTAGTCTACATATGTCCAATACAATATCGCATGACAATTCCTCACCTGGAAGAACTTCTACTCAAAGAATGCTCTCTGGATAATGCAATCATGGAGGTATTTCTGTTTCCATATATCTTTCTTGTTTTCTTTTTGAGACAATGACCTTGCATGTGGACTGTTTCCTTTCTCCCATTTTTTCTTGTGTTTTTAACTTTTTGTTTGCCATTCCTTGTGCCATTAGACTCTTGTTGTTGTATTGTTGAGTTTTCCATAAAATGTATACGTTTGAATTTCCATAATTTGTATGCCTAAGTTGTCTGGTAATGTTTGGTTTGATTTTCAGTTCCTTCATACATGGAAACTTGCTCAATGCCTTCCATTACAATCAAATATCATGAGCAATGTTAAAGAGATGACGTTGTCTGGTTTTCCGAAGATAAAAACTATGTTTATGCTTTCTATTACTTCAAGAATGTTGGTGGAAACTTTGAGAATTGAGAATTGCGATGAATTGAAATACATAATAGTTGACATTGGAGATGATGATAATGGTGTCAATAATAGGGTCGATGTCTTCCCGAAATTGAAAAGGCTTTACGTTCTTGATTGCAAGAAATTGCAATACATATTTGATCACTACACTGAAGGCCATCTACACGACAATGAGATTCGCCTTCATCTCCCAACATTACAATCTATGGAACTTTGCAATCTGCCACGTTTAGTAGCGATGTGTCCTAAACGATATTGCATAACACTTTCATCTTTCAAAGATCTTACAATCGTGAAATGTTCTCAGGATAATAAAATCATGCAGGTATCCTTGTTTGCATAAATGTTGTTTGCCAAAATAATCATTGATTCCAATTTTACTTGAAGAATGTTGTTGGATTACACTTGACATTTACTTGTTCAGAGTAATATTTCCATGTATTATAAATGAAATAAAAGTGTCTTCAAAATAAAATGCTTAATATCATTGTTACCACATTCCAACAAAATAAAATGCTTTATATCAAGTAGATGTTTATGTGAAGTCCAAAATAAATGAAAAATCAAATATTATGGATTATTAGTTTCATACTACTAATGCATTTGTTTTTAATACAGGAGAAGGAACAACCAACGACTCAACAAGGTATGAAAACCCAACACGAAATACTTGGAGAAATCAATACTAAAGACAAACTCTCTCAGGTATGAAAATAAAGTGGCATCAAGTAGATGTTTATTTGAAAAAAGAGTTAGAAATGACCTTAAAAGACTAAATTGTTAAAAAAGAAATTAAAGACTAACTTGTTGCAAAAAAAAAACTTTTTATTTGTGATTAATTCATATTATTATCTCAATTATAATTTATTTTAAATTATTATAATATAAATTTGATATTAATATTTACCAACACAATTATAATTTGATAGAAAATAAATAAAAATTAATCAACATCCGCTCATAATTGATCTAGTAACTATGTAAAACATCTGGTAAAATGAAAGGGTGGCATCCCTTTTAACAGCTTCATAGTTAGGAACGTTTGATCTTGATAAAATTTGGTGTTGGACAGAATCAAGCTCCGATGGTAGTCCGACAAGTTCCATGATCATGAAATAGTTACTTGGTTGTTCAACATATGTTGTTGGATCTTTGGTAAAGGGTATAGGGTTGTGAAATTTTCCTTTGACGCGTACAGCTTACTCAGATAGGCTTGCATGTCCAAATTCTCCGATTTCAAAGAGTTTAGTTTGATGATGATACTGTAAAGATTGTTAACATCATTGTTGAACACTTTCTTAGCCTTTTCCCAAACCTCATACCTTAGTATTGTCCTTGGAGATTAGTTGTTATGGAAAATCATAACATAGTGATTAGATAAACATCTGTTTGTTTCGACTCATCGCATTTGGTGGAAACAAATTTTGACAGCACCAGCCCATATATTATAGTATGTTGTTCCAGCGAGAGTCTCACACAGGATAAATAGAACCTTCGTAAAAGTAGCAGAATTAGTATCTCCCATGATTTTTTGTTGCTTCGATGGAAAAAACAAGAGAAAATCTAGAAAGAGAACAGAAGAAAACAAAAATGGTAGCGATAGAAGCGGCGGGACGCATGAGAGGAAAGGTCAACGTGTGAGATCCACACGCAGGCGGTGGCATGGAGCGTTGTAATGAGGATCACGACAACAATTTTGGGTACCAGATGATCAGAATGAGGCGATGTCAGCGGTATGGTTGCTTCGTTGGAAAAGTCGTCAGGAGCGGTGTTGTGCTCGTGCAGTGTTGTGAATGACATGATATTTTGCAGAAACATAAAAAATTCTCTGGCAGTGGGTCAACCAGCTCTAGATATCATGTTGTGATTGTATTTTTGTGAGTCGAATATGATCACACATGCTGTATATTTATATACAAAATAGGAATAAATAATAAATATTATATAATTTACATTTATGACTAATTGAATACAAATCAATACTAATTGATTTGTAACTGATTCTAAACAATAATAACCACAAACACAGATTTAGAAGTATGTAAACTACTCTAATTCAATTCAGAGTTATCAATCTTAGTTGGAAATAGAAACCACTTTTTGGCTTGGAACGGTTTGCGACATAGAGCGCTTCCCGGTCCATAGCAGTTTGAATCTGCTATCTATTTTGGATGCAAAAAATCATATTTACCCATACATAAATAAACATTGAAGGATTCATTTTCTTACTTCCTCACATGTTTATCTAAAAACCTTTAAGTATGTGTGCACAACTGTCAAGGTTAATTATGTGTAAAATTATGGGTTGATTTCAATTATTTAATGATCTGAGCGAAACGAGTCTAATGTGGGCTAAAACAAAAAAAAAGGATCATTGGGATCTCAAAATACCAAGATTTAAAGATCTTTCTACGCTCCAGCCAATCCTAGATCTTTGTGCCCCTTATATTGATAGTTGGTTGTCAAAACTTAAGATCATAAGATTTTGAGAGTTAGAGCGAGATCCCGACAACCATGCTTCCGTTCTCATTGTGGCATCAACTAACTCATAAAACTCTCTTTCATCTTCTCACCCGAAAAATTCTTCTCTTCAAAAGTTGCTTTTTGAAAGTTCTTCATTTTACTTCTCTATTCTTTATTTCTTCTTTCTTTACTCTTCTCAATGTCCTGTCCTATATTTTTTCTCTTCTTTTTATCTTTAATCTTTATACTTTCCTCTGTTTGATTAAGCCTTGTGATTTAATAATTGATTTTAGGAATCTTTTATTGTAGTTTTTTTAAAACACTATTATGGTATTGTGTTATTTGTTTAGTTTTTCTATGAAATGTGTATTTTATAGTTATTATTTATATAATTAATAACACCCAGCAGAACAACTCAGCCGCATTACTAACACATTTTAAACTATTTGAAGTTGCTTACTATTTGAATATTTTCAAAAAGTCTGATATTATATTTGAAGTATTTCAGAAAGTTGTATTCACAAAAGTAATTATATATAACATACACGTATACACACTTCTTCAATAATGTTGATTTGATTAATTGTTCCTTTATATTGGAATTACATTACAGGGATCAAGTTTACACCATCTTCAAATAAGGGACCATGCACAATGTTTTCAAGCACGATTGCTTAACATGTGTAGTGTAAAAGAGATTACACTTTCTGACATTTTAATGATAAAATCGGTGCTCATCATGCCTATTACTCCAACAATGTTGGTGGAAACATTGACAACATTGACGATCATGAACTGTAATGAATTGAAGCACATTATAGTTGACATTAGAGATGATGACAATGGTGGCAATAATTGGGGCAATGTCTTCCCAAAATTGAAAACACTTGACATTCGAAATTGCGAGAAATTGGAATACATATTTGGACACTACATTGATGACCATCACAACCACTCTAAGATTCACCTTCATCTTCCGGCATTGCAAAGTCTCACTCTCATTGAACTACCAAATTTAGTTGCCATATGTCCCAAACAGTATTGCACGACATTTCCACCTTTGAAAGAACTTCACCTCTCCGGCTGCTCTGAAGTTGCTATCAAATCTATTGGTGAATTCATAATTAATCATTCAGATTCAGAATCTCAGGACAATACAATCATGAAGGTATCCATTTTTCATTATATCTTTGTTGTTTGCCAAAATAATGAATGCTTTCAGTTTTACTTGAAGATTGTTGTTGGAGTAATTGACAATTACTAGGTGAAAGTAATATTTTTATGTATTATAAATGAATGTAAAAACGCTTTCAAAATAAAATGATTAATATCATTCTTAAAATATTTCAACTAATTCAAGTGGCATCAAGTAGATGTTTATATATTTATAAGTATAACTTTTTATTAAAATTGGTAATGTAGGTGAGTGGGAGCATTGAAAATTTTATTGCTTTAGAAAGTCTCTGGGTAGTTGACTCCAAAGCAGAAAATATATTCTGTCTCAATGAAATAGAAGGACGACCATTGAACTTAAGGTTGGAAAGTATTTATTTATACAATCTGTATTATATGATGTACCTTTTTGTGGGTCCCAAAAATTCTTTTGCCCTACAAAACCTTACAAGAATAAGCATCAAGCATTGTGAAATATTGGAAGTAGTTTTCTCCACTTCTATTTTAAGATGTCTATCACAATTGGTGTTTTTGAAAATAGAAAATTGCAATGAGTTGAAGCATATCATTGAAGACGACAGGCAGAATCAAAACCTGTCCTTAAGGACTTGCTTTCCAAAACTAAAAATACTTGACGTCATGAAGTGTCCCAAAATGAAATCGGTCTTCCCTGTCTCCACATGCAAAGAGCTTCCTAAGTTACACTTTCTAAGGATAGAAGAAGCAGATGAGCTCGAGGAAATATTCAAAAGTGAAGGTGACCAGAAAGTCATAATCCCAAATCTGAACACGTTCTCAAGCACATGCTTTCCAAAACTAGTCCATCTTTTTGTAAGAAAGTGTCACAAATTGAAATATGTCTTCCCTATCTCCATATACAAAGATCTTTGTGAGTTAGTGTTTCTAGAGATAAAAGAAGCAAATGAGCTCGAAGAAATATTCAAAAGTGAAGGTGACCAAGAAGTCATAATCCCAAATCTAAACTCAAGCAAATGCTTTCCAAAACTAGAAATACTTTTTGTAATGGAGTGTCACAAATTGAAATATATCTTTCCGATCTCCACATGCAAAGAACTTCCGAAGTTAGAGACTCTAGAGATAAAAGGAGCAAATGAGCTCGAAGAAATATTCAAAAGTGAAGGTGACCAAGAAGTCATAATCCCAAATCTAAACTCAAGCAAATGCTTTCCAACACTAACAGCCCTTGCTGTAACAAAGTGTCACAAATTGAAATATATCTTTCCGATCTCCACATGCAAAGAACTTCCGAAGTTAATGACTCTAAAGATAAAAGAAGCAAATGAGCTCGAAGAAATATTCAAAAGTGAAGGTGACCAAGAAGTCATAATCCCAAATCTAAACTCAAGCAAATGCTTTCCAAAACTAGAAACACTTTTTGTAATGGAGTGTCACAAATTGAAATATGTCTTTCCGATCTCCACATGCAAAGAACTTCCGAAGTTAGAGAGTTTGATAATCAAAGAATTAGATGAGCTTGAAGAAATATTCAAATGCGAAGATGACCAAAAAGTCGAGATCCCAAATCTAAATATTGTAGTACTTGACAACCTGCCAAGCCTCTTCCACACCCAGGGAATTCTATTTCAGGTGGCAAAAAATCGTCTTGTACAAAATTGTCAAAATCTCTCTTTGACTTCAGCCTCAACTCCATCTGATATCCATGCCATTGATATGATTGGATTCTTTTTCAACGATGGTACACACTATACCCATTACTTTTAATAACCATTACATGATACTTATAACAAATTACATATTATGCGGTGTTTGTAAAATATTTTGAAGAGTTATGTTAATTTCTAGAAACTCTTTTGTGGATTTATGAAATTGTGTGTATAGTCACTTTCTTTCTGACTATATACTTTTTCAAATTATATGAGTTGCAGACAGTCGGTTCTTAAAAGAGGTGATCTTACATAATTAAGCTTTTCTTGATACAAATCTCAACACTTGAGAAATTTTTTCTCTATATTTCTATTTTTTTTTCTATTTTAAAAATTTAACTTCTTGGTTGGAAAATATAAATAATTGGAGGTAAAAATGTGCTTCAATAATTATTTTAAAATGAAAGAATTTATGCGGTTATCAAATTCCTTACTAATAGAAGCTTTATAAAAGTAGTAACATGTTGATTATTAGGGATGGAGTTCAAATCACTTTAATAATAGTTTCCTTTTTCCCCTTTTTTTTTATAAAAAAATAATTATTTGTACATGTAGTAAAAAAATTTGTTTTACTATGTTTATGGGTTACTATCTAATGATTTGAATTAATATTATTTTTTTTTAGATGATGAAACATTTGATCAGATTAAGAGTCTATTTAGACAATTACAAGACAAGTCAACAACTGAAGATATTTGTAGTGAAAATTCAAGTGCAGAAACCACAAAAGATGTTATTGCTAGTGTTGGGATTGAAACTGAAGCAGTATTAGGACACGGAATGATTTCTTCACAGGTAAATTTAAATCTGTTTATTAACGCTACTCACATTTGAACACAATCAGCATGACAATGTCTTAGAATCAAACATATTTTTGTAGTAGATAAAAATGAAACAAACACTAGAGGCAGACTTCCGGTTCCAATATTACCATGATAAATATACATACTACTTATTCAATATTCTAAGGCCTTACTTAATTTATTTTTTTGTTTTATATCTCTAATGCATTTTATTAATATAGAAGTTGGAGAAAGAACAAGTAATGAGTCAACAAGATCCAGTTGAAGAAATCGATACTACCATCAAACCACCTCAGGCAAGTAATTTAATATAGTATCTCCTAATTTTTTTTGGTTTTTCACCACCAGTATAGTCTGATTCGAGTGTCAGTTCTGACATCAAGTGGTCGTCTTCTATACAAATTCCAACGGCAATCATTATTGGACCAACTAATGATTGGTAATATCACATAATTTTGTTAAAATTGAAGTACAACTTATTTACATTTTCCTAAACGAAAGGCATATCTCTCCTATATTGTTTGTTTTCAATTTGACCCCTTTTGAATGTAGTAATTGAATTATACTACCCACTTAAACATCATTTTTAATTTATGCAGCGTGTTGAAGAAGAAACTGCATTAACAGATGCCAAGATATTAACAACTTCAACTCATTTAGAGTCAATCAGTTCATCACAAGTAAGTGTGACTTTATAGAATCTTTTCAAGCTTTTTAATGTTTTCAAATATTGATACTTTTGTTTTTTGTTTACTATTCTCTCTATAATAAAAAGTTATAGTCTTCCAAACTAGAATATATGTTGATATATTTAGTGAGGTTGACCTTACAAATACTAATATTTTGGATACTGATAATATCATTTGTTTATTTGAATATATTTAGGAACAAGATTTTGCTGTTAGAGATTCTCTAGAAACTGCTAAGCTTAATGATAATCAAGGTAACAACTCTTTAAATCAATTTTCTTTTCACCCTTTGGATTTTGAAGTTGAACTCTCATTGAAGTGCTTATACAATCTTATGCAGAATGTTTATTTGATAACATTTGTTTCTTTTCCCAATTTTTTTTATCTAGTGAACATTTTGGTTTTATTGTTATATTTATGACTTATTATCTAATGATTTTAATCAAAACTATTTTTCGACAATTAGAAGATAGAACCAAAGGTTTCAATACTGGTAATAAAAATTCAAGTGCAGCAACCACAAAAGGTTTTGTGGATGGTGTTGGGATTGAAGTTGAAGCAGCATTAGAGCACGGGTCGACTTCTTCACAGGTCAATATCAATATCTTTATTCAAGCTACTCATATCTAATTACAATTAGCATGAAAATGTCTCTGAATCAAACATGTTCTTTGTGAAGATAATAATGAAACAAACACCATCAGTCGCAGTATTACCGACAAGTTCAAAAGTAATTTGTAGACCATTCAAAGTTTCCTTGGATATTCATATGCATAATACTCATTTAATAATCAGTGGATTATGCATTTATTCTTACAATAGGATTTGGAGAAAGAACAACCACCAAGTGAACAACAAGATCAACTTGGAGAAACTGATACTACCATCAAACCTTCTCAGGCAAATATTTTAATACATTATCACTTCATTGTCCATATAAATCTAAAACAACTTAAACAACTTCTTACTCTTTTTCAATATAGGAATTGAATTATACTACCAAATTAAACAACTTTTTAATTTCATGCAGGGTGTTGCAGAAGGATCTGCATTAACAGAAGCCTCAACTCATCGTGAATTTGTCGGTTCATCACAAATGAAAGTGAGTTTATAGAATCTAATCAAGCTTTTCATGCTTACAAACATTCATTCTTTTTATTTTTGTACTAATATTTTGGATATTGATATTTTCATTTTTTATTTGAATATGTGTAGAAACAAGATATTGATGTTAGAGGTTCTCTAGAAACTATGATTAATAATGATCGAGGTGACGATTCTTTAGACCAATTTTATTTTCTTATGTTATCTTTATCACCCTTTTGATTTTGATGTTGCACTCTCTTCCCTCCCACCTTTTAACCAGTTTCTCTAAATGAAGATGATGTCATGAAAGAAATCCCAATTGTTCTGAAATCTAAGCTCTCTCCTAGCAATAATGTTCCTATGCCTCTTGCATTTCAGGCTCCTTCAATGCATTTTGAAGGTATTTTTTCTCTAAGATTTTTTTTAATGATTTTCTTTTGTTTTCTTTAGTCTAATCTAGTCTTTTCTTCATTATTAGGGAACCCTTCTCAAAAAGTGGAAGATTTAAGTTCTCCTTATCTTGTCACGCGGAAGCTTGAGGAATTGGCTTCCAAGAAGCATTTGGATTATGAGAACTTGTCTTTGTTGACTGATTTTCTTGTTAAGCATCCTTCAGTTCTTCTAAGTGACAAACATAGTAATGGATATAAGGGCCAAGCATACAAGTTCCTAATTAAGCTATTGAAATTCCTCCAAACCCATAGTGTGTTGGATGTGTTAGGTTCTTGCCACTCTGAATTTGTCGAGTTATTACATGATGTGCGTGGTTTTACCTTTGACAAGGATTGGTTGGATGGTGTTGAAAAGCGCGCTTTGTTTCCTAATTTGTGTTGGAACAGAAGATGAAAGAAAGTATATTTGAAATGAAGAAGAAGAAGTTTAAGAGGAGAAGAGAATAAAAGTAATACTGACAGAATGAAAGTTGTATATTGTAATTTGATTGAAAAAGCATTGTTTTGCATATAAGGAAATGCTCCTTATATAGACACATTCCTGGGCCTAATAGTGTAAACTAAACTCAAGCCCAATATCTAAGATCCATTACATTTCGATTTCTAGCATCCAAGATAACAGATCGAAATAGCTAAGCTATTTCGATTACCCCTTATTTCGATCACTATCTAACATGAATTATACACATTTTCTAACACACCCCCTTAATTCATGTTCTCGAGACTTTTCATTCCGATGCTCCCTTTCAGCTCTTCGAATCTGTTTTTCTTCAGAGGTTTAGTGAATATGTCAGCTAGTTGAACTTCTGTCTTGCAATATTTTATTTCGATCTTCCCTTTGTTCACTTGATCTCTCAGAAAATGATACCTTCTTTCAATGTGTTTGCTCCGACCATGACACACTGGATGATTAGCCAAGTTAATTGCTGATTTGTTGTCAACAAATAACTTTATATTCTTTGGCTCCATTATCTTGAGTTCTTCAAGTAACATTTCGATCCATGCTGCTTGACATGCTGCATATGATGCAGCTACATATTCTGCTTCACATGATGACAAAGCCACAATGCTTTGTTTCTTCGAGCTCCAGGAGATTGGAGCACCTTCGATCATGAAGATGTAGCCTGCAGTGCTTTTCTTTTCATCTTGATCTCCACTGAAGTCCGAATCAGTATATCCATGAACTTCAATGCTTGTGTTGCTCTTCGACTTCTTTGGCACCCCATGATTGATGGTTCCTTTATGTATCTCAACACCTCTTTATCGCATTGAGATGACACTCTTGAGGTTTCTCCATAAATCTGCTCAACAACCCCACACTTTGGCAAATATCAGGCCTTGTATTGCAAAGATATCTCAAGGATCCAATGATCTGTTTGTACAATGTCGAATTTACAAACTTATCATTTGATTCTTTCTTCAGCTTTGCTCCTGTCTCTAGTGGAGTGACAGCTTCTTTACAGTTGCTCATGTTGAACCTTTTCAGAATGTCTTGAGCATACTTGGTTTGATGCAAGAATACTCCTTCTTCAGTATTTTTGAATTCCATTCCTAGAAAATATGAGAGATTACCTAGATCTGACATTTCGAATTCTAGCATTAGCTTCGACTTGACTTTTGCTATCTCAGCTTCTTCATCTCCAGTGATCAGTAAGTCATCTACATAGAGGCATAAAATGATTCGACTGACACCGTCGACATCTTTCACATACACTCCATGTTCAGAGACACACTTTGTGAACCCTGCTTCGATTAGGAAATTATCTATTCTTTTATTCCAAGCTCGAGGAGCTTGCTTCAAGCCATAGAGAGCCTTCCGTAATCTATATACCTTCGACTCCTGTCCTTTGACGTCGAATCCTGGTGGTTGAGTGACATAGACTTCTTCCTCTAATGGTCCATTCAGGAATGCTGACTTTACATCCAGCTGATGCATCTTCCATCCCCTGTATGCTGCTGTCGAAACAACTATTCGAATTGTTTCCAGCCTAGCAACCGGTGCGTATACCTCATCGAAGTCTATTCCTGGCTTTTGTAGAAAGCCTCTAGCCACCAGCCTTGCTTTGTACTTAGCAATTTCTCCATTTGGCCTTCGTTTCACCTTGTATATCCACTTTACATCAATTGGCTTCTTATTAGTTCTTTCGACAAGCTCCCAAGTCTTGTTCTTTTCAATGGCTTTGAGTTCTTCTTTCATGGCTTCGCACCAATTGAATTACCCATTGCTTCATTTAAATCGATTGGTTCGCTTCACCATCATCATGGCTTCTTCAACTAGATCACCATCATCATCAATCACTTGATCGAGAATCTTTCATACCCAGCTAGCCTAGTTGATTCAGTTCTTGTTCTTGTCGACCTTCTTTCACTTTGCTCAGGTGGTTCTTCATTTCGACTAGTTGAAGTGTTACTTTGTTCACTTCGACTATTCGAGGACTCATCTAGTGGATCTTCTTCGAACACAGTTATAATAGTGTCTGATTCCTGTGTTGAACTTCGACTCCAATCCCAACCTTTGCTTTCGTCGATTCGAACATCTCTACTGATTATTAGTTTATCTTCGATTGGTGAATACAGCTTGTACGCACCAGTTGAATGATAACCTATAAGAACCATAGCTTCACTTCGATCATCCAGTTTTCTTCTCAATTGTTCAGGTACATGCCTGAAACACATTGATCCAAAAACTCTGAAGTGACTTACACTTGGCTTTGATCCAGTCCAAGCCTCATGAGGTGTTTTTCCAACTATCCTTTTCGTTGGACACCTGTTCAGAATGTATACTGCTGTCGAAGCTGCTTCAGCCCAGAATCTTTTAGGCATTTCTTTAGCTTTCAACATACTTCTTGTCATGTTCAGTATACTTCTGTTTTTCCTCTCAGCTATGCCATTGTGTTGAGGTGTATAGGGTGCAATAACTTCATGCTCTATACCTTCCCATTCTGATTTGGCAATTCGGGTGTATTCACCACCACCGTCTTCAACTTCTTCAATTTGCACCACTTTGCCTTCTGCAATTTGAACTTCTTGAACTGTGAATACTTCACTTTTTCTTTCAATGATGTAAATCCATATATGCCTGTGAATTCATCAATAAACGAAGAAAATACTGTTGCCTCCATTTGATTTTACTTCAAATGGTCCACACACATCGAGTGAACTAGCTCCACTTGCTTGATTTCATGGGCAAGTCATGTTTGAATGCCTTCCTTGCCGCTTAGCTTTACAGATTCCTCACATACTTGCTTTGGTTCCTTCACATAAGGCAAACCAACCACCATCTTCTTCGATTGAGCATGCATAAACTTCAAGTTTAGATGTCCATACCGTGGTGCCATAGCCAATTCTTGTCTTCTTTCATCAAGCAAGACATTTGTGATCCGATGTGTTGAGTTCTACTTTGAACGTCTTGTTTTTCGCCAATGGCGCTTTCATGATCGCCTCCCATCACCCTATAGACTTTCATCTCATTCCTTTCAAGTTTCATCCGAATCCTTTTGCAAGTAATTGACCTACACTTATCAAGTTACTTGTCAGAGGGTACATACAATACCTCAGTGATAGTAGCTTTTCCACCATCCTTTCTGGCAATCGAAATATCTCCTTTACCAGCAGAATCGATGTGTCTTCCATCAGCAAACTTTATCACCCTTTTTACTGACTCATCTAGTTTGCTGAACCAATTTTTGTTGCCAGTCATATGATTGCTGCATCCTGAATCCAGATACCACATGTTGGTTTTCTCTGAATTCGATTGAGAATTAACCATCATCGACATCATCGAATCACTGTCTCGCACGTGCATATTGAGCTTCATCACTATCTTTCCCTTTCTACTTTCTTCCTCGACGCCTCTAGCGAAATGACCAAAATCTTGACAATTGTAGCATTGCTTATCTTTCTTGTCAACTTTCTTCCCAGAATACTTGTTGCCCATACCTTTTCTCGAATCAGCATTCTTGCTTGACTTCTCATCGTCTGCAAGATGCTTTCGAAACTTCAATTTTTCAGCTTTCTTGCTGAATCTTGATTGCAATGCTTGTTCAGCTACCTTCTCTCTTTCTGAGTTTCTTTGCTTCAGTCTCATCTCATGAGCCTCTAATGAAGCTTGAAGTTCTTCTAACTTCATCTCAGAAAGAGTCTTTGCTTCTTCAATTGTCACAACAATATAGTCAAAATCTGCTGTTAAGGATCTTAATACCTTTTCTATTTTCTGCAGGTCTGTGATGGTTTCGCCACATGCTTTCATTTGATTCGTCAATGTCACAATCTTTGAGAAGTATGCAGAAATCGATTCATCATCCTTCATGTGCATCAATTCGTATTGCTTTCTCAGCGTCTGCAACTTCACCTTCTTCAATTTTTCTCCTCCTCCATACAAGTTCTTCAACTTGTCCCATGCTTCTTTTGCTGATTCTTCTTCAATTATCTTCTCAAAAACATCAGAATCTACACACTGATGAATCAAGAACAATGCTTTACAGTCTTTCTTCCTCTGATCTTTATGCGCAGCTTTCTGGGCTTCCGTCGCATTTGCTTCCAGTTCCGATACACCATCATTCAAGATTTCAACAACATCTTGAAATCTGAAAATAACCTTCATTTGTGCAACCCATCGCTGGTAGTTTTCTCCTTTGAAAACTGGTAGGTTTGCTGGAATCTGTGTCGACGTTGTTGTTCCGTTTGCCATTTGATTCTCCTTGAATCGCAACCGAGCTCCTTGATACCAATTTGTTGGAACAGAAGATGAAAGAAAGTATATTTGAAATGAAGAAGAAGAAGTTTAAGAGGAGAAGAGAATAAAAGTAATACTGACAGAATGAAAGTTGTATATTGTAATTTGATTGAAAAAGCATTGTTTTTGCATATAAGGAAATGCTCCTTATATAGACACATTCCTGGGCCTAATAGTGTAAACTAAACTCAAGCCCAATATCTAAGATCCATTACATTTCGATTTCTAGCATCCAAGATAACAGATCGAAATAGCTAAGCTATTTCGATTACCCCTTATTTCGATCACTATCTAACATGAATTATACACATTTTCTAACAGGAATTCTCTCAAGATACATTGCAAAAATTATTGGATTCCAAGAAACAAATTATCAAGGATATTGAAGTGGTGCGTTTCAAGATAGACATTTTAAATCAAAGTATGGAAAAACTTATGCAACAATTGTCCTCCTCCGAAGCTGATTTAACTGCTCCTCTTGGTTATTAGAGTATTTTCCCTTGCATTGTTTTACTGCAGTATTCTTTTGTCGTTTGAAATGAACTTGTATCTTATTGTGTTTGTGTGTTTAATTATTGTTATTGACATGTAATAATTTCTTCCTTCATTTCAAATGATAAGGTGAAGAAATGATTATTATTGTTGCAATATTTATGTATTAAAAAAACTATCTGAAGTCACATTAGCCTTGCCGTTTTTATAGCCAAATGTTAGTTTATAATTTATTATGTTAGTATTCAAATTTCAAACTCTAAATCTCCTTCTAAAAATCCTTCAAATATCTAAACTACAGGTTTTCATTGTTATTTTTGGAGTTTCCTCTCATGGATGCCAGGAGGAAAAACTCATATTTAGTAGGATTCTATAAAGTCTTGAATAAATATAAGTTTGTTGAAATAAGGCAAATATTTGAGACAAACTGAGAAAATATAGAGATAGAAGAGACTGTTATTTTCTTTGAAGTTTCTACATGTGTAATTATACATGAACTCAATGTGTGATATATATACTACTTGGATTGTAAATGTTATGATATAAGTTATTGTGCCAAGTTGACATTTTTAGAAGATAGAAGATTTTCACTATTCATAATATATTTCAGACATTAATAATAATAATAATAATTTCTTATTATTATAACACTCCTCCTTTTGAAATATTTGTCATGGTACTATGTTGAAGTCTTATTGAGGATAATTAGAGGAACATCAGTTGTCTTGTTAAAAACCTTATTAGGAAAAACCTATTGGGATAAAAACATTAATAAGGGAAAAAGAGTACAACATTATCCCTCAATAGAACACATTAGTTCTTCTTCAAAGATCTCGAAGGTGTCATCCAATATTTTGTAAGTGCTTCCGAAAAACTGATGTTGGAAGTGCCTTTGTGAAGAGATCCGTCATATTATCACTCGAACGAATGCATTGAATATCAACCTCTTTGTTTCTTTCGAGTTCTTGTGTGAACTAGGAGAACTTTGGAGGGATGTTCTTGGATCTATTAGTTTTGATGTAACCTTCTTTCATCTGGGTAACACATGCAGCATTGTCTTCATATAAAATTGTTGGATTTTTATCTGTTCTTAAACCTGATTCTCCTTGGATATGTTGAGCCATTGATCATAACCATCTACATTCTTTGCTTTCTTTGTGAAGGGAAATTACTTCAGCATGATTTGATGAAGTTGCTACAAGTATTTGTTTTTGAGATCTCCGTGATATCACAGTGCTGCCATATGTGAACACATATCCAGTCTATGATTTTGGATTATGTGGATCTGAAAAATATCATGCATCTGCATAACCAAGCAAAACTGGTTTTGTATTGCTAGAATAAAGCAAACCTATATCAAATGTACCTCTGAGATATCGAAATATCTGTTTTATTCCTTTCCAATGTCTCTTTGTAGGATATTTACTAGACTTTGCTAGTGAAGCAACTCATTTTTCAAAAATCATTTAAATGAATTTTCAAAAACAATGAAATCGCCACCTAATTTTATTTGTTCTAAAAAAGAACGGGAAAATATAGATAAAACCCACGAAAGAAAGGATAAGACGGTCTACGAAATTAAGAGTTGTAGGTTCGGGAGTTGGTTATGCAAGGGGAAGGTATTAGCACCCCTCATATCCATCGTACTCGATGGTACCCATTTAGTTCAAAGTGTGTTTGTGTGTTAGTGTAAAAAATTTACGATCTTCTAAGTTTTGAAAGGAAGAAAAGAAAGGGAGAAGAAATGTTTTTATTATTTTTGAGTTTGACACGGTTTTGAAACCGCGTACCTACGTATTCCCTCGTGCAATGGGAAAGTCAAAACTTCGTAGTTCTTCTAGAAAATGTTTGTTTGTTGATTGATTTTAAATGAAAAGACAAGTCGTCATTTTTGAAGGAGAAGACTCGTCTAACGTCCACAAGGTGTGATAAAGAATAAAAGACTACGCACCAACATGAGGGAGGGTTTGAGAACACCTCTAGTACTCAAGTGGAGAAGTCGAAAACCTTGGGAATAGAGGAAGAAGCGTCTCAATTATAAATGAATCATGTCTAATCTCGAAAAGGGTTTTTAAAGGTAAATGGTGCTTGGAGCGCACAAAAGATATTGAATGTGTTGGAATTGATTTTAAATTGTGGATGACAAGTACCAAAACGTTGGGCTATCCTTTAACGATTCAATACTCGAGATTGGTGATTGAGGTCAACCGATCATCTCTCATCCAAAATCTTTATTATGAAAAGAGTGAGGTGGAACAAAGTTCACTTTTATTAAGTGTATGGAATAAAGTATTTAAGTCATTAGGTTACCCTCTAATGGCCCAAATACTTTACATTTTAATTAAATCGTCGGGCTATCCTCTAACGATTTACTTAAATACCATAGCACCACGTTTTTTTGTTTTGTAGAAAAATTGATTTTTGAAAGAACTCGACGTTGGATCGAGGTTTGAGAAGAAGACTCGACGTTGGGTCGAATTTTATTGAAAGTGTTTTAAATGTTTGGTGAATGGAGAAAGAATAGGTTGAGATAATTGTAAATCACAAGTAAAATCGACAAAGCCCATACAAGGTGGCCAACCTAAGTATAAATTAATTAAATTGCATGTGTACTAGCAAAGTGGGCTAGTCTACTATAACGACTAATTGGAACAATTAATCGAAATAGGCTCACTGTAAGAAGGCCCAAGATCAAGCGTACATGTGTGCATGTGTGGTCATCGCGACGCTTCGTAGCTTTGTCGACTTACGGGTTTAAAATGATTTACAGGTATTAGTTTAAAAAAGATTTTTGGTTTTGTGTAAGTGATAGTTAAATTAAAATAAAGTAAATGTGCACTAGATAATTATTACAAGAATTGTTCTTGGGAGAGGGATACATGAATTATAAATGGGAATTAAACGGTAAAATAAAATAGAAAGCGGTAAAATTATTTACAACGCAACAAGGGGATTGGGATACATTTTTTTGAATGGGGATAAATTGAAATTAAAGAGAAAAGAGTAAATTAACTGGAATAGAATGCAGGGAAATTTAAATATCAATGATTGTATTGTAGGAACTAATTCTAAGAAATCGATATGCGAAGAAGGTTAGTATAATATAATTCGAACTTAATTACAAATGAATATGTAAAGTATAATAATAATAATAATATGTATATGGTATATATTTACAGTATTAAATATAGGAAATAAATATAATATGTATATTTACAATAATAAATATAAGAAATAAAAATAATATGTATAATTAAATTTACAGTATAAAAATAAAATACAATGTGTTTTAGATACATATTACTAAATATTAAATAGTAGCATAAATTAAATAAACAACATATGTAAAAAAAAAAGTATATAAATGCAAACAGTAAAAAATGTATGTTTGAACCACATCCTTGAATGTCTACACAAATAGAACACATATTAGTAGCATGAGTGTGAGATGAAATAGAAATAAAATGAAATTGCAATAAATCGGAAAATAGTTAGTAATTACAAGCTATAGAATCAAAAATGAAACTAGTATAAAATGTATATGAACGGAAGGATTAAAACAATTAAATATGCGAGTAATTCGATTTACAAAGGAACCAAAACCAAAGAATCATACACTATTATTCAATTTAAAATCGAAACAAACTAAAAATTAAACCGAACAAATTCGGACAACAACTATATATACTTAATAATGCTCAAGAATTCATCTCGAAAAGTGTTCAAAACAAATAAAAATGCAACGACATAAACAAACGGATGCCCCATAGTTTCTCGGTTAAATTCACACGCAAAAACGCGGTATAATCATTAAACCGTCATTAAAACAAATTAAATAAATGCCAAATGGTTTCTCGGCTAAATCGTACGCGGATAAACGCGACATCAATATCAAGTCATCATCGAAACTAAACAAATACGTCTTTACCCACAAACTTCAAGCGAAATAAAAATGAGAGAAATGCAATATCTTAATGGCTTCTCGGCTAAATTGTACGCGGATAAACGCGACATCAATAACAAGCCATCATCGAAACTATCTATCAAATCCAAACGAAATTAAAGATAAATGAGAATAACATAATACACATTGCCACAATGGTTTCTCGGTTAGATTTTCACGCGGGTAACGCGGCCTAATCATTAAACCATCCTAGAAACTATTCTCGAAAATTATTCAAACACAAACTTCAATCGAATTTAAAATGAAAACAAAATGATATCCTACTGATTTCTTGGTTAGTTTCTACGCGGATAAACGCGGAAACATTGTTACCTTCATCGAAACCAGAACAAATTAGCATTTATTGACAGTTCCAATTGAAATATGTTAATAACATAATATCCTAAAGCTAATATTGACATCCCAATAGATCAAGTAACTCAAGGCAGCAAAGCAGTTTAAACACACTTATCCACAATAATATGTCATCATCCTCTAAACTCCAACACAATGTTACCGGTCTAGAACCAACTCAACTTTAAACAAAACTGTAAAGAGCATTGTTACTTCAAACTAAGCGAATTCTACGATATGGACACCGAAGCATTATCAACACAGATTGTTCAGCATAACCAAATAGAAACAATAAACATAAGTTAATGAATAGAGGTAATGCTGAAGATTACCGAACAGCAGCGAAGACTCTCGATTTAAAAGCTGGAACAAAGCTGAACGTTGAAGGATGAGAGGTTGCCGGCTGTTGGGGAAGCTACAGGCGGCGTCGTGGTAAGGCAGGTGGTGTTGACAGAGGGTTTGGGTGAAGTTTACGCTGGCTGTTACGGCGAAGGGCGTCGGAATGAAGAAAGGGGTTAACGGCGGATGGGTGTGTGGCTGTCGCCGGTGAGGTTGAGAGCGGAACAGAGGGGTAAAGAGTTTGGGGGTTCCGGCAGCGGTTGGAAGATGACAGTGGCAGCAGTATTGGGTGAGAAACGGAGAGGAATGGCGATTTTGAGAGCAGAAGAAAGATGAATGGAAGGTGAGGACGGTGATTTCGGATGTGAAAAACAAGGTGAGACACGGTGGAAATGGTGCGAACAGAGGAACGGTGGGGTGTAGCGAGGAAGATGGAGGTTCCGACGAGAGGAATGGGGGTTGTCACCGGTGAGGGTTATGGATATGGAGATGGAAGAGAGTGTGTGAGCGGCGGAATGAGAGAGAACGGCAGAGGATGTATAGAGGACAGGGGGTTTTGGCGGTGAACGGTGAAGGGAACAGGGACTGCGGTTGTAACGAGAATAGAAGGTAACGGGTAGAAGGTGAGATGGTGGCGAGGAAGATGGAAATTCCTCCAAACCCATAGTGTGTTGGATGTGTTAGGTTCTTGCCACTCTGAATTTGTCGAGTTATTACATGATGTGCGTGGTTTTACCTTTGACAAGGATTGGTTGGATGGTGTTGAAAAGCGCGCTTTGTTTCCTAATTTGGAATTCTCTCAAGATACATTGCAAAAATTATTGGATTCCAAGAAACAAATTATCAAGGATATTGATGTGGTGCGTTTCAAGATAGACATTTTAAATCAAAATATGGAAGAACTTATGCAATAATTATCCTCCTCCGAAGCTGATTTGGAGAGTATCATTCAACAAGAGAAAAAAATTGTAGAATCTAAGGCTGCTTTAACTGCTCCTCTTGGTTATTAGAGTATTTTCCCTTGCATTGTTTTACTGCAGTATTCTTTTGTCGTTTGAAATGAACTTGTATCTTATTGTGTTTGTGTGTTTAATTATTGTTATTGACGAATTTTTTTTTGGAATAACCACTTTTTAAAAAAAAAATACAAAAATAACCAAGTTTTGAAAAAATTTACCCAAATAACCAAGTTTCGTGACAAAATATAGCAGAGTTATCTCGGATGGCTCCCTGACCGAAAATCGAGCAGGAGCCATCCCGATGGCGCCCCTTCAAAATCTTAAAAGCCATCTCGGATGGCGCTTAGTGTAAAACACAAGGCAAAAGCCATCTCAGATGGCGCCTTAGTGTTAATTTAAAAAAAAAATTCAATTTTTTTTTATAAATACACACTCATCCCTCTTTCATTTTTCACATTTGTTCAACTTCTCATCTCATATTCTCTCTGATATTCTCTCTTATTCTCTGTATCTCTCTCTTTTTTTCTACCATGACATCTCCATACATCCATACCAGAGATGAATACGTTTTCTCGGCCACAAAACCTCCAATGAAAATGAAATTTTGGCACATATTTACCATGGCCAAACTGAAAAAAGAGTTGATGCGTTGGTTAGAGGGAGAAATTGAAGATGGTGATGAAATTAGAAGGATTCAGAGGAAGCGAACAACCATGAACTTCGCAACTGGTCAACCTCGAATTTGGTTGGAGGAAGTCAAAACAGACGTCGACGTTATTGCGATGATGTATGGTTCCGATGAGATTGTTTTGACGGTTGTAGTGTCTTAAATAAATTTCTGTGTTGTTGATGTGTCATAGTTCATGTTGTTGTTTCTTTTAATCGTGTAGTTTTTAATTTTGTTGTCTCCGTATTGTTGTTTCTTTTAATCGTGTAGTTTTTAATTTTGTTGTCTCCGTATTGGTGTTTGTAATAAATGTGAATTAATGGAAAGAAGAAGATTTGTTACAATATTAAAAGTGCAGATAAATGAAATACAAATTTTAGGATGTTGAGGTTGTAGCACGCTGGGGACAATTTTTTCGATTGTGTCCGGATTGACGACATAGACCACACTTTCTTTCTAGTTTATCAACGTCGTCCATTTCAGTTGTTATACGTTTGCTCTTGGGACGACCCTTTTTATTTCTCCGCATTTGACTGTTATGCCAAACTACTTCCCTTCGACGCAGCCAATAATCGCTTTTACATGGTTCAAGGCATTGTTGTATACGTTGAGCAAGGTCTGAGACTTGTAAATTGGAGAAAGAAGTACTAGTGCATCCTGATGAACATGTGCACACGCAGCAATGACATGAGAGCAGGGCATTCGAAAGGCCTGAAATTTTCCACAGTCGCACCACCGAGATGGTAGTTTAACCCTGTACTCTTGTCTAGGCAAACCCTCATTGTGGTCGATTATCTCTTTGACAATGAAGTTATGGTTATGTCGGTCGAATCTTGTAACAAGATGAGTGCTAGCTTTGGCACTCTCGGCCTTAATAAATTTCAGGCAGCTTTCACTCCACACTTGTCCGGATTGTACCACCGCGTTCCACTTTTCACCTCTCTCGCAAACAAGGAGGCCATTCTAAAATATGTTGTACGACCAACGCAGCTTATTGGGAGTGCTCTTATGCCTTTGAAGACGCCGCTCATTGATTCGACTAGATTTGTTGTCATGTGGCCCAACGCACTCCATTATCGTATGACCGTGTCCACTTTTCCACCTGCAGATTATCAACCCACGCACCTGCATCTGGGTTTTCCAATCTGATCTGACTGCGATAATATGTAAAACCTGGTTGTGTTAGCGCGTATGTCTGCATTCATATTTTTCCAAGACGGTTATCTTTGATCTCGCATGAAGTTTTGAACGATGTGTCTTGCGCAATAAACATGTGTAGACGGGTCGTGCCAACCGTTGGCGGGATTGTTGTACGCACTCAATTGAGGTATGTCTGTCAAAAATTAGACAAAGATCACGCTTGTGGTGTTCAAGATGCTTTAGGAAGAAACTCAAGTTGCTCCGGTCCGCCTCTACAAGAGCATAGGCGATTGGGAACACGTTATTGTTGCCATCCCACGGCCATCGTAGGGTGCCCTTGTATTTCCGTACAACCATGTTCCATCTATTCAGATGATAGGTTTGCGTGCAAACCCGTGATGCAAGGTCGAAAAGCCAAAAGTTCATCAATATACCATGTCCACCGACAGTACCGTCTTGGAAAACGCCGGCGCCTCTCGAGCATAAACTGTTCTAGTAGCATACGTTCGCAGTGCATTCATGTAGCGAGGTAACTCTTTGTACGAACCCTCCCAATTTCCGTAGATTTGCTCGATAGCCGTGTTTTTTGCCAACCAGGCCTTTCTATACGAGGGGGTATAGTTGTATGTTGTAGTGATGTGAGATATTATTGTTTTCACCTTCAATGAAGGATCGCAGCTAACAAGAGGTAAGATTTCTTGACAAATGAGATCATGACTCAATTTCCGGTGATCCTGTGATTGTGTGGAATTAACACAAGTGTGTTCCGTCATAGAACCTATCACCCAGGAATCACTACGCAATCTATACGATGCTTAGATGGAAGTTACACTCGTGGTGAGTATGATGATTCTGTATCTCTCTGCTGTTGTTCGATCCACATGAAAGTCATAGTTGTTTATCATGTGGAACTTTTTTATTGCTCGGACGCAATCTTCTTTTGAACGAAATTTGTCTTTGACTTTCAAATTTGCATCTGACTGCACTTCAGGGTTGTAGAATATATCAGATGAATGGTCATCTGTGGACATGTTCAGGGTGGTCATGTACGGAGGTGGTGTGAAGATCTGATGTGGAGGAAGTTGGCTTTCTTCCTCGGCCTCTGATTCTTCATTTACCATGATGTTGAACTGGGTCTCCTCTGCTTCCTCTTCTTCGTCAGCAACATCCACCTCAGCTTGTTCCTCCTCCGTAGGATCAACCCTCTCTGTGTCCTGGAACACGACGTACAACTGAATCGAGTCGTACCCAGAATATTCATGATTACAAAACATGTTTTGCAGATCTTCGTCGTCTTCAACAGCTACCTGGTAAAATGTTACTTGGTTCTCACCAAGCAGGATGTTGGTAGAAAATGTTTGACGTCGGACCTCGACGAAGTTTGTTCTCGAGTCTTTTTTTGAAATACGAAAAATTCGCATTGCTATTTAGACAAAATTTGAAATTTTCAGTGTTTCTGAACAAAAAACCGGAGACCTCACTGTTGTATGTCTCGCCATTGAAATTTACAGTAATAACATATTGTGGTACAGATGACATTTCGATCAGGGTTTGAGTGTGTGAAATTAGGGTTTTTGATTTGATTAGGGTTTCTGATTTTAGTGTTGGAAATTTGGGTTTTCGATTAGGGTTTTATAATTGGAAAAAAAATCACATGCAGTCTAGGGTGGCTAGGGGACAGACCTATTTATCACTAGGTCTGTAAAAAGTCAAGTTGAATGGCTCCTATGTGTAAAAACACAAGGGAGGCGCCATCTCCTTTGGCTTTTTGCAGGCCTAGTCATAAATAGGTCTGCCACGTAGCTGACACACTAGCCTGCATGCATGCAACCTGCCACCTAGCTGAACCTAGCTGCCACCTAGCCTGGCACAAGCCATTTAGGATGGCGCCTTAGTGCAATTTTAAAGGGGAGGAGCCATCCCACTTGGCTCCTCCTTGACAAGTGTCATCCATGCATGCAAGGCCCCAACCACCATATTTATTCCTCTCTTCTTGAATCACCTATAAATATGGCTTCTCATTTGTGTTTTTCCATCACCACCACTCTTCATTCCTCCTCTATCTATAATACAATTCTCTCTTTCTCAAATAAGTTGTAGAAATTTCAATCATGAGTCTCTTGACTTTGGGAGAATCGCACCGAGGAACAAGGGGCGAACATTGCAAGCTATTTAAGTATCCTTTCATTTTTTTTGTTTTCATTCTTTTTCTTGAATTTTTTTTTGTTGTATTCTTTTTTAATTACATTTTAAATATTATTTACACTTTCTTACACAATTTGCCGGTTTTGGAGAGGTTATTAAAATCTCCAACTACACGATCGACTCAAAGTTCATTCTAGCATTGTGTGAAAGGTGGAGACCCGAGACACATACATTTCATCTACCTATAGGTGAGTGTACCGTCACACTAGAGGACGTGTACATGTTGATGGGTCTTCCTATCGATGGCAAGGCGGTGAATGGTCTGGTACAACAACCTAACAATATTTGCGAGGAGTTGTTGGGTAGAGATATGGTGGAAGGTCCTACCGCAAGAGGCCAAGGTATATTTCTTTCAACTCTTAGAGAGTATTATTATTCTCTTGTTTTGGATGAAAATTCCACGAAGAACAAAAATAATAAAACTAGAAACTACATTATGTTAATGTTTGGTAGTTTTTTATTCCCCGAAAGTACCGGGAATAGTGTCAATTTTATGTATTTGAATTTACTTAGAGATGTCAATAAGATAGGAAGATATAGTTGGGGTTCCGCTGTTCTTGCCCAGCTATACTCCTCGTTGTGTAAAAATTGTATGAAAGACACATCAACTTTCAATGGATGTCCTTTCTTACTTCAAACATGGGGTTGGTGGCGAATGCAATCACTCAGTCCCGTCAACGACCTACCGTTCACTTTTCCCTACGCAACAAAGTAAGTACATTGTTTATTTATTAAATTTTATTTATATCTTTCACATATATAAAATCCTAATATATTCAATGTTAATTCATTTAGGTTTAGCGTAGTGGGCATGGATTACGGAAAGAATCCGAGACACAATGTTCTCCTATACCGTAATCTAATAGACCACCTTGGACCAACCGATGTACGTCATTTCTATTAACTCCAAATTATTTTAAATTTAACGTATATTATTTTTATCATTATTATTAATCTCTATTATTTTTTCACCGTTTACATGGAGACCGGGTTTGGACCATGTACCAAATGATGAAGATGCAGAGGTTTGGACCGCGAAGACTGCAATTATACGGTTCAACATTGTGGAGATGCACCACAGCGACCGTGTGAAGATGCAGTTTGGTATGTTCCAAGACATACCCCGCGATCCGATGTGCTTGGATCCTTGGCATCTAAAAAGGGTCGATGCCCAATGGGGACTCAACAATTGGAGGAATTTTGCCAGGGAGTATTGTAGGATGTGGAAAAACCGAGCAGAGCATATCTTACAATTTCCGTTTATGAAGATGCGAGATTATGCAACACTCTCAAGACATTGCTTTGTAGCATCACAGCCCAGATATGCATGTTTCTCAACCTCGCTATTTGGTCGACCCTCGCACCCAGTGGGGGCAACCTCAAGAGTCACAACAACAACGACGACAACGCTACCGCCAACAACAACCCCAACAACAATCCCAACACGACCAACAACAATAAGAACCACCCCAACACTACCAACAACCACCCCAACACTACCAACAACCACCCCAACAACACTACCAACAACCACCCCAACACTACCAACAACCACCCCAACAACACTACCAACAACCACCCCAACACTACCAACAACCACCCAAACACTACTACCAACAACCATCCCAACAACACTACCAACAACCATCCCAACAACACTACCAACAACCATCAACTTCCCGCCAATCAACCAGACGGCATAGAACCACCACCACTCAATCCCAACCCCAACCCCAACAACAACCTCATCACCCACCCACCCAATACTCACATATGCCACACACCCAAGTTCAATACACCGAACAAAGGGCATATGTCCAACCCCCCTATATGGGTCCATCTACATCTCACCTCACCCCCGACCCTGGCTTCCCTGAAGAATATTCCCCAACCAACCCAACATTCCACCAACCATCGTCGTACCAAACCCCCCGCCATTCATATGGGTACGAGACTCCCAACACCCAATTTCCTTTTTACCCCACACATTCACAGTCCACATATACAGATGAGGACTGCTATAGTCCTCAAATGGACCCTAACCCCCAACCGCGACGACCAAGCTTCGAGAACATGGGGACACATTTATATGAAACTGGTGCAACAAGCAATGTAAATCTTGAGGCATTCATGGATCCTGATCTCATTCACTACGGGCAGCCATCAACCCATGATCAGGTCCCATCGACCCAACAACAACCGGATCCAACCTCGCACTGACGAGTTAGAGAGGACGCGCATGTGGAACCGGTGGTCATCTACGAGTCCCGGGTCGCCATGAATGAACTTATGTAATCGCTTTTTGTTGTAATCAAAATTTATAATACAAGATTTATTTCACAAAATTGTCGTGCACTTTAATTTAAATTGAAAATTTTTTTTTTTTAAAAAAAAAAAATGCACTAAGGCGCCATCTCAGATGGCTTTTCCCTTGTGTTTTACACATAGGAGCCATCTGAGATGGCTTTTAGGGCAAAAAATGAAGGGAGGCACCATCTGGGATGGCTCCTGCTCTTGATTTTCAGTGCAGGAGCCATCTGAGATGGCTCCTGCTTGTATTTTTGTCCTGAAACTTGGTTATTTGGGTAAATTTTTTCAAAAATTGGTTATTTTTGTATTTTTTTTAAAAAAATTGGTTATTCCAAAAAAAAATTCGTTATTGACATGTAATAACTTCTTCCTTTATTTCAAATGATAAGGTGAAGAAATGATTATTATTGTTGCAATATTTATGTATTAAAAAAACTATCTGAAGTCACATTAGCCTTGCCGTTTTTATAGCCAAATGTTAGTTTATAATTTATTATGTTAGTATTCAAATTTCAAACTCTAAATCTCCTTCTAAAAATCCTTCAAATATCTAAACTACAGGTTTTCATTGTTATTTTTGGAGTTTCCTCTCATGTATGCCAGGAGGAAAAACTCATATTTAGTAGGATTCTATAAAGTCTTGAATAAATATAAGTTTGTTGAAATAAGGCGAATATTTGAGACAAACTGAGAAAATATAGAGATAGAAGAGACTGTTATTTTCTTTTGAAGTTTCTACATGTGTAATTATACATGAACTCAATGTGTGATATATATACTACTTGGATTGTAAATGTTATGATATAAGTTATTGTGCCAAGTTGACATTTTTAGAAGATAGAAGATTTTCACTATTCATAATATATTTCAGATATTAATAATAATAATTTCTTATTATTATAACACTCCTCCTTTTGAAATATTTGTCATGGTACTATGTTGAAACATTAATAAGGGAAAAAGAGTACAACATTATGCTCCCCCTCAATAGAACACATTAGTTCTTCTTCAAAGATCTCGAAGGTGTCGCATTCCAATATTTTGTAAGTGCTTCCGAAAAACTGATGTTGAAAGTGCCTTTGTGAAGAGATTTGTCATATTATCACTCGAACGAATGCATTGAATATCAACCTCTTTGTTTCTTTCGAGTTCTTGTGTGAACTAGGAGAACTTTGGAGGGATGTTCTTGGATCTATTAGTTTTGATGTAACCTTCTTTCATCTAGGTAACACATGCAGCATTGTCTTCATATAAAATTGTTGGATTTTTATCTGTTCTTAAACCTGATGCTCCTTGGGTATGTTGAGCCATTGATCATAACCATCTACATTCTTTGCTTGCTTCGTGAAGGGAAATTACTTCAGCATGATTTGATGAAGTTGCTACAAGTATTTGTTTTTGAGATCTCCGTGATATTGCAGTGCTGCCATATGTGAACACATATCCAGTCTATGATTTTGGATTATGTGGATCTGAAAAATATCATGCATCTGCATAACCAAGCAAAACTGGTTTTGTATTGCTAGAATAAAACAAACCTAGATCAAATGTACCTCTGAGATATTAAAATATCTGTTTTATTTCTTTCCAATGTCTCTTTGTAGGATATTTACTGGACTTTGCTAGTAAAGTCACTGCAAAAGATATACCAGGTCTTGTATAGTTGGCAAGGTGCATGAGTGTCCCAGTGGCACTAAGGTATTGGCACTTTTGGGCCAATATCCTCTTCATTACTTTTCTTAGGCCTAAAAGGATCTGTTTCAATATTAAGTGTTCTACCCATTATTGGACTACTCAAAGGGTTTGTCCTGTCCATGTTGAACCTTTTTAATTCCCTTTATGTATAATTTGATTGATGTACCAATATACCATATTTAGTATACTCAATATGTAAACCAAGACAAAATCTAGTTTTTCCCAGATCTTTCATTTCAAATTCTTTCGTTAAATAATTTCTCGCTTCTTTAATTTCTTTATTTGTCCCAATGATATTCAAGTCATCAACATAAGCAACAATTATTACAAACCTGGAAATTGTTTTTTTTAATATAAAAACACAAGGGCAAATAGGATTATTATCATAGCCTTCTTTAAGCAAATATTCAATTAGTTTATTATACCACATGCGTCCGGATTGTATTAGTCCATACAATGGTCTTTTGAACTTAATTGCATACATTTCTCATGGCTTTGATGTCCCGGGCTTCTTAAATCCTTCTGGATGTATATATCACTATCAAGTGATCCATATAAATAAGTAGTGACAACATCCATAAGGTACATATCAAGATTATTAAATACTGATAAACCAATTAAATAAAGAAAAGTAATGGCATGTTAGCTCATACTCGACCCCTGGTCTTTGATAAAAACCTTGTGCAACAAGACGAAATTTGTATTTGACAATCTCGTTTTTCTCATTTCACTTCCTCACAAAAACCCAGTTATACCCAATAGGTTTTACACATTTAGGTATAGCCACAATAGGGCCAAATACTTTTCGGTTATTAAGAGAATTTAACTCACTATCTATGGCGTGCATCCTTCCAATTTTTCCAATCATGTCTATTTTGACATTCGTCCATTGGTTGGAGTTCGGGATCATCATTTTTATTCATAACTTCACATGGAACTGAGAATGAAAATATCTCATCAATATTCATATCTTTTCGGTTCAACAAATTTCCTATATTAACATAATTAATTGAAATCTCGGGATCATTCTTGTTTTCAGTTTCAGAGACTAAGCCAGATGATCGGTTGATTAAAGGTACATGTTTTATTAATGGCATACCTTTGATTGTGATTATTGATACTGGAGCGACTCATTCTTTTATTGCTTTGGATTGTGCTAAAAGATTGAAATTGGATATATCTACTATGGATGGAAGTATGGTTATTGACACTCCTACGCCGGGTTCAGTGACTACTTCATTTATTTGTAGGAATTGTCCTATTATGATTTTTGGTAGAGGTTTCGGTATGGATTTAGTGTGCCTACCATTAGAACAACTTGATATCATCCTTGGAATGAACTGGTTGGAATTCAACCAGGTTCATATCAACTGTTTTGAGAAGACGGTTAGTTTTCCTGAAGTTGTCAGTGATGAAGATGTGACCATGTCGGTTAAGCAGATGAATTTAGCTGTTAATGATGGTGCCGTGGTGTTTATGTTGTATTCTTCGACGGAAGTGAAAGGAAAATCTAAGAGTAATGAATGACCAATTGTGAATGAATTTCCAAAAGTTTTTCCAGAAGATGTTAGTGAATTGCCACCTGAGAGAGAAGTGGAATTTGCTATAGATTTGATTCCTGGAACTAGTCCGGTGTCGATGGCGCCTTATCGCATGTCGGCATCCGAGTTGTCTTAATTGAAGAAGCAATTGGAGGAGCTACTTGAGAAGAAGTTTATCCGTCCTAGTGTTTCGTCGTGGGGTGCTCCTGTGTTATTGGTTAAGAAGAAAGAAGGTTCAATGAGACTGTGTGTTGATTACAGGCAGTTGAACAAAGTTACAATCAAGATCGGTATCCATTTCCAAGGATTGATCATTTGATGGATCAATTTGTTGGGGCTTGTGTGTTCAATAAAATTGATTTGAGGTTTGGATATCATCAGATTCGTGTGAAGACGAAAGATATTCAGAAGACTGCATTTAGAACGAGGTATGGACATTATGAGTATTATGTTATACCGTTTGGAGTTACTAATGCACCTGGTATTTTCATGGAGTATATGAACATGATATTTCACCCGTATCTTGATAAGTTTGTGGTAGTCTTTATTGATGACATTCTGATCTATTCGAAGAGTGATGAAGAACATGCAGAACATCTTAGAATTGTGTTGGAGTTGTTGAAAGACAAGAAGATGTATGTGAAGTTGTCCAAGTGTGAATTCTGGTTGAGTGAAGTAAGGTTTCTTGGCCATGTGATTTCCAAGAATGGCATTGTTGTTGATCCTACGAAGGTAGAAGCGGTATCTCAATGGGAAGCACCGAAGAATGCTTCTGAAATCCGTAGCTTTATTGGTCTTGCAGGTTACTATAGAAAGTTCATTGAAGGATTTTCGAAGTTAGCCTTGTCGTTGACTAAGTTGACCAGAAAAGGACAAACGTTTGTTTGGGATTCTGAATGTGAGAAAGGTTTTCAAGAGTTGAAGAGAAGGTTGGCTAGTGCTCCGATTTTGATTTTGCCGAATCCGACGGAGTCTTTTGTTGTGTATTGTGATGCTTCATTGATGGGTTTAGGCGGTGTTTTGATGCAGGATAAGCAGGTAGTGGCTTATGCTTTAAGACAGTTGAAGATTCATGAAAGGAATTATCCGACTCATGATTTAGAGTTGGCAGCTGTGGTATTTGTTTTGAAATTGTGGAGGAATTATTTGTATGGATCTAGATTCGAGGTATTCAGCGATCATAAGAGTCTGAAGTATCTCTTCGATCAGAAAGAGCTCAATATGAAGCAAAGAAGATGGTTAGAATTTCTAAAAGATTATGATTTTGGTTTGAATTACCATCCTGGTAAGGCAAACATTGTTGCAGATGCGTTGAGTAGGAAGTCTTTGCATATGTCTATGTTGGTGGTGCGTGAATTAGATTTAGTTGAGCAGTTTAGAGACTTGAGTTTGGTATGTGAGAACACTCCTAATAGTGTTAAGTTGAGTATGTTGAAGTTGACTAGTGGTATTCTTGATGAGATTCGAATTGGACAGAAATCTGACGTTGGTTTAGTTGATAAATTGACATTGATCAACCATGGTCAAGGAGGTGAATTATGAATTGACGAGAATGGTGTTATGAGATTGGGTGACAGATTTGTGTTCCAGATATTGCATAGATTAGGAAGAGTATTTTGAAAGAAGGACATCGTAGTGGGTTGAGTATTCATCCTGGTGCTACTAAGATGTATCATGATTTGAAAAAGTTGTTTTGGTGTCCTGGAATAAAAAAGGAAATTGCTGAGTTCGTCTATGCTTGTCTGATTTGTCAGAAGTCGAAGATTGAACATCAAAAACCGTTGAGGTTGATGGAACTATTGTTTATTCCGGATTGGAAATGGGATGGCATTTCTATGGATTTTTTGTCTGGTCTGCCGAGGACATCTAAGAACTGTGATTCTATTTGGGTTATTGTTGATCGGTTGACGAAGTCTGCTTATTTTATACCAATGAGAATGGATTATCCGATGACAAGTTGGCTTAGTTATATGTTGAGAGGATCGTGAGTTTGCACAGTATTCCTTCTAGTATTGTGTCGGATAGAGATCTGAGGTTTACATCTAATTTCTGGACAGGATTGCAAGAAGCTTTGGGTACTAAGTTGAGGTTAAGTTCTGCTTATCATCCGCAGATAGATGGTCAGACAGAGAGAACAATTCAGTCGTTAGAGGATTTGTTGCGAGCTTGTGTGTTGGAAAAAGGTGGAGCTTGGGATAGTTACTTACCTTTGATTGAGTTTACCTACAACAATAGTTTTCATTCGAGTATTGGTATGACTCCGTTTGACGCATTAGATGGTAAGAGGTGTAGGACACCATTGTGTTGGTACGAATCTGGATAAAGTGTTGTGATTGGACCGGAGATTGTCCAACAGACTTCAGAAAAGATTAAGATGATTCAGGAGAAGATGAGAGCTTCTCAGAGTCATCAGAAGATTTATCATGATAAGAGGAGGAAGGATCACGAGTTTAGTGAAGGAGATCATGTGTTTATGCGAGTTACTCCAATGACTGGTATTGGTCGAGCTTTGAAGTCAAGGAAGTTAACTCCGCATTTTATTGGTCTGTTTCAGATTACGAAGAAAGTGGGAAAATTTTCTTATTAGATTGATTTACCGCCGTCACTTGCGAATTTACATGATGTCTTCCATGTATCTCAGTTGAGGAAGTACATTGCTGATCCATCTCATGAGATTCAGGTAGATGATACACAGGTACGAGATAATCTGACTGTTGAAACATTGACTGCGAGAATTGAGGATCAGAAGTTGAAACAGTTGCGAGGTAAAGAGACAGCTCTGGTGAAAGTAGCTTAGGGAGGACCAGCCGGTGGTAATGTTACTTGGGAGCTAGAGAGCCAGATGAGAGACTCATATCCTGAACTTTTCATCTGAGGTATGGTTTCAAGGACGAAAACTCTTTTTAGTAGGGGAGAGTTGTGACACCCCAATAATTCGATTATTGAATAATTGGAATTTTAATTATTTATTTAATTAAAAATTTAATTATTGGTATTTTCGGGATTTATGGAATTAAATTAAATTAAATAAAAGTGGGATTGTTGGTGGTGTGAAGTGTAAAGTGGGGGTGTGAGGAGTAAAAGGCTCTACTCACACTATTTGTTTTATTATTATTATTTTTAGAATAATAAGAACAAAAAGAAAGGAAAAGAGAAGTCAATTGGGAAAAGAGAAGAATTAGGATTTCAATTGTACGAGAAGTGAGAAGAGGAAAAGGAACGGGAAGAGCCAAGAACGCTCACAATCAAGAAATTCTCACGAGGTAAGGGGTGATTTTCTCTGATTGTTATGCCTTATGAGTTTTGAAATCAATAGGATTGAATAATATGTTAGGAATCCCGATTTAGGATTTTCTAGGTTGTGCCGTAACGATGTTGTCTGTCGTAAAAACCCCAATTGGAATACATAGTGATTGTTATTATGTGTATATTGATATTGTGGATTGATTATGAAGAGCAATTCTACTGTTAATTGTATGTAAGAATGCCTAATTTTTACTGCATATGTCGTGCTTTGAATGTTGGGAAAAGATTGGGTTGATTGGAATGGCAAACAGTGGAAAATCTGGTTTTTGGGTAAAAATACGTAGCATGAGTCGACACATAAGGTTATGGATCGATACATGTTGGTATGTGTTTAAAATCCAGGAGCGTGAAAAAGGCTTGCATCGATACATAAGCCCTTGCATTGACTCATGAGGCATTTTTGGGAAACTTGGATCGACACATACGAGTTATGTATCGACACATACGAGTTATGTATCGACACAAGTCAGCTTTGTATCGATACAAGAGAGTATGTATCGACTCATACTGAAGAATCTTAGAAAAACAGAAAAATTGATTTGCGTATGAGTCGACTCATACGTCACTTGAGTCAATACAAGCTATGTATGGGTCGACACATGAGTGTTTGGATCGACTCATACTGTTTAAAAATAGAAAATAACTTTTGGAAAATTGTTTCGGTCGAATCTTTGCGACCGTAACTCCGATTTAGTTGTAGTTGGAACCGTTGAAAAGCTGGAAGTATAAATTATCTTATAAAAACATTTTAACAACCTAGTAAGTGAATCTTGTTGGATTAACCTGACCTTCTGTATAAGGAATTCGTTGTTGTCGTGGTTGTTCGTTGTTGTGATGTTGTATATTCATGATAATTGTTAATATCATGTGTTGTTGAATGTTGCATGCTTTATGATGTGCATGCATATGCGTTCTGTTGGAGTTAATGCCCATTGTGTGGAATTGGACTTGTATTGCCAATACCCGTACCCAGTTGATTAGTGGTGGTGAGGCTGGATTCGCGTCCGAATGATGAATGGGCGAATCGAGGATTAACGATGTGTCCGAGTTGGAATGGAACAGTGTGT
Source organism: Vicia sativa (assembly GCA_021764765.1). NCBI lineage: Eukaryota > Viridiplantae > Streptophyta > Magnoliopsida > Fabales > Fabaceae > Vicia > Vicia sativa. The sequence goes on along the minus strand of CM038796.1, from coordinate 264,001,773 downwards.
GAATTTAGTTCACTGTCAATACCACATGCATTGAGTTTGCATTATATTTGTTTGGATTATAACATGTTAGGATGGATTCCAGTGTTATAGTCTGTTGTTTGTGTGTGATGTATGTTTATGACTTATATATGAAGCAGATCTAATTGTGCTGAATAGGGTGGACTGATATATTCTGATATTTTATTGCTTTTGATGAACTTATAATGCATTCTAATTATGATGAAGTTTCACCCTTACTTTGATGATTTCAAATTGAATTCTTAGCTGCTTAGGAGCTGGTGAGGATGGCTCTTGAGCCATGCATTTAGTTTATCCGCGTGTCAGTGTCATGCTCTGATAGTTGTAACACTGGGAACGATTGGATTAGAGTGCTTATGAAACTCTGTTGATTTATTTAAGATTATTTGGATCATTGTTGTTTTGAAATTATCCTAGTTTTGATTTAATTCCACTGTGTAAAACATGTTATTTCCTGATTATGGATGTTTATGTTCCTCGGTAATGCATGAGAACTGTTTCGGTTAATTTTATTTTGAAAAAAATAAATTGTGACATCCCTTATTACATGTTAACTCTGAAATATAATATGATAATTCACGGGGTATTTTAGAAGGGTGTTACATTGGAAATGTTGTTTCATCAAAATGACAATCGACAAATCTTTCCTGAAAAACATTACCCATTAAAGGTTCAAGATATCTATAATAGATGGTGATTTATACCCGACATATATTCTCAATCTCCTTTGAAGTCCCGTCTTTGTTCTTTGTGGTGGAGCTATTGGAACTTATATGCACAACCAAAATTCTTTAAATGTGAAATATTAGGTTCCTTACCAATTCCAAGTTGATAAGGGGTATGTATATGATCAACACTTGGCCTTAATGTAACACCCCAATTCTACCCCGGTAATTATTAAGAAAATCAGAGTTACAAAATTCTTTTCAACAACCAATTGGAGTATTACAATTCAACTTAACAACAACATGCTATCACAGATACATAACACATAAGTTCGGATGAACTTAAACAACATGAATTTAACTTTATTAATACTAATCAGCGGAACTACATTATTCAATTTGGAAGCTATAACAATTTTTCAACTTAAAACCATTTTAAAATCAACAATTACTTTTCATGTATCAACATGGTTATTCAACAACAAATCCAAAACGACTAAACAACTAGCGTTCATCCTCGAGTGTTACGTATCAGAGCGACTACCCAACTCGAACTAACAGCAACTAAATCTTCGACTAGGATACCTGCATGTTACCAATATAAAGATAACGGCCAACAAAATAGAAAGGGTGAGATATCGAAAAATATAAGCAAAAGTATGATAATTCATATATTGGGTAAGGAATCATACAATAATTACTACTTCAACCAACAGAATACAACATTCTACAAAACAACGTAATAATCAACAACAACTTCAAAATGCAAATCGAATGAGACTCGACTATGCAAATGCATGTGGATCCATTTGGAGTAAACTCCCAACTTAAAATTATGCCAGGTTATCGAGGCATTCAACAAGGCATATGCCTTCAACCTTCAACTTGTGTCAATCCAGGCCAATGTGGTGAGTATAGCTCCAACATAAGGATTGTCAATCCAGGACAACTTAATAATGCACATGCTATGTATGATACAATGACCACAACATCAACAACAACATAAAACAACAGCAACTTAATCATGCATTAACTGCATCAACTTAATCAACACGATCAACTTCGACTTCAACAACAATTAACAACGTCAACAACAATGAAACTTATAATTAACACAATCAACTTCAACAATAATTAACAACATCAATAACAATGCAACTTATAATTAACACAATCAACTTCAACCTCAACAACAATTAACAACATCAACAACAATGCAACTTATAATTAACACAAACAACTTCAACTTCAACAACAATTAACAACATCAACAACAATGCAACTTATAGTTACACAATCAACTTCAACTTCAACAACAATTAACAACATCAACAACAATGCAACTTATAGTTACACAATCAACTTCAACTTTCAACTTTGGCCATTTAAGCCTACAACCCAAAAGATTGTCCAATTCGGGGATAAAACAACTAGTTCCGACAATACCTACAAATCCAGCAATCGACTCGAAATTCAACAAAATGAAACAATTTTATTTAACTACCCGTATACACCAACTTCCCTATAAATTTTCTTCCAATTCCGAGCAACTAAATTTACCGCTTAATTTAACTAACGGTCTAATTTCTGCACTGTTTTTCTGCTTCTGCATTATTTCTACTTAGCTAGTTAATTCGGTCAATTTTATTTCAACCAACCCAAACCATTACCTGTATTTTTATTTTATCCCACTGTACTGGTTTCTATTACCTGATATTGATTTCTCAGTCTGCTAGCTATTTAACATTCTTGCTTCTGCATAAATTATCTACTAAGGTTTATTCTTCTGTACTGCTAGCATGCTTGATTTACTATTATGACTATCATACATCTTTAATTTACACTACTATCAATTAATTTATTCAAAAATCCAAGAAACCCCTAGATAACAATTGCCTAGAACAACCCATGCCATACAGCCTTCACGTAGGGGACAAAGGGGAAAAAGTGTGAGGCGCCCACCCCCTGGGTCTGAGGCGGTCGCCTCCCCTTGCTTGTGGGGCCCACACAACTTCCTTCAAAACATAGGGCGATCGTCTCCATTTCCCTTTTACATTAATGGGGCGGTCGCCTCCAAATCTTCAACTTGCTGCTGGGCGACATTCTCTGTTTCCCATGGCAATTTTGCATTAATGTTCCAATTCTGCGTATTGTTAGCAATTTCTACCCAGAGTTCCATATATCCTCCCATAATAAATTACTACTAGCATTAGAATACACAAGAATCATCATCACAGTACCAATGGAATTAATATACACAATTCCAACAAATTCCAGCAACATGAATTCATCGCAGCAAAACACAATTAGCAGTAAACTTATATAACCCTAAACCCTACATAAAAACTGTCATACAATTGATTATACTAATCGAACCCCACCCCTTACCTGTGGATCGAAGGGAGTTCGAAAAATTGACCGGAAAACGCCAATCTCGGACAGCCAATTGACACTGCTACCAAATCCTATTCTCTCTTCTTTCCCTTTTTCTCCTCTTTGTTACGTAACTCTTTCCTCTTTTTCTATACCACTTGTTTTTATTTTTCCTTTATATATGGTTACTACAAGTTACTAAATAATAATAATATTAGTAGTGGGTCACTATTATAAATTGAGTTTGTTAATTAATACCCTTAAAATACTAATTCATCCTTCTAATTAATTAATCTTCTACATTTAATTTAATAATTCTAAAATAATAATTAAAGTCTAATAATATTCTTCTTCTGACTAATTTTCATCCGACCATTAATTTAACGATTCACTCACAAATTCTACTTAACTCAACTAATTTAATTAATAATTCTACTAACACCAATATTATTTCTAATATTAATTTCTAATAAAACTATTATTATTTACCAATAATATTTTCCCTTGGCTAAACTGACTAATTATCTGTTTATTAGCTTATCAACCCAAACAACGTATTAATCCAAAAATGCCTCTTATAATAATTCCGACAAATCCAATCATTTCGGTTAAAATCTCAAACTTCGTCTATACCCAATAATTAAATCCTTCAATAATTTAATTAACTAATTAATTAAATTCAGGGCGTTACACTTAACATATGAGTGTTGCAGCATGTATAATTGCATGACCCCAAACAATAACTGGTAGTTTAGTTCTCATTATAAAAGGTCTAGAAATATATTGAAGACGGTTGATTAATGACTAAGCTAAACCATTTTGTGTATGCACATGAGGATGATTCGGGAGCTGAGCATGTAGAATACTTAGGGCAGTGTAAGATCACCAAGGGTGCACATAAAAAGTTTTTTTTGGTTGGCACAGTTGTATAACGATAACTTGTAGATAGCCGAATACCCGGACGTCGATGAACTATATGTCATTTACCATAGGGAGTGTGCATTAAGGTGATTCTTTCTATTACTCGTTGGCACGTCCATGTTTGTGGAAAAAAGTGAAACCCATGTGGATGTGTTATGCCTCAAGTATTTTATTGACTTGGAGGCCACTCACGAGTGGAACTGGGGGTCACATGCTTCATATACATGTACTCCAAGATGAGTGAAGATTCTCGTTGGACGAAAAACAAAATGCAAGGCTCATGCACCCTACTTACGGTAATTTCTAAATCCCACTATTAAGTTTAAAATAAATTATTTCCATATATGTTACTATTTTTTTCTTTTTTCATTTTCAGGAATCAATCCTGCCCCACTAACATTGTGTTCACGGGTTTAGGCGGGACCCGTCGTATACCAAGAATTATCCACATGCTTGCATGTACCACTCTACAGGGGGGCTGATGTTATGGTGTCGTTCTGTGTGTATATTGACCATACTTAGTATGATGACGTCAATTGGATGCCACACACTACTTACCAAGACACTATTCCATTTGAACACATTTCATTATACTCCAGATGGCTTGCAAGTGAGACTAAATCATGTGCAGGTATCTTCTAGAGCGGTACATGCAGATGTTTGGGTACGAGCAGACCATTTTGAGGTCTCCCTTCCAAGAAGCTCCTGTAGGCATTGTCCGTAGATAGTTGGATGACATTCATACGGATTTTGAGAGTCGTCTGGTACGACGAAGTATGAGAGTAATGCGGCCACAAAGCAGTGGTCTTATATGGAGGGTTACATGACTTGGTTCTATTATGTGTCACACTCTTACATGACACTAGACACTCCTAGACGTCCACCTAGGCCTGCTTATGAGGAAATCCTGGAGAATGCGCAGGCCATAGATGCTCATGCCATTGATGTATTATCGATTTGTCAGAACATTATGAAAATCACAAGAGAGCGCATCAAGTCTGGGCTGTTTGAGAGAGGTGGCGATGAAGTAGCTTCCGTAGGACATGTCATTATTACCGAGGGATATAATGCATTGAGTTACTGTAGGCAAAGATGGAGTCAAGGTGTTAGGATTAGGCATACTTAGTAGATTATACATTAGATTGTATTTTGTATATTTTTTCCATACTTTGAGAATAATTTTTGTACTATGATTGTCTTTTTGATTAATTAACGCATTACTCTCTTATATGATATTCATGTTTATTAATATTTGAAACAAATAATGACAATGTTAATCAACTTAAAATTATGTTGGATTTAAAAAACTCCAATTTTATTACACTATTTCCGCAAAAGAAACATGTGGACAAGAATTCGAAGATGTATCTTCGAACACCTACTTTGCAGATACATCTTCAATTTATTTTCTTAAGAAATGTGGCAGATGTTTGATTTACTAAATAAGAAAGGCAACTTCCGAAGATTTATTTGTGAATTTATCCTTGGGTTTATTTGGAGATGCATCTCCGAACTATATTTTATCAAAAAATATTTTTTAATGCATTTGGAGATATATCTTCGAATAAACCCAAAATATTTAGAATTTTCAGAAATACATCATAATATACAAGGGGCAAAGAAAATTTGTCAAATAAAATTAAGATAGCCAAGCCAAATCTAATGTAACTAAAACTTTTGCTCAAATATATCAATATATTTAGGTTTTATTAATTAAGAAAAAAAGAAGTTACTACTAAAGCACATAGACATATACCAAACTTTCAAATTTTAATTATATGTAGTTGTTTAAATTGGACATCGTGCCACAGAAATTCATGTATGGTTCACCAAATTAATTCACTCAATTAAGGAAATATTATTAGGATTGGTATTATTAACCAGTAAGACACCCGTGCTCTTGCTGTTGCACGGATATTCGTATATTTGATGTAGTATATTTTGAATGATTTGAATAATATATGTAAATGCGACTCATAATTATTTTATTGATGATTTTGTAAATTAATTAAACATAAAAAATAAATTATTCAAATGTAATGTTTTAGATATAAATAAAAATTTTGAAATGAATTACTTATTTATAAAATGAACAATATTCATATAGATTTAACTATATTAAAAAATCATACAAAAATTAGAAGAAAAAAAACCCTGAAAAGGAGAAAAAAATTATATTTAAAAGTAAATAATTTATTTAAAAAAAAAATTGTTAATTTAAATAAAACAAATAATTCGGATAGTGACTGGTAAGATAAAAAGTTAATTATATGTACAAAATTAAAATATTATTTTCCATTGATAATTTTAATAAAATTAAGTTACCCAAAAATGTAGAAGCATTTAATATAAGGGACATGTTTATTTTAAAATAAATAGTAATATGCCAATGAAAAAAATATTTAAAAATAATTTTTTTGAAAATATTTATTTTATTAATTATATACAAATGTAATGTATGTGAACTTTAAACTAATTTAGTACGATACACCAAATTTATAAATTTAATAACAATTTAATAGCAAAATGTAACGTAATTTACTCTAAGAATTATTCTATATTAATCATTTTATTATAGATGTTAAAAAAAAATTCTCTATTAAAATCTCTAACAATTATTCTATATTAATCAATCTACTATACATGTTAAAAGTTTTTCTCGATTAAAATGTATTAAACTGAATTAGTAGCAAAGATACTACTTATGACACTATTTCCATTTTGCTTTATGACTAATCCTAACTTATATATATCCTAAGGGATTAAGTTAAGAGAAAAATATGTAAAATGTTTAGAAATTAAATAAATAAAATATATTTAGTTAATTAAAGTTAAATTGTCAGCATAATGCTGGCTCTGAACAAAAGTCCTATATTTCGTCAATATAGATAAATAAAAAATCATCATGAAAGTGCAAATGCTCACAAACATCTTCCTTCCCACAACATCCACATCTAAAATAGTAAAATGTATATACCTTATTCACAATTCAACAAATCACATTTTACCTTTTAAAAGTTCCCATGTCTCTTGCTAGATTCGTTTAATCATTTACTACCAGAAGCAATTAACTTACAAAACGAAAACAATCAAGTATCTAATTGTGAAGAAACATAGTGATTAAGAACCATGGGAAAACCAGCAAGTCAGTGCCATTACTACAGTATTCTCGTCCTGAGTGTATATCTGGGGAGGTGCAGAAATATTGCAGAAACATCAAGAACTAAGTATCCAGAACTTTAAAAATCAACACTAACAATGACCCATCAAACACAGAGAATCTCAAGGAGGAGAAATTAAAGATTAAAAAACAAAGATAGCGGCGAAGATTTTAGGGCTAGAAGGAAAAAGAGAGATAAGAGAAAGGACGGGTGAAAAAGAAAGAAGAGAGAAAAGTTAGGGTTAGAGGGGTAAAGGGAGATGAGAGAAAGAAAAATGGACAAATCATAAACCATTACTTGGCGCATGGAAATTGAAAAGGTCAAATAGTAGAATGCTATTTTTTTAGTTACAGAAATGTCCTTTGTTGTGTGGAAATAAAATAATAACAAGGGATGTTATAGTCAATTTCGGGAATTTTTTTTTAGAATAACCAATTTTTTTTTAAAAAATATAAAAATAATCAACTTTTGAAAAAATTTACGCAAATAATCAAGTTTCACGACAGAAATACAAACAGGAGCCATCTCGGATGGCTCCTGCACTGAAAATCAGGAGCAGGAGCCAAGGGAGATGGCGCTTCCCTTCATTTTTTGCCCTAAAAGCCATCTCAGACGGCTCCTATGTGTAAAACACATGGGAAAAGCCATCTGAGATGGCGCCTCCCTTCATATTTTAAAAAAAAAAAAAATTCAATTTTTTTTTATAAATACACACTCATCCCTACTTCATTTTTCACACTTTTTCAACTTCTCATCTCATATTCTCTCTTATATTCTCTCTTATATTCTCTCTTATTCTCTGTTACTCTCTCTTTTTTTCTACCATGACATCTCCATACATCCATACCAGAGATTGATACGTTGTTTTCTCGGCCACAAAACCTCCAATGAAAATGAAATTTTGGCACATATTTACCATGGCCAAACTGAAAAAAGAGTTGATGCGTTGGTTAGAGGGAGAAATTGAAGATGGTGATGAAATTAGAAGGATTCGAGGAAGCGAACAACCATGAACTTTTGGTCAACCTCGAATTTGGTTGGAGGAAGTCAAAGCAGACGTCGGCGTTATTGCGATGATGTATGGTTCGATGAGATTGTTTTGACGGTTGTAGTGTCTTAAATAAATTTTTGTGTTGTTGATGCGTCATAGTTCATGTTGTTGTTTCTTTTAATCGTGTAGTTTTTAATTTTGTTGTTCCGTATTGGTGTTTGTAATAAATGCAAATTAATGGAAAGAAGAAGATTTGTTACAATATTAAAAGTGCGGATAAATGAAATACAAAATTTAGGATGTTGAGGTTGTAGTTGGGACAATTTTTCGATTGTGTCCGGATTGACGACATAGACCACACTTTCTTTCTAGTTTATCAACGTCGTCCATTTCCGTTGTTATACGTTTGCTCTTGGGACGACCCTTTTATTTCTCTCTCGCATTTGTTATGCCAAACTTCCCTTCGACGCAGCCAATAACTTTTTGCTCTTGGTTCAAGGCATTGTTGTATCGTTGAGCAAGGTCGAGACTTGTAAATTGGAGAAAGAAGTACTAGTGCATCCTGATGAACATGTGCACACGCCACAATGACATGAGAGCAGGGCATTCGAAAGGCCTGAAATTTTCCACAGTCGCACCACCGAGATGGTAGTTTAACCATGTACCCTTGTCTAGGCAAACCCTCATTATGGTCGATTATCTCTTTGACAATGAAGTTATGGTTATGTCGGTCGAATCTTGTAACAAGATGAGTGCTAGCTTTGGCACTCTCGGCCTTAATAAATTTCAGGCTTTCACTCCACACTTGTCCGGATTGTACCACCGCGTTCCACTTTTCACCTCTCGCAAACAAGGAGGCCATTCTAAAATATGTTGTACTAACCAACGCATTATTAGGAGTGCTCTTATGCCTTTGAAGACGTCGTTCATTGATTCGACTAGATTTGTTGTCATGTGGCCCCAACGCACTCCATTGTCGTATGACTGTGTCCACTTTTCCACCTACAGATTATCAACCCACGCACCTACATCTGGTTTTTCCAATCTGATCTGACTGCGATAATATGTAAAACCTGGTTGTGTTGGCGTATTTGCATTCATACATTTTCGAAGGCGGTTATCTTTGATCTCGCGCATGAAGTTTTGAACGATGTGTCTTGCGCAATAAACATGTGTAGACGGTGGGTCATGCCAACCGTTGGCGGGATTGTTGTATGCACTCTCAATTGAGGCATGTCTGTCAAAAATTAGACAAAGATCACGTTGTGGTGCTACGTGTGTTCGAAGATGCTTTAGGAAGAAACTCCAAGCTGCTCCAGTCTCTGCCTCTACAAGAGCATAGGCGATTGGGAACACGTTATTGTTGTCATCTTGTGCCACGGCCATCAGTAGGGTGCCCTTGTATTTCCCGTACAACCATGTTCCATCTATCTGTATGATAGGTTTGCAGTGTGCAAACCCAGTGATGCAAGGTCGAAAAGCCCAGAAAAGTCTACTGAATATACCATGTCCACTGTACCGTCTTGGGAAAACGCCGGCGTCGTCTCCAGAGCATAAACCAGGAGCATATGTTCGCAGTGCATTCATGTAGCGAGGTAACTCTTTGTACGAACCCTCCCAATTTCCGTAGATTTGCTCGATAGCCTTGTTTTTTTGCCAACCAGGCCTTTCTATACGAGGGGGTATAGTTGTATGTTGTAGTGATGTGGGATATTATTGTTTTCACCTTCAATGAAGGATCGTAGCTAACAAGAGGTAAGATTTCTTGACAAATGAGATCATGACTCAATTTCCGGTGATCTTGTGATTGTGTGGAATTAACACAAGTGTGTTCCGTCATAGAACCTATCACCCAGGAATCACTACGCAATCTATACAATGCAGTTAGATGGAAGTTACACTCAGGGTGAGTACAAATGATTCTGTATCTCTCTGCTGCTGTTCGATCCACATGAAAGTCATAGTTGTTTATCATGTGGAACTTTTTTATTGCTCGGACGCAATCTTCTTTTGAACGAAAATTGTCTTTGACTTTTAAATTTGCATCTGACTGCACTTCAGGGTTGTAGAATATATCAGATGAAGGATCATCTTTGGACATGTTGAGGGTGGTCATGTACGGAGGTGGTCTGAAGATCTGATGTGGAGGCAGTTGGCTTTCTTCCTCGGCCTCTGATTCTTCATTTACCATGATGTTGAACTGCATCTCCTCTGCTTCCTCTTCTTCGTCAAGAACATCCACCTCACTTGTTCCTCCTCCGTAGGATCAACCCTCTCTGTGTCCTGGAACACGACGTACAACTGAATCGAGTCGTACCTAGAATATTCATGATTACAAAACATGTTTTACAGATCTTCGTCGTCTTCAACAGCTACCTGGTAAAATGTTACATGGTTCTCACCAGTAAAAACAGGATGTTGGTAGAAAATGTTTGACGTCGGACCTCGACGAAGTTTGTTTTCGAGTCTTTTTTTGAAATACGAAAAATTCGCATTGCTATTGTATGTCTCGCCATTGAAATTTACAGTGATAACATATTGTGGTACAGATGACATTTCGATTAGGGTTTGAGTGTTTGAAATTAGGGTTTTTGATTTGATTAGGGTTTCTGATTTTAGTGTTGGAAATTTGGGTTTTCGATTAGGGTTTTATAATTGGAAAAAAAATCACATGCAGTCTAGGGTGGCTAGGGGACAGACCTATTTATCACTAGGTCTGTAAAAAGTCAAGTTGAATGGCTCCTATGTGTAAAAACACAAGGGAGGCGCCATCTCCTTTGGCTTTTTGCAGGCCTAGTCATAAATAGGTCTGCCACGTAGCTGACACACTAGCCTGCATGCATGCAACCTGCCACCTAGCTGAACCTAGCTGCCACCTAGCCTGGCACAAGCCATTTAGGATGGCGCCTTAGTGCAATTTTAAAGGGGAGGAGCCATCCCACTTGGCTCCTCCTTGACAAGTGTCATCCATGCATGCAAGGCCCCAACCACCATATTTATTCCTCTCTTCTTGAATCACCTATAAATATGGCTTCTCATTTGTGTTTTTTCCATCACCACTCTTCACTCCTCCTCTATCTCTAATACAATTCTCTCTTTCTCAAATCAGTAGTAGAAATTTCAATCATGAGTCTCTTGACGTTGGGAGAATCTCACCGAGGAACAAGGGCAAACATTGCAAGCTATGTAAGTATTCTTTCAGTTTTTTGTTTTCATTCTTTTTCTTGAATTTTTTTTTGTTATATTCTTTTTTTATTATATTTTAAATATTATTTACACTTTCTTACACAATTTATTTTCACATTATCTATAGGACACGAAAAAATTTAGATGTCGCTCACATCACTATGTTGTTCTCGATCCGTTCATCGTTCCATACCTTGAACATGCCGGTTTTGGAGAGGTTATTAAAATCTCCAACTACACGATCGATTCAAAGTTCATTCTTGCATTGTGTGAAAGGTGGAGACCCGAGACACATACATTTCATCTACCTATAGGTGAGTGTACCGTCACACTAGAGGACGTGTACATGTTGATGGGTCTTCCTATCGATGGCAATGCGGTGAATGGTCCGGTACAACAATCTAACAATATTTGCGAGGAGTTGTTGGGTAGAGATATGGTCGAAGGTCCTACCGCAAGAGGCCAAGGTATATTTCTTTCAACTCTTAGAGAGTATTATTATTCTCTTGTTTTGGATGAAAATTCCACCGAAGAACAAAAAATAATAAAAACTAGAAACTACATTATGTTAATGTTTGGTAGTTTTTTATTCCCCGAAAGTACCGGGAATAGTGTCAATTTTATGTATTTGAATTTACTTAGAGATGTCAATAAGATAGGAAGATATAGTTGGGGTTCCGCTGTTCTTGCCCAGCTATACTCCTCGTTGTGTAAAAATTGTATGAAAGACACATCAACTTTCAATGGATGTGCTTTCTTACTTCAAACATGGGGTTGGTGGAGAATGCAATCACTCAATCCCGTCAATGACCTACCGTTCACTTTTCCCTACGCAACAAAGTAAGTACATTGTTTATTTATTAAATTTTATTTATATCTTTCACATATATAAAATCCTAATATATTAAATGTTAATTCATTTAGGTTTAGCGTAGTGGGCATGGATTACGGAAAGAATCCGAGACACAATGTTCTCCTATACCGTAATCTAATAGACCACCTTGGACCAACCGATGTACGTCATTTCTATTAACTCCAAATTATTTTAAATTTAACGTATATTATTTTTATCATTATTATTAATCTCCATTATTTTTTTCAACAGTTTACATGGAGACCGTACTTGGGTTTGGACCATGTACCAAATGATGAAGATGCAGAGGTTTGGACCGCGAAGACTGCAATTATACGGTTCAACATTGTGGAGATGCACCACAGCGACTGTGTGAAGATGCAGTTTGGTATGTTCCAAGAAATACCCCGCGATCCGATATGCTTGGATCATTGGCATCTAAAAAGGGTCGATGCCCAATGGGGACTCAATAATTGGAGGAATTTTGCCAGGGAGTATTGTAGGATGTGGAAAAACCGAGCAGACCATATCTTACAATTTCCCGTTTATGAAGATGACGAGATTATGCAACACTCTCGTCAGTACATTGCTTGGTACCAGACAGTCACAGTTCCAGATATGCATGTTTCCCAACCTCGCTATTTGGTCGACCCTCGCACCCAGCGGGGGCAACCTCCAGAGTCACAATAACAACGAAGACAACGCTACCGCCAACAACAACCTCAACAACAACACCAACAACAACCCCAACACTACCAACAACAACAAGAACCACCCCAACACTACCAACAACCACCCCAACAACACTACCAACAACCATCCCAACAACACTACCAACAACCATCAACTTCCCGCCAATCAACCCAATGACATAGAACCACCACCACTCAATCCCAACCCAACCCAAACAACAACCTCATCACTCACCCACCCAATACTCACATATGCCACACACCCAAGTTCAATACACCGAACAAAGGGCATATGTCCAACCCCCCTATATGGGTCCATCTAGATCTCACCTCACCCCAGACCTTGGCTTCCCTGAAGAATATTCCCCAACCAACCCAACATTCCACCAACCATCATCGTACCAAACCCCCCGCCATTCATATGGGTACGAGACTCCTAACACCCAATTTCCTTTTTACCCCACACATTCACAGTCCACATATATGGATGAGGACTGCTATAGTCCTCAAATAGAACCTAACCCCTAACCGCAACGACCAAGCTTCGAGAACATGGGGACACGTTTATACAAAACTGGTGCAACAAGCAATGTAAATCTTGAGGCATTCATGGATCCCGATCTCATTCAATACGGGCAGCCATCAACCCATGATCAGGTCCTATCGACCCAACAACAACCGGATCCAGAACCTCGCATCAGACGAGTTAGGAGAGGACACCGCATGTGGAACCAGTGGTCATCTCCCTTGGCTCCTGCTCCTGATTTTCAGTGCAGGAGCCATCCCAGATGGCTCCTGCTTGTATTTTTGTCCTGAAAGTTGGTTATTTGCGTAAATTTTTTTAAAAGTTGGTTATTTTTGTATTTTTTTTAAAAAAATTGGTTATTCCAAAAAAAAATTCCAGTTTTGGCAATCTCTTAATAATAGTTAGATAGTACAAAGCATACCGTAGATAATGGCAGATTACCCACACAGACTCAGCACTCAACCGCTTCACATTGCATTTTTTTAATGTTTCTTAAAATGAGTCCACCATTTATTATAAATAATAATAATAATAATAATAATAATAATAATAATAAAAATAATAGTTGACAGTACCATGTTTTTGGGATTGACAATTTTTGCCTAAAACATAGTTCTTATCAGATGTTGAACAAGATGTCAAAACATTGTGTTTTGTTTGCAGAAGTTAAGGCATTGTTGTTTTTAAACATTGACAAATTGAATTTGATACATATCAGAGATTTTCACAAGTCAAGAATATTTGTTTTTGAATTGGTTTCATATCTCCATCTGTACAAAAGATACTAATTTGGGTCTTGAGACAAATTAGGAAATTATGTATCAGTTTGTTTTAAGATTTAAGGAAATTAGCTACACAATTGATGTGGCACTCAGCTTATGTATCAAAAAACTTCTACACTCAGAATATCGAAGCCTATGGACTACAAATATGTATTTAAAGGAGAATCATAATCTAATGTAATTTAAATTTTCAACAATTGTAAAATTAGGGGAAGCATAAGTCTTACGTTTTTAGAGTCTCTCGTGTAGTTTGTGTGTCACACATGTATCTTTTGATACTATATGGTCGACTGATTGTTGCTTCACTATTAGTCAAACTATTATTCTCACTCAGAAGCCCGGAGACAATGAGTTTAGTATTGTTCACGCTCGAAGCTTTTAAGCAAGAGTTTGAGTTATTATAAGGGAAGAATAGTCTTCTAAATTGATTTGAAATTGTTGCAGCCATTAGGATTGGGATTGTTAGATATCACTATGGTGATTGGAAGTGGGATGATGATTTCTCATATCTAGAGCGGGCCTAGGTAGAAGTAGCATTGGGCAGGGATTAGGCGAGAAGTTGTAAGCTTGGGAATAGTTTACCTTTAAACTAATACTACTAATAGTGGACTTCCTTCATGGCTTGGTAGCCACCCAATTAGGTGATGTTGCACTGAACTTGTTTAAAATATCGTTGTGTTATTTATCATTCTGCAGTTTTATTTTTTGTATCATGTTCAGCTTGATTTATCTAGTTTGTTACCAGATATTGTAACATCTGTCGTGACATCTTCGATTGTTAAGACAATTTGGTTTGTATTTGATGCCTATATTGGAATTTCAATTGGTATCATAGACAGTGTCGAGGTATGTTTGGTGAGTTTCAGGGAAATATATTTCTGGTACTATGTGTCTTTTGGGGAAACTAGAGTATTATCATTCTATTCATTAATGGGCTATGGAACTATGAAGTTTATCAGATTGGAAGATTTCAGATGTTTGGAAGACTGGAGAAAATATCATTAGTAAGGTCTTTGAGTATTTGAATTTATCAATACCACAATCTTGGAATGGATAAGTTTTTTATTCCAGATTGTAC
The DNA here is from genome assembly GCA_021764765.1 of Vicia sativa. Classification (NCBI taxonomy): domain Eukaryota; kingdom Viridiplantae; phylum Streptophyta; class Magnoliopsida; order Fabales; family Fabaceae; genus Vicia; species Vicia sativa. The sequence goes on along the minus strand of CM038796.1, from coordinate 263,986,527 downwards.
ATCACTTGAATTGTAGCCAACGATACATGGGAATTTCTTAAGTCCACTCATAAAGGCACATCTAAGTATGTTTGAAGAAAAGATGTGAGATGTAAGGCTGATCAAGAAGAAGATTTCCAAGTCTCTATTCTAGAGGTTTGACACGAAAGTGACAAGCTATTGAAGAAAGAGAAGTGCAATTTATTTTTGCATTTAATTCTGAAGGAACTTGGGTTCTAGTCTCTAATAAAAGGTTTCTTATTGCCATTGTGTTCCTGGGAAGGAAATTCAATCAGTTTTTTGAGAAGCATGGAAAGATGTCCGTACCAAATGTTTGTAATATTTGTACTAACATCATTAAGTCTATGATACTCAAGACAAGTTGGAGATGGAGTTAAATCCAATTAAAGTAAAACATTCACTAAAACGAGTGTGAAGAAATTGGATTTTTGTGGAATAGATTGCCCTACTTATCATAAGGACAACTGTCCAGCTTTTCTTTTACATGTTTAACTGGAATATGGACTTATTATGAAGATTTCTGAACTGAAGATTTATCTCATGATGAGCTGGAAATTTATGTCTATGATGATGAGAGTTTTTCAATTGTGAAGAAATGAGAAGTGATTTATTTATGATCTTATGGTTTTTGTAGCAAAATAAAACCTCTTGAGTGTAAGCCATTGAATTGACTCAACTCAAAACAATAACAATGAAGTCGCCACCGCACTTTTATTTTATCCAAAGGACTAGGAAAAAGAGTGAATAAAATCCTAAAAAAAATTGAGATCTGGATCCGGGGGTTAGTTATGCAAAGGGAACGTATTAGGCACCCTAAGCATCTACGGTAGGGGTGAGAAAAGAAGTATTTTTTACAATTTTTTGATTTTATAGAACTTCCAATGAGTTCTAGGCCTACATATCAACAATGTGTTGAAATCAAAACTCATGTAGTTCGGGTAAAACTGACTAAAATTTTGTGTGTTGGTTGATTTTTTTTAAAAAAAGAATAGACATCATCGTCATATCCGAGTAGCAAACATGCCTACTACCCATAAATGTGAGAAAGGGGCGTTTTGTTAACTCAAAGCGGGGGATCTTAAGCTCGGATTTTCATCAACGAGCATCCTCAACACCAAGTCGAAAACGTCTCTCTTCACAACACACGGTATAAGTATAGCGGTCCACATCAACTCAAGGAATTGACAAGAATCTTATCTTTTAAGAAAAAATGGTTTTTGGAGAAAAGCCACAAAGGGCTCAAAAAGTTTGAATGAGGTTATGTGTTTTTTAGTCTTATCAGAAATGGTAAAAGTATTATTAAATGGATTGAAAGTCTATTAAGAAAAGAAGTTTGAAAATGCATGGACCTAAGTCCAAGTTTATTGTGAAAGAGGTTCGAGTTTTGAAAACAAGAATCCTTTGAAAAAAGGGAGAAGATTTTGAAAATTTAAGAATATGGAAGGAGATGAAGAGGCTAACCTATGTACATAATGTAAAAGGTGAATATAAGGAAAGGTCTAACCGGGTAAGAAAGCTAGTACTTGATATCAAAAAACCAATACCACATCTCATCCTTTGGATTATTAACCAAGCAATTAATTGGACAAAAAAACAAGCTTTAGATAAATCTATACTTCAGGTGAAATTATGTCTTTCAAAGATCGGGCAACATAACGGTTGTATTTGGAAGAAATTCACTCGTAAACGAGTAAAACCTACACACAGAAAAAATAATAGCCCGAGCACAGACAAAGTAACACCAGAATCACAAAAACTCTGAGCTGAGGTTGAGGTCTTAATCCTAAGTCCAAAGGTCAAAATCTGAGCATAGGGATAGTAACCAAGTCCAAGAACAAACAATTAAAAGTTTTTTTAGTGTTTAAGTTTAATTATTAAGTATTTTGAAAAGGAAAATAAAGCTCAAGTGAGCAAATTCAAAATGACAAGAAAATAAAATGTTCAAGTGAGCAAAAGAAAAAATGACATGAAATGTAAATGCTAAAATTAAATGCGTAAAGTAAAGAGCATAAAAATTAAGGCGTAAAAATAAAGATATGAAATAAAAAGCATAAAAATAAAGAACATAAAATAAATTCAATTGTTAATAATTAGAAAGGTTAGCTAGATGATTATCTTGAAGCTTTCGCATGAAGACTTGCCAAAAGCTTGATAGAATCATAGCGACCACCCAACAAGTTTCAATTGTGTTTTGTCAAGTATATCATATATTTGGAACAATCAACAATTTAAACACTTGATCAAAGATGATTGAGAATTTCAATTGGACAAAATTAGTGAAAACTTACCAGAAGCTTGATTAAAAAATTATAGCGACTACACGATAAGTATCACAAGTGTTGAATCAAAATTAAGACTCGAGCATCTTTTGGGGCTTTTGCAAAACATAAAGTTTATTCCAAAAATTGATCATTTTCCGATTCGGGACAAAGAAAAAATAAGATGAAGAAGAAGGGAAATGTAGAGCTATGTTAAGCAATCGTCAAGTTACTTATGTAGAAGTCACCCTACAACGAGGCCGGTCAAATATGATTTATGTGTTGAAAAAGCAAACAAGAGGAATGATATGTAGATCATCCTCTAATGTTTGTCAACACATGTAAAATAAAATAAAAATGAGATAAGATGAAGAGGGAGGGGAAAAGTTACAAAACCATCAATGCATCAGATGAATTCATTTGGTCTAACTTCATCAAAATCAATCAACTATCTTGGTGGATTTGGTCTTGAGACCTATCAACACTCAAGTTTCATTGATGTTGAGGAAATTTATGACTCCAAATAAATCCATAATCAATAATGAGTTTTCAATAATGAAACAAATTAAAAATGATTTGAAAATGAATTATTTAATTGGATTTTAATTGATGAAATACATAATGGTATCCATGCACCAAAATAAAATTCCAAGAAAATTTTCCAAGGTCAAACAAAGGTCAACAAGTGCTGACAAAAAATTTCAAGATTTTTAAAAGTCAGAAAGTATTTTTTTTATTTTTTAAAATAAAGAAAATGGTAAAACAAACCAAAAATTGATAAAATTTGAAAAATCATAAATAAAAAGAAAATGAGGTCACCAATATTTGTCAAATGACTATTGGATCCTTCCATAATTTTTTCAGAATTTTTAAATGTCAAAAAGTATTTTAAAACATTTAAATATATCAAATAAAAGAGAAAAATCATAAAAAATATTAAATCTGAAAAATAAAATTATGAAAAAATAAAAATCAGAAATAGAAAATTTGAAAATATTTTTGTGAATTTTTTCATAATTTTTCAGCCAAAATGAATTTTCTATGATTTTTTGAAGTTTAAAACAATTAAAATTTAAAATCAGAAAATAAAATAATAGTCAAATAAATATGGACCATCTGATCAATGTTAAAACGCGTTAGTAAGCAGATCTGATGAATTTGACGCGTTGTGCATGTTATGGACCCCTTAGAAATTCACACCGAATCAAATTTTGAAAATAAAATAAAATATAAACGAAGAAAAACAAGAAGCGTTGGATCTGGCTTCGTTTTAAACACGCTGGCAATCTAAACGGTCAATATGTGTGAGAACACGGTAGGCCATGGTCAATGCGCGCATTTGTAACAACGAAAGGTCAAACCAATCAGATTAAAACAATTGGCTAATGATCATTGGTTGAAGAACGACACGTGGGTCATCTTCATCCTCCAGCCACCTGCGAATTGGGATTTCATGAGTTTCTTCAAACGGAATTGTTTGAAGCTCAAACCGGTATCATTGGATTCGTCTTCTCCATACGATCCTAACCTCACCCTCGCGAAAAATTTATTTAAAACACATTTAAGTTGATATGGAAAAAACCAGAGAAAAAGTGTACAACGATTTTTAAAATTAAATGCTCAATTCGCCATGAAAATGGAAGCTAGAAGAAGCATAAGCTTCAGAGAAGAAGTAGCTATATCCTAGCAATTCATTTGAAATGAAATGGACGTGAATTCTACCTGAACAAAGGTCAATTTTAGAGCTATGAAACTTGAGTTGGATAACACGATTCAGGGCACCTCAAGGCACGATTCTTGTTCTGTTAGCTTCAGTGAAGTTCAAGGAAGAAGAATGATCAATTAATTTTGTACTGGAAGAGCTTTAAGAGTGAAAATGAATTTGCAGAAAATATGGTTAATTGTTAGGGCTTTGTAATTTAGGGCTTTTTTGACTGCATGAAGCTTTGAGTACAATTTCAAGGCGCGTTTATTTACTTTCCATATAATAAGGAAGTCTTGCTCTTATATGTAACATCGGGGTTCAGGTCGAATGATTGAAACTTATGTTCTTTGCTTAGTTTTAAGATGTTAAGTCACCCTATGTGGTACTCAAGTTATTTTTTTATTATAAGTATTAGTTATGAAGCATGACTATACTTGACGAAGTATTTATTTATGAGATGTTTGAGTTATGAATTCTGCTGCGAAGTATTGAATTATTTAATCTTATACTATTGAAGAGATAGATGTTTTATTTATGAAAATCCATGTGTTGTGAATCGGATGCCTTGAAACAAATATATATAAGCTTGTAGGGAAAAGAATGAAGAACACGATGAACACAAGGATTGGTTATTAACTGCTATTCTTTCCTTTATCTTAAAACAAGATTACAAGTATACAAGAATAACAAATAACCCTCTCACCCTAAATTAGGATTTGCCGTATACAATGATGAGAGACTAGTATGCTATTTATAATAAACCTAACATACTAAACTAATGGGCTTTTATCACAAATACCCATTACAAGCTAACTTAGGGTACAAGCTAACTTAACCAATTGGACATAACAAACAGGCCCAATTCGATGCTAACAATTCTAGCATCCTTCGACACAATAGAGTTCGACCCAATATCTCACAAATCTCCACCTTGGAACAAACTCTATTATCAACTAACGAATTAGTTTTCTTCATGCAACTTTATCAACTGCATACAGTGGAAAAACTTGCAACTAGGCAATGTCTTGGTGATCATATCAGCAGCATTATGATCTGTCGAAACCTTCAGCACTTGGACTTCTCCATGCTCGATTACCCCTCTGACGAAATGCAACCTCACATCAATGTGTTTGGTTCGCTCATGATAGGCTGAATTCTTCGACAGGTGTATTGCACTTTGACTATCACATTTAACAGTGATAATTTCCCCTTGAATTTTCAGCTCCTTAGCAAAACCTTCAAGCCACAATGCTTCTTTCACAGCTTCAGTTAAAGCAATATATTCCGCTTCAGTGGTTGATAATGCAACAACCTTCTGAAGTGTTGCTTTCCAACTAATAGTTGTACCAAACATAGTGAAAACATATCCAGAAATAGATTTTCTGGAATCCATACAACCTGCATAATCAGAGTCGACATATCCTTCGATTGCTGATTTACTATCTTCACCAAAGGCTCCACCATAAATTAAGACTCTATTGGAGACCCATTTATGTACCTTAGAATCCACTTCAATGCTTGCGGTGAGCCTTCCGGATTCGCCATGTACCGCTTACAAGACTTACTGCATATGCTATGTCGGGTCTAGTACAAACCATAACATACATCAAAGAACCTACTACATTAGCATATGTGATGCTATTCATATAAGTTCTTTCGACCTCGATGGGACATTGATCAATACTCAACTTGAATTGAGGGTTTGTTGGAGTCACAGGCTTGAATCGACATACCAAACTTTTCGAGAATCTTTCATAAATATGCCTCTTGAGATAAGCATAACTATTTTTCTATCTCTTGAATGTCAATTCCAAGAATCTGAAGCTGCTCCTAGATCCTTCATTTGAACTCCTTATTGAGTTCAACCTTCACCCTCAATACCTCTTCGACATTGTTACTTGCTATGAGAATATCATCAACATAAAGCAACAAAATAACAAATGAATTACGGACGAAATCAAGTAAACACGATTGGTCGAATCGACTTCTAACGAAACTTATGCGTGTCATGAATTTGTCGAATCTCTTATTCCATTGTCGAGGAGATTGTTTCAGCCCATATAAGGATCTATTCAACTTGCACACATAATCTTCCTTTCCTTTTCGACATACCCTTGGTTGCCTCATCGGGATTGTTTCATCTAGATCACCATACAAGAACGCAGTCTTCACATCCATCTGCTCCATTCAAGATCGAACTGCCACCATGGCAAGCAACATTCGAATGGACCTATGCTTCAACAGGAGAAAACACATCATTGAAATCTATACCTTCTTTCGGTGAAACCCTTGCAACCAACCTTGCCTTGTATCTTTTCGACGCCACTCCTTCAATTCCTTCCTTAACTTTGAAAATCCATTTACGGTGACTAACCCGGCTCTAGCAGTTTCTTGATCAATTCCCAAGTGTTGTTATCATGAAGAGACTTCATCTCATCATCCATGGCCTTGACCATTCGGTCTTATTTTGACTCCTCATAACTTCCTTATGGTCTCTTGGTTCTTCGTCCGAACCTCACTTGCAGAGATTAAGGCATAAGCTATAAGATCGCATACCCAAACCTTTGAGGTGGTTTGATGACTCGTGTCCTATCTCTTGCCAATAGATAGTCATCAGCAGTTTCCTCAACTTCATCACATCATCCGCTTCTTCGACTTTATCGGGATATGCAATTCAGCATCAACATGCTCCACCTCAACAGAATATCTACATTCGCTCTTCGTCGGATACGCACCGACCAATATCATCCGTTTTCTTGAAAGCCATTTCACTTCATTGAAAACAACATCTCGATTGGTGATAATCATACGTGACGACTCTAGGCACCATAGCCTATAAGCTTTGACTCCTGGTATCCCAGAACATGCATTTAAGAGCTCTAGGTTCGACCTTGTCTTGCCTAATGTGAGCATAGGCTACGACCAAATACTCGGTTTGTCGAGATTTGGTGGATGTCCGACCAAAATTCTTGGTGTCTTCATATCTAACGCATCGAAGGACATCTGTTTATCGGATATGTTCTTTGTCGAAACAGCCTCACCCAAAACACCTTCTTTAATCCGGACTAGTCAACATGCATCTAACTCCTTCCAAGATGGTTCGATTAAACCTTTCACCAAACCATTTTGTTGTGGAGTGCTGCAGAGTTCTGTCTTGCAATACCGAGGCAGCACAAAAGTTGTCGAATGCCTCATTGCAAAATTCAAGACCATTGTACATTCTCAACCTCTTGACCTTTCGCGGTTTGGTTTTCGACCGAGTCTTCCAACCTTTGAAATTCTCAAAGTTTCATCCTTAGTCTTCGAATGAATACCCATAACTTTCGGAATAGTCATCTACTATGGATAGAAAATACCTTGCTCACGAATGTGATGGACACCTTGCAGGCCCCAAAGATCAGCATGGATGTAATCAAGGGATCCATGTGTTCTTTGTTTGCCTTTGTTGAACTTCACTGCAAGATTTTCAAGTACAGGGTTCACAAAACTTAAGCTTTTCGACTTTGTCTCCACCAAGCAAATTTTGTTTCCCAATTCGACCGGACCCTTTCAACGACATGGCCTAATCTCATGTGCGGTTTGTCTTCGACAACGGTTTCGTGGATGCAACATTTGTCGAACCACTTACAACTTCACCACAAGGGTATACAAGCCTTGTTTCTTCACGCCTCTCAAGACTTCCTTCGACCCCTTCATGACAATTAGGATACTTTTCTCTCCTTGAAAAACATATCCTTTCTTGTCGAATTCACCAAGAGAAATCAAATTTCTCTTCAAATCAGGTACATACCTGACTTCAGTCAATAACCTTATTGACTCATCATGGAGTTTGAATCTCACAGATCCAATACCTGCAATCTTGCAAGCTTTGTTGTTTCCCAGCAATACAAATCCACCATCTTGATCACATAATTCCTCGAACAAGTCTTTGTTTAGAGTCATGTGCCAAGTGCACCCAGAATCCATAATCCATTCCTTCGACGAGTTGCTGCTTGAAACCACAAGAACATCAGATGAGTCGAAATCATCTTGAACAATAGCTGCATTGCCATTATCCTTTCCTTCATGATCTTTCAGGTGTTCAGGGCACACTTTTCTTGTGTGACCCTCATTCTTACAATGATAGCATCGAATACCAGATGCTTCACCACTGTAAAACTTATGCTGACTTTTACCTTTCTTCTTATCGAACTTATTATCCTTTCGCAAGAATTTTCCTTTAACGGCCAAACCTTCACCAACCGTCGAAGGTTTATGCTCCTTTCGTTCATTCAAGTCCTTCGAATACAAGGCTGATTGAACCTCTTCAAAGGTCAGGGACTCCCTTCCATACAAGAGAGTTTCTTTGAAGTGGGCATGTGATCTGGGCAACGCGCACAACAGCAACAGCGCTTGATCTTCATCATCAATCTTCACATCAATATTTTCAAGATCAAGAATCAGCTTGTTGAACATATCCAACTGCTCAGCCAACACTTTGTCTTCAATCATCTTGAATGAATACAAAGCTTGCTTCAGGTAGAGTCGATTCACCAACGATTTAGTCATGTACAAACTTTCAAGTTTTACCCATAACCCTACCGCCGTCGTCTCCTTTGATACCTGTCGAAGAACCTTATCACCAAGGCTCAACAAAATTGCGCTGTGGGCCTTCTCTATCATTGCCTTCTTCTCAGCTGCCGTCAACTCTTCGTTCATGGCTGACTCTCCCCTCAACGCTTCCAAACAACCCTGCTGAACCAGTAGGGCTTTCATCTTCAAACGCCACAGACCGAAATCGTTCACTCCGGTGAACTTTTCAATCTCATACTTTGTCGAAGGCATCTTCTCCACGCTCACCGCACCAATTTGTTGTGAATCGGATGCCTTGAAACAAATATATATAAGCTTGTAGGGAAAAGAATGAAGAACACGATGAACACAAGGATTGGTTATTAACTGCTATTCTTTCCTTTATCTTAAAACAAGATTACAAGTATACAAGAATAACAAATAACCCTCTCACCCTAAATTAGGATTTGCCGTATACAATGATGAGAGACTAGTATGCTATTTATAATAAACCTAACATACTAAACTAATGGGCTTTTATCACAAATACCCATTACAAGCTAACTTAGGGTACAAGCTAACTTAACCAATTGGACATAACAAACAGGCCCAATTCGATGCTAACAATTCTAGCATCCTTCGACACAATAGAGTTCGACCCAATATCTCACACCATGTTATAGAGCCAAATGTATTAGTTTAAAGATTTATGAAGATATGGCACTGTTGATGGTGATATACTCTGATTTATTTACTAGAAAATTTGTGAGTATTCCTTGGGATTTAGAAGGATGTTAAAAATGACATGGTAGTTATACAAATGAAAAGATTCTTAAACATGTTATGCTATAGAAAATGATAAATGAGTATCTGGCATTTACCAACTTCAAAACATTATCATTATCATACATCCACGAGTTGAAGCACTCAAACTTGGAAAATCACCAAATGCACTTCAAGCTATCGAACACAAATTTGAGTCCAAACAACAACAAAAAACTATGAAAGTGAAAAGAAAAAAAAAGTTGAAAAGTAAAGATATGAGATTTTAAAACATGTCCAATTTCAATTTGTTTAGACAATAATCAAGACACTGCCTAACTAACAAAAATGAAAAATAATAAAACATGCTTATTTTACGTCTTACGTTTGACACATGATATTTACAACTCACACGTTGCTTCAAATGATCCAAATGCTTCACTCCCGCTTTTGCTCTCGTCACTTCGAGCTCTAACTGGAACTACACATTAAATCACATTTTTGGCAAACGTGAAAAGAAACAAGTATACTATATACAAAATTCACAAATATGCAAAACATGTAAACTTTACAAGTTTGAAAAACATACACAAATAAATGTACAATAGACATAAGCAAGTTCATTTACAAATCCTATACAACATATACAATAATTACAAAACTCAAAAACAAAAGAATTGTCGCGATGCGAAACAATAAAAACACCAATTCCCGGCAACGACGCTATTTTGTTGAAGCGGTAAAGCGGCAAGCAAAAAGTAAAGTATAATTTTACCAGGTGATATATGTTATATCGTATCGTGTCCACAAAGATTGGTGTTATCGAGTCACCGTTCAACAAACCTTTCTTTAATGAGTTTAGGGGGTTGAATGGATAGGGTTAAAGTTATCAACAAAAATTAAATGTATAAAATCAAAGAATAAGAATAACTTATCAAGAGTGCATATAACCCACTCATCACAAATTTAAACTTATCGACCAGTTATACTCAACCTACAATACTCATCAATGTCATCATGTGTCAAAAAAAACACCCACTATACCATCTCGACGGTGATCTCTCAACCAACTTCAACAACAAGAAGTCAACCGTGCTACTCGTGCCGATGATTTCTCATAATGACACAACCAACATAGAGGCATTAATCACAAACACCCAAGTGAATAATACACTAAACATATCTCTAGATTCTAGACACTATTAGACAATAATCCTATATAAGAATTCGAGCAATATATCTCTATAACAACCCAAATCCCAACCACATAGTAAAAATCTAGGACAATAATCAACAAAGATTTGTAAAGTAAGTTTCATACAACGCCAAGGGCGACAAATATACGTGAGTTCAAAGTAAATACATATACAAATCCATCCAATAGAGAATACATAAAAAAAGAGAAATGAACTACAAATCTACCAGTTTATCAGCGTCAATCGATGAGCAATCCACCCTGAATCATTCGTATGCAAGCTCCATAGTTGTTATCTAAGCTATCTAGACAAAAAAATTAAAGGTTTGATGTATTGGGACCAAAAATACTCAACCATAACCTAAAAAATGTGTTTTCACCTAAATACGTGTTTCTGCCCAGCCCACACCGCCCGACGCTCAATACGGCTCGCTGGCGCTCAAAATTGCATTTTTATGGCATTTTCACGCTCCTGGAGCACTGTCTGGCACTCTCTAGGCACTTATGAAAAACTCAACATTGTTTTAGCCATAACTTGAGAATCGTAAATTTGATTTGCGCACAGTCGATAGCGTTGGAAAATTTATTCAATGATTTATCTAACAATGCCTAAATACCAATGCTTGAATCCTACAAAAATGAGATGAAATCAATTAAACTTAATGATATTTACACGATAACACAATACTTACACTATAGCGTAAACTATACCGAATATATACAAAAAGTTAAGGTTTATTGACAAAAATAAAATGAATTAAGTCGATGAGTGATAATTATTAACACTCAAATTCACAACAATTTAGCACTCATCAGTTTCCCAATCCCGTAGAATCAATAATGTGATTCTCTCCGATTTTGATTTTCAATTGAATGTGAATTTAAGAAACAAAATCAATCACACACCTCATGTACACTTGTGTTTCCCTATTAACAGAACCAGAGCTCTGGATATCAATTATTGGAGTATACACACAAACTCCATTGATGCACGAGAGAGAGAGAGAGAGAGAGAGTTGTAACTAACTTCCAAGCTCTATTTCTCAAATCTGAAATGAGAGAGAGAGTTGTAACTAACTTCCAAGCTCCATTTCTCAAATCTGAAATCTATTACAAACGCAACTTAATATTTTTAATATCAATCCAATATAATCCTCTGAGAAGTTTAATTATACCAACCACTAAATTGGTATAACACTACTAGAAAAACCGGAATTTCCTGCGGATTTTCCTATGGAAATTTATCTGCAGGAATACCTGCGGATTTTCCTATGACTTCATTATACACAATAAAGTTTTCTGCGAAAAATTGATTCCGAAGTAAATTTCGCAGGTATACCTGCGGAGTTTGCCGCGGATTTAAAATTTGAACGAAACACCTTTTTACAAGAAATATCCGTAGATAAATCCGCAGGAAATGTTTCTACGGATTTTAGATCGATTTATTTTGCAGTTTGTTATGCATATTTTAATTTTTCATATAATAACTTTTTTTCTCAAAAAGAATTTAACAGATTTAAATGTTTTATAAAAATAATAGTTGTTTTTGTTTAAATTTATAAAAAAATATTAATCTTTATTTTTTTATTTTATTAATTATTTTGATGGTGTTTTATATTTAATTTTAAATTTTTATTTTAATCTTTATTTTTCTATTTTATTAATTATTTTTATGATATTTTTTTACATTAATTTAAATATTAATTTTAATAAAATAAAAGGAATGTAAATTTATAATTTATAATTTTTTATCTTTAATTGTTGTATTTTATTAATTATTTTTACGATGTGTTTTAATTAAATGTTAACATTAATTTAAATCTTAATTTTAATAAAATAAAAGGTATATAAAAATTTATAATTTTTTATTTTTAATATTTATTTTTTCTATTTTATTAATTATTTTAATGGTGTTACAAATTGGTGGAAAAATTAGAGGGTGGGATCGAACCCAAATACTATTTTATAAATAATTAATCTTTAACTACTAGGACACACCATTTTTTATTTTTATATATATATATATATATATATATATATATATATATATATATATATATATATATATATATATATATATATATATATATATATATATATATATATATATATATATATATATATATATATATATATATAATGACACTTATAAAAATTAATATGTAAATTAATTTTACATTATTAATATGTCTTTATATAAGTCTATTTTACTATAATAAATATAATTGAGCTATTAAGAAAATATTTTTACTCTTTAATTGTTTTTGTCTGTCAAATTTAAAAATATAAATTTATATATAATATAATTTGGTATGTAATTCTTTCTCAATTGTATTTTAATAATAATTATAAAATTTTAAAAAATAAAATATCCCTTGTATTTCCTATAATAAATCTTACTAAAAAAACACATCAATAGATTACTTGATAATTAAAAAAGTAGAAGTCCTTAAAAAAAATCTATTGAAATTTGGGTTTGTATTTGCATCATATAAATTATTTTTTTAGCCCATCAAGAACATCAACACTTGAAAAACTCTCATTCCAACTCTTGTTATATGTTTTTTAATCTTTTTAATAGACTAACTTAGTTTTGTGTTTTTTTTGGTGAGAAATTAAAATGAAAATTTTCTATTAAAATATAGTATCAAATAATTTTGTTGTTGACATATAAAAATGAGTTACTAAAGGTTTTGAAAGAAGAGAGAAATTAGAAAAATTATCTATCTATTTCTTTAGCACACAACACAACAGCGCAGTAGTGAATCACTATCGCTCTCTCTTCCATTTCAATTCCGTTTCTCTATCAAAACCCAAACTCGCCGCAACTTCCCTTGCGTTGCGGCGGCGACGGCGGAGGAGAGCGGCGAGGTTTCTTGCTTTCTCTTGTTGGTGGATTTGTATCAGATACTTATTTGAATAGGTTCACCACCTGTTTGATTTTTGGTTCCTTAGAAGTTCTGGTAAGTTCTAATTTCTAAACAGCATAAAAATAGTTTCAATATATTTGCACACAAGCTATTTGTAGTAATAACTCAGTGAGTTGTGTAGGCTTTGTCAATGGTTACATTTCAAGCTGCTTCAGGTCATTTACATCCAAATGCATGTGGGAAATCGAGCTGTGTGAAAGGTGGTATTGGGGTTATGTTTTATGCGTCGTTGAGTTTGTATGCATTGGGTATTGGAGGTGTGAGAGGTTCTATGACTGCGTTCGGTGCCGATCAATTTGAAGAAAAGGATCCTAATGAAGCAAAAGCACTTGCGAGCTATTTCAACTGGCTTTTACTTAGTTCAACTGTTGGAGCGATTTCTGGTGTTACTGGTGTTGTTTGGGTTAGTACACAAAGAGCTTGGCATTTGGGATTTTTCATAATAACCATAGCTTCTTCTATTGGTTTTGTGACTCTTGCTCTTGGTAAGCCTTTCTATAGAACCAAAGCTCCTGGAGATAGCCCCACCATCAGAATTGCTCAGGTATAGTCTTATTCTCTGTTTGGTTTTCTTTGTTAAACACATTAATGATTAATACATGAATTAAACATGTTTAAAAGGTATATTTAACCTTAATCTATCTATGTTTACTGTAAGTTATTGTTGTGGCATTTAAAAACCGAAAGTTGTCACTGCCAGAGTCCCACGAGGAACTATATGAAATAAGTGACAAAGATGCAACAGTGGAGAAAATTCAAGGTATCTAAATTTGGAGTAAATTGCAATTTAATTGTACATCTTTTTTTAGATCTAATGTTTTTTAGATGGAACTAAGTTTTTATATAGATGGACTATCATATACAGGGGCTGTTTGGATTGACTGACTTTGAGGTTTTCTATTAGCATATACAGGGGCTGTTTGGATTGTACCTATTTTTAAGCTTACTTCCACAATGTCTCGATAATAGTTTATGAAAACAACTTATAGTTTATATGAAAATCATTTGACTATATTTTATCCTGGGCTCTATAGAAATAGCTTATACATAACATTCATACATCCTTTTTTTCTAACAGGTTTTCCAAACAAAATATGCAAAAATTGGAGTCGGTAAGAACTTTTGTTGGCATTCTATTCTTTGGACCTATGCAGGAATCTCTCTGACGTGTTATGGGAGGCAATATCTAACCATCAGGTGCTTTCCCTTTACCAAGGCCTTGGAACAAAGAATCTTCAATCCTTCATTTCACAGTTTATCTACTTCTATGGCTACAGTTACTTTAAAAGACTGTACCTTGAAAAAAGTGGATATAAATCCACTGGAACAAGAGCAAACTTGTTAATTGCGGCTGCTGCTGGGGCTGTCACAGCCATTACAACTCAGGTGAGCTAGCATTACCTATATGATAAATCACGGTTACAAATTATTGTCACTATCTACAAATATACTATCTATCGGTTTGTTTCTTTTTAAAATCATAAGTTACTTTGTATTTAGAAGACTTGATTTAAGATCAATATAGCTTAATTTTGAAATTTCTTGTGTTATAGTATACAGTGTTTGATTAGCTGAAACAGCGAGTACTGACGAATAAACAAAACACCACTGAGAAAGGAGTATCTCCAGCATCACTGTCTGTGTTTATGGCCTTTCTTTTAGGTGCAATTTCGAAAAGTATTGCTACCTGTCTAACACATCCTGCCATCAGGTGTGTAATTGTTCCTTCCGACTTGTTTTGATCTGCAAACTTAGTTTCAGGGCAAACTGAGAGCTTTTTTTTTCTTCGTGTAGGTGCAAAGTCATCATTCAAGCTGCCGAAGCGGATGAAGAAACTTCCGGAAAAAAAGATTAAATCACTGAAAACTGTGTCTAGCGTTCTCTACGGAATATGGCAAAGGGAGGGCATTTTGGGCTATTTTAAAGGATTACATGCTCAGATATTGAAAACTGTTTGGAGCTCGGCACTGCTCTTGATGATCAAGGAAAAGATCTCTGCCACTACCTGGGTCCTCATTCTTGCAATTAAAAGGTATCTCTTACTCCCAAAGTGCAGGGTTAAGAACTTGTAAGTTTTACTATAGTTGTTATTGGAGGAAGAAGGTTCTACTATGCATTTTCGATAGACCATAGCTAGATTGAAAGTCTTTTAACAATAAATGCATTTGAGATTTGATTTGTTACATTTCAGGCACGAAATAATGAGTGCTAGTTTTTGTTTATAGATGGTTTTTTTATATGTTGTGGAAATCCTACATCAGAAGGATATAAGTTAAGATTAGCTTAAGTGCTTCATAAATAAAATAAGCATTCTTTGATGTAGTAGCTTCAGTTTCAAGTTAATAAAGTTTGTTATGTTTCTAATTTTCTTCTTGATACTTTTAGAATTTTTGTTCTGCATCTTCTATTCAATCAAGTTTCTTTACTAGGAGTCTGTTTGGATTGACTTGTGAAACTATTTGGGAGAGTTTATTATGACATATCTTTTCAATTTATTTTCATAAGGTCTTTGTTTTTGAGATGACTAATGAAAACAGTTTATATGAAAATTTTGTAGTTTATAAATTATTGTTCTATGAATTTGTTTTATTTAAAATCAAAGCATTTAAAATTAAATTTTTATTTTTTGTAGTTTATAAATTATTGTTCTATGAATTTGTCTTATTTAAAATCAAATCATTTAAATTGAATTTTTATTTTTATATTATGGTTATATTAATATACAACTTAAAATGATTTAAAAAAATTGAAATTTTCTGCGGAAATTATTACTCACGAAGGTATTAACTGGGACTAAATACCGCAGGAAATTCCATTTTTTCTAGTAGTGTAAGTCTGCAAAGTTTTCCAAGAGTTAGAGGTAAGTTAGACAGAGCAATCATTAGAATAGGCAAGTTCCGTAATGTAAAATATTTTTGAGAGTAAGGTTGGGTGAGATTAGGACAATGTTAGATACTTTAGTTAAAACTATTGTGCTATTAGGTAGGATGCAGAAATTAGTTTGATGGTGATATAAGACGAAAAAATAAATGAGAGTAAATGTAATATGGTCAGTATCACCAGTGTTTAAAATCAAAATATGATGGTTCCTACCATCATTAGCAGATGACTTGGATGGTAAGGTAAGATGTGAGCTTGAAAAAAACATGAATTTTGGGATGGAATTGGTTAGAAGCAATGGCATTGCAACTGCATTGGATAGAACACTTGCAATGAGGAATATGGCGATAATTTTTCAAATTATCTCACAAAACCTTTGTCTTTGGGAAATAATCTCACACGGCAAGATTACTTTACATAATCATGTAAAGTTCTTCTTGGATTTCAAAAATTTGAAAGATGTGACTCTGAGAAAAATGAGTCTTGAGATTTTCCAAACATCGGTTGTTGATTCAATCCAAAGTATTGATCGTGCAATAGATTCAATTATTGAACGATGAATCCAACTCAAGACCATGGTGTTGCATCAAATCGAAGGAGAACATAAAAGATCTTGTGCATTTGGTTTAGGGAGAGTGTCATCAACAAACTTGTTTTTGTTCTTGGCGATCAAAACAATGTTCATTCAACAAGTCCAATAATGGTAGCTCTTGTGATCTAAGGGAGTTGAGACAAGTATGAGAGAAGGATTTTCATTAAGATGAAAGTAGTGAGGGTTAGTCGAATGAATAGAAAAATCATTATTGTTGTTGATACTTTGATACCATGTAAAAGATGTAATTTGGTGATTAAGAAACTCATCACATTTATTGAAAAGTAAGGAAAAGAATGAAAAGCCATGTGAACATCAATACAATGGTGATCCTTTGTATATGTCACTATAAGTATCTTAAGGACTTAAAGTGTTACTGTCATGTTTTGATGAACCAATTCATTTCAAGAAAAAATTTGTATTAATCTTAAGCCAAAACTTCATCACAATGTCAACAAACATTTCAGTTGCTATAACTTTTTTCTTTCTTTCTGGTATTCATATTAGCAACAAACAATCCAATCACTATAACATCGTCACGGTATTGCACACAATTAACCTTAACATGCTAGCTTCACCTCATAACAAAACTTTATTATATCAATACAACTGTTCTGAGGATGTTTTTCTTTCAATCAAAAATGGTTTGAATGTCAACAACAATGCAAGTCCTTCAACAAGATTGAGCCCAAAGAAGACCAGATGAGGGCCTGCAATTCAACGTACAACTATGAGTTTCCATTAATATAGACAAAAAAGATAACATGTACCTTAACTATAATGACTCCCTAGTTTACAAATATGTAACACTGATACGACACTGACACAATACTGATACTTGTCGTATTTAATCCTATCAACAAAATTATAAACAAGCTTAAGAAAAATAGATGAGGATCATACCCGGGAGGAAAGAAGCATGCATCCGTTTTTGTGACCAAGTTAATCTGCATTTAGAAAGATCAAAGTAAGAACGCGACTTCAATATGAAGTGTCAGTGCTACATAGCAATTAGAAAATCTTGAACAAATCAAAGGGATTACTCACATTGCACCACCGGCAGCTGGACCGATTATCTTGCATGCTGACATAGCAGTTATGCAAATGCCATTTGCTACACCTCTTTGGTGTTGATCCTATTTTCGAAATCAACATGTCATATATCTTATCGCAATTCCATTAAAGAAAAACTTATATAAAAAGTCGAAATAAAATCATACCACTGCTTTATTTTGCAGAATGTATAAACCCGTAGAAATTACTTCCTAAATCCATCAAAAAGAACACAATCAGGCGAGTTTTACAAAGATAAAGTCTTTCGATAAAATTAAACTTTTCTTTCGTGTTTAAAAAAGTCAACTCACAATCAAAAGATTCTTTAGAATCGCAGCACTATATATCGATATGTTCAACGTGAAGCCTGACAACATTGTCATGAAGGGGAAGCTTTGCAATATTGGTATCGATAACACCTATAAATATTACGGTGAACACATTATTTAAGAAATTAAAGAAATAACGAAATGGTGAATCTGAGTTTTATTGCTATAAAGTTTGAATACTAACCCCTGCGATGCGAGCAAGGACAATAGGTCCGCAAATTCTTTGGACCGATTGGTATATGCCAAGCTGGAATATTATAATAGCTACACCTGAAAAATTAACAAGTAAATAATTTAGAAACACAGCATTGCAAATCCAATAGGAAAAAATTGAACATGGTTCATGTTTATGCAGATTCATAAATGTGAAAATGTACCTGCTAGTGCAAGAACACTCCCAACATCATTAGTTCCAAAGTCCAAACCGCCCAACCTTCGAGGACTAACACTCCATAATGAGAAAATCTTCAAAAGTAAAATATAGAATAAGAATTATAGATGCGCCGATAGATGAATAAACGAAGCAGAAGTGAGTCATAGTAATAATACCTCAATAAAAGCAATGTCATGAATTGCGAAAACGCAATAAACAATGATAGATGACATTAAGGGCCAATTTTTTAGAAGGCTTTCGTCTTTTTGGATCATCTTGTTTTTGTCGGTCTCATTGGTTCTATTGTCCAAAGCTTCAACTTTGTGGTTATGAAGTGTCTCCTACATTGATGCAGATATTTTGAGTCATTTTATCGGTAGGAGAAATAAGTCGCTATCATAAATTCTCCGAAACAACTTACAAATACTTATGTCTCTAGATAAACTCAAATAAGTTATCAATCGCACAGGCATTAAATATATGTGTGATTAGTTACCAAAAAAAGTTAGAATTTAAGGTTCGTACTGGTAACCAAATGCAGGAAATTAGAACTGCAAGTGCCATAGCTGATACAATGAAGCTAGGTAGGAAGTATGGAAACCTGTAAAAATGTTTAAGTTTTGGAAAAAAAAAACTCATCAGTACAACTACAAAGTAAAACAAAATAAAGGTTTAAAGTTAATTATAAAATGAAAAAAAAAAAAACTTACTTATCCCAAAAGGAATCCTTTGGAAATATATTTGGATATTTCTGTACTGGCTGTTAAGAAAAATCACACTATTAGTAACAAAGTTTTCATATTTTTTCCCGATAATATAAAATTGAATTTCAGAGACCAACCATCTCAATACAACAGATACTAACACGGACACCAAACACAACACTGACTTCTAAACACCATTAATAATTAAAGAAACTAACATATATTGAGCAATGAACATTCTTGAATTTGAAGTGTCAGTAGCTTACAACACAAGCTATCTTAGGCTCATGTTAAAAAGTGATTTTTCTAAAGCATTTTACTCTAGAAGCCAGTAGGAACAAATGAAAAAAACAATTACCTGAGCCAAATAACCTCCCAATGCTGGTCCAAAGGCCAAACCAACTCCCCAAGCAGCTGCAACCTAAAATCGTAGCATAGATGACATTAGGGGCCAATTTCTTATAACAACGGAGATGTGATTCAAAGAAATGCGAGACACGAAGGTTAGTGAGACTTACCGTTGATTGTCCTAAAGCTTGGTACTCTTCTCTAAATATTTCAGAAGAATAAGCCTGAGATTATGAAAAAATAAGTTATATAAATAACATGAGATATACAAATTCCAACATTTTGTTGTGTTAGATGTTGATTGATGATACCTTCATTGGTCCAATCAAACCATTTAAAGCTCCAAGAACAAATCTCATTATAACAGCCATCCAAAAACTTGTGCAAAGGCCAAATAATGTGTTGAAAATTACACTGAAATCATTTTAACATAAGCTATAAGTTGCATTCATAGACTATTCCACAAAACTTATAGAAACAAGCCAAAACCAACTTTTTGACATATTAGAAGTTGTTTCCATAAACTCTCAGATAATAGTATTTCAAGTACTTACACAGAAATAATTCCTATAATGACAACAGGTTTTCGACCGTAGCGATCGGCTACCATTCCCCACAATATGGAAGTCAATGCTCTTCCAACCATGAATGCAGATCCTATAAGATTATATAGAACACATCATATCATTATAAATCTTGTAAGCGCAGAAAACCAAAATTGCGTTTTTTTAAATCTTATTTTCACTCGCCTGTATCATTTTTTACACAGAAACTACAAATTATGCGAAAGAATCTTACCTACATAACCAGCATAGGAACTGATATCTTCTTCTGTTTCAGCAATATTAAAATCTTTTACCTGATCATATAATAAAAATTTAAATTATTTGCAACACTAATTATAATTAAGACTACAGAAATTATAAAAAATTGTGAGTATTTCATTTTCATAAAAGTAAATGATCACTCACCATGAAATAAAGGTAGGGAAATAGAGATGCTATAGGAAGAGCTGTAACAACATCACACAAAGCAATAATTAACAAAAATTCATCAGAGTATAAACAATTTCAATGATAAAAAGAACTTTATGAAACTACATTAAGTTGCTTACTGCTGCATAAAATAACAATCCATATAGTGAAAACATTTCTGAATGTAACATCCTGTTTCAATTCCTTGGCTTGATCCACCTTACAACCAGGACAATTTTCATGATAGTAGAATTTCTTTAACAATGGCTCATCTCCAAAGTCTTCCATGATTTCACTTGTTGTTTGTTTGCTCTAGAGGAATGTATTTTTATATGCAAGAAACTAGCAATGTGTGGTAAAATTAAAATTTACAATATACTGTGTTTTTTTTGGTTGGGAAGGAAAAAGATAAGGTTATATATAGCCTTAGAGGTTATAAAAGTTTACAACTTTTGTTTTGTTCCATATTAAATACTTAAATAGTATAGAAAAGATATTTAAATAATATAGGTAAAATGTATTACTAGTTTTACTTTTTTTAATAATTTATTTTATTTTGGTTTACGTGTAAGAAATTGTTGCTTTGTTGTTAAATAGGCAGTAGGGTACGGTGTATGCAAGAAACAAGCAGTTTCCAAATAGCACACGTCTAACACTTCCAAGCAATATATTTTGATTAGCAAATGAGTGAATAATTGATAAGGATTGATACAAAGAGATTAATTACTATGGATTGTCAATATAATTTTTTTTATATATGCAGTATATTACAATCATTCATTATTGTCAGTGTATTTCAATTAAATCTTAATATAATGCAGAATATGCTACATATTATATTTTTAGATATATTAATAAGCAACAACAAAAATTTAGATTCATTGAATTATTAATGTATTTGGTCATTATTTTTATTTTATATCAAATACATTAATGATTCAGTGAATCTAAAATTTTGTTTTTGTTTGAAAATGTGTCTCGAGAGTGTATATTAACTAGCAATTTCATGAAGTGCAATTATTATGATTCTACCTATAAATGACCCCAAACATTAATGATAGTGATAATGTCTTTCTTATTTATATTACTCCCTCCGTTCTTCTTTAAGTGTCATTTTAGCATAAAGCTCTTCAATCAAGATAGTGTTATGTTAGAGTTAATTTTTCTATTATACCCTCATTTATTTTCTCTTTCCTAATAAATTCACTCCTACACTCTCTCATTTATTGAGAAAGTAAGGGTATAATTGATAAGTTATGACATTAAATTATAAAACGACACTTAAATAGAAACAAAAATATTCTTCTAAAACGACACTTAAAAAAGAACGGAGGGAGTAATTTATTTATTTTACTACCTCTAATCTGATTTCTATTATAAGAAAAAATTTAATTTTAAATTTATTAAATAATCAATGTATCTGAATTATATGTAGTCCAAATACACAGATACTTCAATGAAATTAAAAAATAAATTATTTTTTATATTTGTTATAGATTAACTCTTCCAAAAATAATTTATTTATATTAATTTGTTATCAAAGATAATTATATTCGGTGCACAATTATCCAATGTTAAATCTTCTTTTCGATTTCCAATGAGTTGATTTATTTATGAAATAAATTTTTATTTATTTATTTTCAGTTTTTAATATAATGTTAACTATTTCTATGAAAGATGTAGTGCATTACCTTATCAAACAGATTTAGGAAGAGTTGCTGACAAATATCACAGTAGCAGACATCTTAAAGTTTTTCAAAAGAAATATATTATCGAGGTTTAAGGTACCTTAAGCCATTGTAATAAATAATATAACGCAATTCAAAGACAAAAGACTGAAAAGAATGTTGGAAGAAATGAGGAAGTTGGCCTCCTAAAAGAAAAGAGGATCGAAGTCTCCTTTACCAAGGACTTAAAACGTTCCTAAGCTAAAGCGCTATTATAGTTGAAAATATATTTTTCTATCCATTACTTTGTTTCAACGTAACAAATTTTCTTCATTATAAATGCAAATGCTTTCCTGTCATTTTTCTTTCGCAACATGTTTTCGAGTCTATCTCTCTTTTAGGACGCTAAAGGTGCGGGAAAATAAAGATTACATGCATTTTTGTGTGGCGGCGTACCCCTCCCCCTTTGGGCCTAGCTAATTCAAGAGTGTTTAGTAATGGAACTCGGACGCATCCACCTTGATTTAAGTCATACCTAGGGGATATGGACGAGGATCTTACCCTTGTCCAAGGAATGCTCTTTTGTGACAAGGATCGCAGTACAAAGTTATGCCCATGTACCGTCGGTTTCACTATTTTGAGCCTCACCAAGAGAGAACACACTGATACAACTCGTGCTAAATACATCATACAAATAACACGCTAATATAATAGGTTCTAAATATAGAACATAAACTATATGTTAAAATTACTATATTAAAATAATGATTTTAATATTCTCCCTATTCACTATATTGAAATAATAATTACTAAATAGAGCGAACATTACAATGAGTATGAGTTATACATTAAACAACATGCTACAACAACTCATGATCAAACAGAGAAAAAATAGGCACGAAAAGCCCGAAGGTCTGACACGAGAGACTCTAGTTGACACAAGACATTGTGAAAGGCATCCTCTTTCATGTCATCCTCTAATATCGCCCACAATTGGTCATGATTCTTTTTACTCTGACCCTCTGAGGGCGTCGGCACAACCAAGTGAGCCTCGACATCTTGCACAGACATGGTACATGAATAAGTATCCTTCCTCTTTTTAGGGCATCTGAAAACAAAAACAAAAGTCAATAGAGAAGAAATGGAAAGAGCTCACAGACCACAAAAAAGAAAGAAAAACGGGGATACTAAAAAGCTTATTCCTCTCTCCAGTAAATTATGTCTCCCAAAAATGTATCTAAGAACTAGATAAGGAAAACATAGTCTCTTTCACGAACTTCTCCGCATCAGTAAAAGCCTCATCCAGGAAGGAGTAAACCTTAGTATTCTTTGTGAAGTACTGGTTCGAGAACCGAAATTGTCTCATCCGATCAGCACAAGCGGTTGGTTCTTCAAATGGGGGCGGGGTGATGCAAAATTCATCATGATAAAGGGGTAAAAGAGGGTAATCAAGAAGTAATTCTCCTTGAAATCCTCCTAGCTCTCCATATAGACACAAAATATTTGATTTATGGCACGACTGAGTGAAACATGCTCGTAACCATCGCCTGTGGATAACCTTTAAGATATGAAAGAAGAGGTTCTTAGATGTCGAACCTATGTATTATTGGTATTTATACCAATATTGAAAAACCCTCGCAAAACTCCAAGCACTTGGATGAAATTGTGAAGCAGGAATATAAATATGATCTAGCACCTACTTTTTGACTTCAGGTATCATAGATATTGCCCAATCTGAAGGGGGTCCCGCTTCAAAGGTAAATGTCACCTCATTAGCTTTAGGGGAGTAACTAGAAGGCATTTCCAAATATTTTGGGGCTTATCCAAGAATAGTCCTCTATGAATGTCGTCTCCATAAGAATAATCAGATCCGGTATCTATAGTACAAACCAATCAAATGGGTTAACAACAACAAACCTCTAAGAAAAATGGTTAGCCCTGAAATATTGAATAGAGAAAATTTGTTCCCACAAATGATGAGACAACAATGTACTTGTAAAAGGGCAGGGAAGAACGACAAAATAATTGAAGTTGGAGCAAGAGAGTGTTTTGCAAAGACTAACAAATAAGAGGTATTCGAAAGACAGCAGGAAAGTGAAAAGGAACAGTGAAGGCAAAACCCATTTTTATAAAAGAGGCAATCGAGAATAAAGGATCCACATCAAAGACTAGATACATATTTAAGGATTCTGAATACAAAGACCCATCAAACAACACGAAGAATCATAGGTACTCAAGTAACCTAAGTAGCAGAATCATTCGATGGCCTCCATATCTAGGGTGACGTACTATGAGCAGACAACAAAACGCTTTGGTGATAATAAAGCATTTAATACTGTTATCCACTATTATTTTTTCAACTGACTCCATGTATTCCGCCTCTAGTTCACATCAGACAACATTCTTAGAGTCCAATCAAAATTACTAAATGCTTCCTCAACTTTCGCAATATCAATAAAATCTTGAGATAAAATGTTCTGCATTGACCCAAAAACCCATACTCGAAATCTAATTAATCCCAAGTTCACTCAATTTAATCTAAAATATAATTTTAAAAACTTATTTTATTAAAAAATAAATATTACAAAAATGATCTAGCTAAATAATTAATAGGTTTTAATTAACGACGGTTCATAAAATTTGATTTAAAATACTATTTATAAAGAATTATGTTTTCGAGTTTACCTTTAAACTCTGAATTATTTAAATTTTAAATAAAATAATCATAACTAAATAAATTATAAATATAGTATTTTAAGGAATACAAAATGGTCAAAACAAATCTATTTTATTAAGTAGTAAATCTCAATTAATAATTGTATAGTAAAATTAATTGTAAAATGTCAAATTTGAATCCGACACATCTTATTTATTTAAATAAAGCCACATTCAAATGTTTAAAAAAATTCTAAAAGTAACATGAGTTTTGAGCTGTCTTGCTCTGTCAACTAGTCAGCTTTACAACCAAGATAATTACATCATAATATTTTTTTTCTTCAATAATGTCATCTACCATCTTCAAAGTTCAAACCCTCTTTACCGAATCTTTCCTTAATTTGCAAAACATAAATGACTAATTAAAAATACAGATATGGAAAGATAATAACAACACATGCAATGGACTGTGCCTAAAGAAAATGCCATTTTGAATCTGACATTTCACACTTTAAATAATAATAAATAAATAGATAAACCAAATCATGACAAAGACTATGCCAATTTGGTCACGGAAACTATACTCTATTTATTTATTTATTTATTTTATTGAGTCAATTTAAAATAATTTAAAATAAATATTATGTCAAAGAAAAAATATTAAATTGAAAAATGCAATTGTATGGTGTTTATTTAGTATTTCCTCCAATTTTATTTATAAAAAAAGTTCTTCTTTAAATTATTGAACCATTATTGTATCAAATCTATATAATAAAATAAATATAATAAATAAGATTTGTTACATACAGCCTAGATATCATTTATTTTCCATGTTAATATAGTCAGAATGTGGACCAGATCTGTCCACCAAACTATACCGTCTCTAGCAGCCATAGATATAAATGATACATATTGATAGAGAAAACGTAATTACCATTTGTGTCAATAACATAAGTTGAGAATAAGAATACTCGCTCCTATGTATAATGAAACATAAGTTGAGAATAAGAATACTCGCTCCTATGTATAATGAATGACGCAACACATTATTTCACATATATTGAGAAAAAGATAAAAAAATAAGAAAGAGAATGATATTTTTATCATAGTATTTTTAATTATATAATGAAAATAGTGAAAGTTTAATTGATTAAAGGTTAGAATTAAAAAAAGTGTATTGAAAATTGAAATGAATCATTTATTTTGAGACACTATTTTATTTCTTTTAGATCACTCATTATGAGACAGAGGAAGTATAACATAAGATCATGGTTTTTAAAACATGATTGAATTGACAGTCGAATCAGTCAAATTAAGAAATAGAAAAGTCATTTATTTGGTTTGATTGCTGGATCAATTAAGCTATTAAAAAGTGAAAATCAATTAGAATTGAGCAAAATTGATAAAATTGAGGCACTACAATTTTAGAAAATCAAGGAGTCAAATGCTTGCTTTTTTTCTTTTAGACAAAGATCATTTTTTTAAAATATAAGTAAATTTCGTTCAAAACTTATTTAGAACAACTTTTCCTCTTTATAATTAAATGTATTAAACATTGTAGTTATTTTTTTATTCAATTTATGTTTTAATTAAATTTTGTTCAAAATTTATTTAAATTTGTATTTTGCATGTGTAGTGTTATAATTGCAAAGGGTCTCGTATAGGGTGATGCCTTCATACCACCCAAGGAGAGGCGACGAGTGAAGGTCGCCCAAAAGGAGGTATTGCCTCACCCATGAAGTTTCTATCGCCCCGTCGTAGGAAACGTGAGATAAGACACTTCTTGGAGAAAGGGAAAGTCAGGGTTATTATTGACCCACATATCCCGTGAACATATGTATTCAACGATCCATCATTGACTGAGTGAGTGACGACTATTTTTAGGAGAACCCTAGGCTTAGAGGGCTCTATAAATATCCGTTTATCCACAAGAAAGGGAACAAATTATAATTCATCCACACTCTCCACAATTCAAACAGTGCCTTACTCCTTACGCTTTTAACACATATGACTAACCTAACTGCTCACCTGCTACCAATCATTGTCGGCCATCAACATGACCTTCCACCTCTCATGATTCGGTCCTTAAAATACCTCAAAACACAACCGTATAAGGCTTATCGCTACCGTCAGCAAGCCCCTACCATCAAAATATGGCATACACCTACTAAGACCTCTAAGTCTCCCTACTCTTGTAGGGGGTACACACACTTTTATTTTTTTACCAATACAGTGGAGCCCACCATGGGGCCCCATTAAAACTAACATGATCCACATCTTCACTCTTACCCTTCCATCTCCCTTCTAAAGATGCCTGACATGGTCCTACGATAAGAAGAAAACACTATCGCATGAGGTATCTCTGGGAGGGGAAACTTTAGATCCATTTGAAGAAGATACGTTAATTTGTTGCTCCTAACAAATATTATATCCCTTAGCTTTCACATAAGCGTCCAAGGGGAATATAGGGGTTGACATTGTTTTCTCCAAGGAGGATGTCATTGGTGTTAACCCTCACGACAATGATCCCTTAGTCATTATTATTCGGCATAGAAATTAGGATATTAGGCACGTATTGTAGATCCTAATAGATTCGTTGATGTTTGGTTAAAGGACGTCTTCTGAAAAATACAATTGGATTTGAGCTACATCGAGAATTTCAATGGTTTCTTTATTGGATTATCTAGCAAACGGGTATAAATCATTTTCCATGTGACCCTTAAAACCACATTCAACGAGGCAGTGAACGTCAAGGTCATTGACGTAAGTTATCTCATCATGGACACCAAGTCGCCTTACAACATCATTTTGGGGTGTCATTTCATCAACGCTCAAGGAACGGTTGTATCCACCTAGTACATAACCTTAAAATATCGACTCCTAGATGGGCGGGTGGGTATAATTCGAGGGGATCAACAAGTGGTTCACAAATGTTATTTGAGCATCCTAGAGATAGTCATAAAAGAGATTTCACTTGTTGAATCTCATCCTTCCAAAGTTATAAATACTTACTTCGATGGTTGGGGCCTCATATTAGGAGCGACGGAGGAAAGTCTCACACCATGGAAGACTTTAAGGAAGTCCATATAGGTCCTCACGCTCATCAAGTTACGAAGATAGACACTTATTTGTTTGTGTTGTTGCGATAAATGTTAGTTTTGTAGATTGACATCAATTTTGGTAAAACATTCTGCTTAGAAAATGGCCCGAAGAATACCTTAACATGTGAAGCAAAATGTATCAGCAGTTTTTATGAAGATGTCAAAGCAGATGCCCTGACATGTGATACAAAACTGAACTGGTTTTTCAGTTTCAGAAACTTTAGGAGTCAATTTGTTTTATTTGCTTGCTCGAAGTAAGCAAGGTTGTGTAACGTTCTACTGCAATATTCTTGGAGAGCTTTTTTCCTACTTTCATGGAGAAATTAAAGGACACGATGAAGACTTTATATGAAGCGACTTATAGGTCAACCCTAGTTGTTGTGTTATTATAAAAAGGAAAGCTAACCATATTTGCAGAGTTAGCCATACTGGAGAATACTTAACATATCAAGTTCAGAGTTTAGGTTTTAAGTCTTGTTATTTGTTCCTTGTGAGCCACTCTAGTATTGTGTAATACTTGAGGTGGACGTTAGTTGAGTTATAAGTTTTTAATCATCTATAAGCTTTGAAGCAATGATGGTTATGTTTCTTTGAAGTGTGTCTTCAAGTCTTTTATTATTGTTATTATCACGGTGAAGTGATTGAGGGAGAGTGAGAGGGGTTTCTCATATCTAAGAGGTTCTTAGGTAGAAGGGTCATTGGGAAGTGATTAAGTGAGGGGTGTAAATCGGGAACTTTACCTCTAAATTAATATTGCTGATAGTGAACTTTATCCCTGACTTGGTAGCCTCTAGACGTAGGTGTGATTGCACCGAACTGGGTGAACAATTTTCTTGTGACCTTTTTAATTTTTTGTACTTAGTATTTTGGTGTTCTATGTTTTTTATACAAATATTAGTGTTGTGACATCACCTTCGACATCTCATATATGATACCAGAATTTCAATAAAGTCTCAAGCAAAAGTAAGTATTTTTAGTTTTGTTTTATCGTCTCCACAAGGATTGGTGAGGGGTAATGAATGTTGTTCGATAATCTTTACGTCTCTAAGCTTGGTTTTGAATAGTTTAAAAGTAAAGTGAGGAAATTAAAACTTATGAAAAAGTATTACAACTGTATTATATGACCTAATGAATACACAAAAGTATTTAGAGTCGATACCCACGATAAATATTAGACCTAAATCTATTTCTAGAGTTTAGAACCTAATAGATGTTCACCCTAAATCCGGATCTAAATAGTATATGTCTATACTAACTCAATTCTAAACATAAAGCAAGAAAGCTTCGATGTTGATTTGTAAAATAGATAGTATACAACACCATGATCAATAAATATACGTGCAATAAAAGTAAACTTACAAACAAACCCCAACAATAAAGGGTACAAAGAGAAGAAAGAAGAAGATGAACAAGAATCTCTTTATTTGTCAATGTTGATTGATGCAACTCCAACTCTAGATCATCAAAGATGATTACTCTAACGTTGTTTCTAAGTCTCTCTATCCAAAAAAAATTGATGGAGTTGGGAGCAAAAATCTCCAGAATCATAACCTAAAATTGTATTTAAAAAATATATATACAAGTTTATGCCTAGACATATTCGCCTGACTCTCACAAAATTCGCACGATGAATCTTCACTTTATTCCCAAAATGCAGCGCAAAAACAGGCAAATTCTCCTGGTGACCAAGAGGCGCTCAAATTGTCCCGAGCTCTCCTGTTGAATTTGACAGCAATGAGAAAAAGCGTTTCTCACTTTCACCATAACTTGAGAATCTTAACTCTGATTTATGCACGATCAGAAGCATTGGAAAGCTTATTCAATGCCATATATAACAATGACTAAATATCGACGAAATTGATGATTTTACTCTTCTTTTATTTGAACCATATTCTTTGATGAATTTCTCAAAATCACATTTTTTAAGTTGTGCATTTGACTCTTATTGCTCAATGCTTCAACCATGTATGAATACATACAAAATAGATGAAAACTATCAAATGATACAATATTTACACGAAAACACGATTATATGCAATATATATATATATATATATATATATATATATATATATATATATATAAGTCGAGGTTTATTCAAAAGATTTCAACAAAATAAGTCGATAAGAGCCACAAAATTATAC
Source organism: Vicia sativa (assembly GCA_021764765.1). Taxonomy (NCBI): domain Eukaryota; kingdom Viridiplantae; phylum Streptophyta; class Magnoliopsida; order Fabales; family Fabaceae; genus Vicia; species Vicia sativa. Next base: position 263,956,306 of record CM038796.1, on the reverse strand, counting down.
ACAAATTTAACTACAATGTGACACTTGAAATTCTAGTGCAGCAGACTCATATGTCATATAAGGATCTCTTGACATCTGATCTGACATTATAAAACAAACAAGGTATAATAAAAGAACAGTGCAGGAAAATACAAAGAACACAATAGAATTGTTAACCTAATTTGGTTCAACCAACCTACATCTGGTGGCTACCAAGCTATGAAGAAGACTCCATTATCAGTTGTATTATTTTATGTAAACAACCTCCGGTTTATAGGTAAACAACCTTTGTTTACCTAATCACTACCCAATGGAACCTTTATCTTAGAGAAGCCCATCTAAGATAAGAGAACCTCTGCTCACTCCTTAGTGGTACCTAAACTATTGCACACCCCTATAACATAAACAACAAGTTTGGAGAACGCCACTTCAAACACAAAACAGTCAAACTCGTGACTCACATAAACTTGGAATTTATTCACAGCTTCTTCCAAGAACACAACTGCACTCATTTTTTCACAGCTTCTGAGTGAGTAAAACAAACCTCTTGCCTATAGGCTTCGAGGTACAAATTAGTGTCCATCCCACAATCCAGGTGGTTCATCTACATGGCTAACCATAAAAACTACATCTTTCTAAAATCAGCTAGCTTACTAAAACTAGGTTATAAACTGCTTATTTATAACCTTCTACCCAATTGGATTTGGGCCTTTAAACAACAGCTTGAAGCTGTAACAAACTCTATAGAAAAACAAATACGCAGATAACTTCTGCTACAATCAAGGTCCTTTATAATTTTTCTCCTTAGCTTCTGGACCTCCACAAATGCCTTCAATTATACACCACATATGTTGCATAATTTTCCCAGAATATTCTGCACAATTTAAAACCAAATCAGAATAAACTTAACATTCGATTAGGGATGGCAACGGGCGGGGCGGTTTGCACACCTGCACCGCACCCGCCTCCTGCACCAGACCCGACCGCACCGCACCTGCTCGGGGCTAAAATTTGTTCACCCGCCCCCACCCCCAACAAGAAACGGGTTTACCCGCACCCGCCCGAATAAAATTTTTATTTTATTTTTAAATTTATATTTTTTCAATAAAGTTAAAAATAAATAATTAAACTAAATACTTAATTATTTTAAAAGTATTTTTCAAGTTTGATAGTTTTATTTAAATTTTATTTTCAAAAAAATAAATAATAATTCTAATAAACATAATATTATAACATTAAAAAGTATAAAAAGTGTAAATAAGTAATAAAACTATTAAAAACAAATAAAATAAAATAACTTTAGTTGGCGGGTGCGGGTGCGGGGCGGGTATTACCATCACCCGCCCCCACACCCGCACCCGTAAATAAAAAACGGATTTTACCCGCACCCGCCCCCGGTTAAATCGGATTTTCCCCGCTAATTTCGGGGCGGGCCCCAGCGGGGCCGGGTTTATTTGCCATGCCTAAGTTCAGTAGCGTGATGCATGATGTCTGATATCTCGACATCTCATTTGACATGTTGTTCCAGATGTTGATTTTACTCAACACAACATGTTTAGGCATTCCAATAGGATTACATCAAGTTAAAATATTCTATTTGACATTACATTATTGCTGCAGTTATTTGTTTTACAAAATTGATGTCAATCCTTAAAATCAAGGAACTTACAATCTTCCCCTTTGGAAAATTTTGACTAAAACAAATATATGATAAAACATTACATTGCATTAGCAACAATAATTTACAATTAACCATTAACATCTTCTTTAGTAGAGATCCTTTGTCTTCTGCACACATCTATGGATCTTGAGTTCCAGGCCATGTCAAAACATCTCATTTGACATATTCTCTCCTACCTTGCACTAACACGGGGCTTGTATGGTAGGCAATGAAGAGACTCAGAGTTGGTTTTTGGGATATACTACCTCCCGAGAAGCATAAGATATCTCTCATGAAGGAGAAACAAAACTTAGATCACAAGTTACAAATAATTTCCTTTCAAGCCGGAACCTGGTCTTTTGAACATTGTGACTTAGATATACTTGCACTCTTTCATGTTTAAACATTTGTGCAACATTGACACGAATACAAATGCATTTTCTCACCCCTTTTTTAGTAAAAAATGACACTGGGAGCCCTCACAGAACCAGATCTAGGTACATGACACCCAGACTCAAATAAACTTCATTATGGTGTGGTCTTCACTTTCTTTCTGAAAAATAGAGGTTGATGAGTCCTCTATATATAGTACAGCTAAAGCTTAGGAGTTTATGTTCTTTAGTCGTTGGTCAGGTGACGAAAATTCTGTTTTGAAGGACTACATTAAAGACAAGGTGTACTATCCAAACTAACTCTGACCACCTTTAATATAGTTTAGCAGTTTTTGATGAGAGGAGTTAGTTCAAATAGAGGCATAGAATACCTCATGTAGTTACATGTGATTGCTGCATCTTCTTGCACCAATCTAGAGTGCCTCTTTCTAAGATATCATACTTTGTTATTTTGACCATATTCCTTCACATGGAGTGAATTATTTTGGCTTTATGATATCTAAACTTCAACAACTTGCAAGGACACTATTTGCTCATATTTCTTAGTGTCCTTGCATTGTCATGACTTTTTAAATTGTGAACAAGTCATGCTCCTATAGTCTGAATTTGAATAGGCTTTAGTGTATTGAGACTACATTAATAGAATAATTTCCTTTTCAAAAGTTGGCAGATAATTACTTCTTATGGTTGTTGATACTTAGTGAAGTTTAGATTACATTTGTGGTTATGTATTGGATGAGCATACTACATCTCTAACATCTCTTTATTCTTTATAGTAGATGGAGTTTTCATCAATTGACAGAGAACTTGCATTGAAGAGATTCACAATTTCAAATATGATGTTCCAACATCTTTTGGGACATTCGCACAGAGTCCATCTGCCTTGGCTCTAAGATTACAATAACACTGCTTCTTCAAGATTTTATGCCACTTCAACACATAGCAATATATATCCCCCATTATATCTTCTAAAGAACAATTTCTTCCCCTTTATATCAGCTTGATATAAAATCAACATATATGGAACCATATCAAGATCTATAATCAACAAATATAGCAGCTGCTCCCCCTCAACACATTCATTACATCAACTGCTCACACACGGAATCACACAAGGAAGCACACAAAATAACAATTAACATATGGACAATTGCTCCCCCTTAATATCAGCACTCCTTCTTTTAGCTTCCAAGATGAAGCTTTCCATGATACTAGCACTCCCCCTGAGTTATACAGAATAAGGACATCTTTGATGTTGGTCCTTATAATACTAGAGGCATTCTTTATTTGGAATTTGCCATAGTTTCTAAATTTGGAATCCTTTGTTTACTTGCTATACAGGATACAGATTGTCACAGTTTGTAACTTGTTATAGAATAAACCATATTATCAACCATGCGTATAACTAGAGATACATCTTCAAAATATAAGTCTGACCCTTATCTTCCTTCTTCAATCTCTGGTGTCTTCAACAATTATGATGTTACATCTTCATGTAGAACACTCTCTTCTATACATCACATACTTCAACTCTTCTTGATTCAGATTTCCACACAACTATCACACAAATATCCAGCTCCTACCAAGATATTTGTTAGCATCTGTATGCATCTCTTAACTTGAATCAGCTCTTCAAATAATTACCAGATAATGTTGCCACACATCCTAAAATTGTGAAGAATAAAATGAACTTAATATTGACAATCAGTTCATAATATACCATGAATCCATTAGACAAACACTTAGCTCCCGACAAAGTATATGAATTTGGCATTCAGACTGCATACTAATAAGTACCCAGTCTTCCGTCAAAGTACCTACCAGTTAGTCAGTTAGAGTTATCTACTCACACTATATTATCTTGATTGATTTCTTCTTCACACTTACACTTACTTCCAGGCAACAATGCACACATTCAATACTGAATACATTAAGATGATGTTTCAACATCTGATACAACATCATCCTTTATGGTTCTGGGGGAACATCCATAATATCTCATCCATAACACTTGAGAGGGAACATAGGAAGCACAACAAACATCAACTTTACATCCAAACAATCAACATAACCAAGGGATAACATGAGCCACATCTCAATAAGCTTTTCTTCACACTTTCATTATGATTTTGAGATGATGGATGCCAAAGTCTGTACCTACAGAGGAGATTCCCTCAATTAGGTTTTTGGAATAGACTTAATCAGGGCATAAAACAAAAATATGCAGATTCTTCAAGTAATTTGTCTCCCTTGGTTCTTCCAGACAATACCCTTCCAAGACAATATTTAGGGCAGTCAATACTCAGCACCATTAATCGTTGTGGTTTAAACATAGTATTTAGCACCAAACAAAGTTTATTCTATGGTCATGAACAAAATTCCACATATCTGGTTCCCTTGATCAGAAGGATATACCAGATACAAGCTCATCTTGATTTCACATAAAAGGGATGTAGAGTATATCTTTATGAGTCCTTTTACTTGCATTGAGCTCAGCTTCTATGTTCCCATAAGCTTAGGTCAGAAATAAACTGACATCTGGAGTAGATACCTTGTTGATCGTGTCCTAATCAACTAACACAAAGCAAATGTCTCCTCTTCTAGATCAGGAGTAGGTTCTACACATATGTACCCACACTACATTAGTCTAGCACCCAAAACATGTGTTCTTCAACTGGTAGCTGCATACTTGTTGAATAAATGTTCTAACATCCCATAGAACATTAGTTCCATCTCCTTGGAACACATCATCCTTGACAATCTTCAAGCTCTTTAAACGATATGCAGATGTGTATGAGAATCATTGATTAATTGATACTCATCAACTCTATTAATAAATGTCTTTATGAGTGGACTTGAGGAAGATCTCAAGTATCTTTGACACTTTTAATATAGTTGGAAAAATCTTCCAAATATTTTGTTGAATAAAAATAACCCTAGAATTCTTCTTGCACTTTAAGGGTTGTTATAAAAGCTATGCAGCAGAATATAGCAATACTTCAACAGAGTTTACATAATGCTTACTCCATAATTCAAATGTAATCATGAAAGCTAAGGATTGAAAATAAATCAACCCTATAATACGTTTGCTTCTCACCAAGCAATAGACTAGGCATAACCAATACCATGACCAGAAGGAAACACATATGCACAAGAGTTACCTTATCAATATCTTCACTCCCGCATGAAGGTTTTGACAATTTTCTTTGTGTTAAATATAAGTTGAAAAATTTAATCCAAGTTCTTCACTCCCGCATGAAGTCTTTGAATTTAAACTCTCTTTGTTCAAGCTTCATAATATTTTTTCATCAAGAAGGTACAATAGTTCTGGTCAGGTTGATCTAGTCCACCACAAATAGGTCCATCCTCCACTTCAAGGGACCATACAATATGAACACGTCTTGTTCAAACAATCATCTACCTTGTACACAATTAAAAAGTATTCTCCCTAGGATCTCATCCAGAAACAGACAGGATGCCTGCTCTGATACTAGTTGAATTCTGGTGCAGCAGACTCAGATGTCATATAAGGATGTCTTGACATATGATTTGAAATTATAAAACAGACAAGGTAGAATAAAAGAACAGTGCAGGAAAATACAAAGAACACAACAAAATTGTTAACCTAGTTCGGTTCAACCAACCTACATCTGGGGCTACTAAGCCAGGAAGAAGACTCCACTATTAGTAGTATTATTTTATGTAAACAACCTCCGGTTTACAGGTAAACAACCTCTGGTTACCTAATTACTACCTAATGAAACCTTTATCTTAGAAGTCCATCTAAGATAAGAGAAACTATTCTCACTCCCTAGTGGTACCTAAACTGTTGCACACCCCTGCAACATAAACAACAGTTTGGAGAACATCACTCCAAACACAAAACAATCAAACTCGTGACTCACCTAAACTTGGAATTGCTTCACAGCTTCTTCCAAGAACAAAACTGCACTCATTTCTTCACAGCTTCTGAGTGAGTAAAACAAACCTCTTGCCTACGGGCTTCGAGGTACAAATCAGTGACCATCCCACAATTCGGGTGGTTCACCTACCGTGATAACCCTAAAGACTACATATTTCTAAAACTGTCTAGCTTACTAAAACTAGGTTACAAACTGATTATTTATAACCTTCTATCCAACTGGATTTGGGCCTTCAAACAACACCTTGAAGCTGTAACAAACTCTATAGAAAAAAAATACGTAGATAACTTCTACTACAATCAAGGTCCTTTCTGATTTTTCTCCTTAGCTTCTGGACCTCCATAAATGCATTCTATTATACGCCACATATGTTTCATAATATTCCCAGAATATTCTGCACAATTTAAAACCAGAATTGTAACAAACTTAACAGTTCAGTAGCGTGATGTCTGATGTCTCGACATCTCATTTGACATGTTGTTCTAGATGTTGATTTTACTCAACACAACATGTTTAGGAATTCCAATAGGATTATATGAAGTTAAAATATCCTATTGTACATTACATTAATGTTGCACTTATTTTTTTTTACAAAATTGATGTTAATCCTTAAAAACAAGGAACTTACAACACTTATCAAACATTCCTAAACTAAAAACATTGTTTGTCATCAAACAACGATATCTCTAACCTAAAGAACAATAGAAAACACCAAGAAATCAAGAATTAACAAGTTTGGAAAAATGAAACAATTATATGGTTAAAAAAGCACAAACAAAGCAATGCTTACCACTATGCTACAATGACAACATGAAAATGAAACAAATCCTAAACACAAAATAAATGTCAAAAGTTCTAATACAATACAAACTCAGTCATAAATCACACCTATCACACATCTTCAAATGATAGGAAAGAATGAGGGAAACAACTCACACCTAACAATTATGCAAGCATCCAGATCAACTTAGGCATTCATCAAAGCAAAGTCATATCGAAAGCATAAGAGCATAAATCTCCAAGAATTTCAAGGGTTGTAACCCAGTTTGGGTAACAAGGAATGGTCATATTAAAAGTCAATCAATTTTTTTTCTAATCCTATGAGAGAAATCACTTCTCAAACTTTCAATCAATCAAAAGTTATACAACCATTTCTCATTACACAGTATTATAACCTTGATCGTATTCATCATTTTTTCCCTTTATTTTCTTTTTCACATTTTTTGTCAACAACTTTATTTTCTAACCTCTAGCAACCATCTTATAAGCAACCAACCATTGCATTCTCTGATTTGAATACAACCATATATAGTGATGTGAATGCTCCCAACTTTCTAAGGCAAAGAAAAATTACAACCGCAATACATGGTTTAGGGTCAAGTGCAAAGAAATAAAATTAAAATCCATGATGAACTACTTAATCATGCACAAGTTCATAGTTCAACACCACGATGAATTCTAACAAAAAGGCTCAAATGTGTTAACAAAATCTCACTCACTTACAAAGTGAATTACTTTTGGTTATGTGGTTATGCTCAAAGTCAAACAAAATGCCTTGATCATTTTCATGCTTTAATACAAAACAACATAAATTCAAGATTAAACATAAGTCAAACGAGTTAAAACAAATGGTTGGTCTCTTGTGCATATAGTAAGCAATGAAAAGCTTCCTTATAAAAAGGCTTAGATATAAGTTGATTCAATCATGAACAAGAGGTACAAAAGAATAAATGACATGCAATTTGAACAAATTAAAAGTCTCATATTCATGCTATGTTCTAGAAAGCATTAAACATGTACCTTACATGTTACCAACTTCAAACACTATCACTATCACTTATTTTCATGTTGAAACAATCAAACTTGGATAATCACAACATGTCTCCTCAAGCCAATCAATTTTTTTTTTTGGACAAACACAAAACAAAACAAATTTCTAACATCCTAACAAAATTCAAATTAAACTAAACTACTAAACACAAAGCTATAAACACTAAAAAATTGTTGGATTTCCTCTCAACAAGCGCTTATTTTACGTTGTTAGCTCGACGTCCTTATTTATTGACATTCCTCTATGTTGTCTTTTTTCATGGATAGTTGTCGGCAATGGCTATTTCTAACCAACACTTTAGCAAACATAAAAGGAAACAAAATCTATACAATATACACAAGTATAGAAAGTATCTAAAAAGAAAATATATACATTATAAACAAGTATGGAAAACATGTGCAAATATACAAGTATGTACAAAGCTTAAAAACATGAAAACTATTGCAATGTGATTCAATATCTAAGCATTAATCTCCGATAACACGCCATTTTATTGTTGCGGTAAAGCAACAAGCAAAAGTAAGTATTTTTAGTTTTGTTTTATCGTCTCCGTAGGGATTAGTGGGAGGGAAATAATTCTATTAAATAGTATCTACATTTATAAGATAGGTTTTGAATAGTTTAAAAGTATGTTAGAACAAGACTTAGATTCTACAATTAATCTCTGAATTTTGATGATAACAATACATATATTTAATATGTAAACAATTTTGTTTCTAATAGTTTCTTGAGTATGCATATTAGAAGTTCTAATTGATTCAGGACTGTTGTCTGAAGAATCATCAGAAATACTGTTTGCATCCGCTTCTGAAGTAACATCAGTAGTTCTGAAGAATATTGAATGTTCACTAGAAAGAGGATCCATGTGTACTTCTCAATAAGTTGTTGCTTCAGAAGTCACAAGTGTTCTAGAAGAAAAAATTTATGTTAAGCTGTTTCTTAAGATAAAAAATCAAGATTGCATCAGAAACAAGATTTTAACGCAATTGGTATCAAAGCTCCGCCTCTGTTATTGATTTTCTAATCAAACATGTAATCGTGTAGAGAGATCCAGTGTGAGAAAAACCTTTTAAATGATTTTTGCTAACACAAACGATAAAGATAGATACAATGTTAAACCTTCTATTTTTGATGGAGAGAAATTTGACTATTAGAGAGATAGAATAGAAATTTTCTTTCTAGATATGATATTGATCTTCGGGAAATTTTTACAAATGGTTATGAAGCACCTATCACTCCACTTGGTATTCTTATTCCTATGAACAGTATGAGTGCAAATTAGAAATGCAACTTCAAAAATCATCACATAGCTAGAACTATCCTTCTTAGCACAATCTCGTACAATGAATATGAAAAGATTACAAACAAAGAAACAAAAAAGGATATTCTTCACTCACTCAAAATGACACATGAAGGCAATTCACAAGTCAAAGAAACTAAGGCATTGGCCTTAATTTAGAAATATGAATCCTTCATAATGAAAGATGAAGAAACGATTGAAAATATGTTCTCCATGTTTCAAACCTTGGTAGCAGGACTTAAGGTTATGGACAAAAGATATTCCATTGTTGATCATGTTAATAAAATTATTAGAAATCTACCTAAAAAATAGAGACCTATGCTTACAGCTCTGAAGCTGTCCAAGGATTTGAACAACATAACTCTTGAAGAGTTAGTCAGTTTGCTTAGAAGTCACGATATTGAGCTAGAAGATGAGCCTCAGAAAAGAAACAAATCTATAGCTCCAAAATCTAGAACATAAAGAACCAGATCAGAAAATAACAAAGTTTTCCAAGTTTAAGAATTTGAATAATCTGATGATAAAGACGAATTGTCACTTCTATCCATAAGAGTTAAGCAACTCTGTAAGAAAAGGAAAAACAACTTTCAAAGATTCAGAAACAGAGGAGATCGTTTAGAAGCATCTGATAGAGGAATAGCCAGTAATGAACTAACATGTTTTTAAGGCAATGAACCTGGATACTACATAAATGAATGTCCAAATCTCAATAAGGATAACACTAGAAAAGAAAGCTTCAAGAAAAGCACTTTCAAGGGAAAGAAGAAAGGTATCATGGGAACTTGGGAGGATTATGACTCTGAAGGATCAAAATCAGAAGAAGAACGTGCAAACATAGCATTCATGGCCTCCACATCAGATGGATACACACATCTCCGTAGAAGTGGCACCAACATTTTCCCAGAGTGGAATTCGATCTATACTTTTTTGTTTTATATGTTGAGTCAATTATGAGCACGCATAAAAAGATGTTGAACAACTTCATGCAATTGGGATGACTCCAAAATACATCTCAAACTGTAACTTTATCATCATAATCTTTGTACATCAAAACGTTGTTGTCATCTTCCAAAAGCTTCAACAACTATTTCATATCAGATCTTAGTCCTTTTACCAACGGTGTGAAAATTCAAATTATCAGGACAATCCAGGGATGCACTTTCGGACCACCTATAAATTCGTCTGGAGATGCATCTCTAGACTCAACGATCATTTTCAGCTTCAACAATTGTTTAATTCAAGAAATGAGGGGTGAATTGAATAGTTTCTACCTGCAATTTCAACTTGTTTTGCTCCCTTTGAAGTGATGAAATACAAGAATAATATTTTGGTGTTGAAAAGATGATTGAGAATGATAGAGTTTTTTTCCAAGGTTTTTGCAATGGAAGTTTGCTTAAGCATGAGGAGAAAACCCGTGCAAGGTGGTGTTTTATCAACTTTTCCACTTGACATTTTTGGAAATGCATACCCAAAAGTATCATTAAAGTGTTTTTAGAATTAGATCTGTAAATAACAAAATCTCACAAATGAGAGTGCATATGATATTTCAGAGATGTATCTTCGAACTAGTCCAAATAATATACGAAGATGCATCTCCAGACTATTTTTTTTTTCAAAATTGAAGTGAAACTTGAAAAGAAGAAAATTGACATGGTTTTAGGTAAGTCTATAGACACATCTGCAAACACTCAAATGCAATAATCGAACTTTAAAAAATGTGGCATACTCTCTCTGTAGCGATTTATAAACAAAAGTCAAATTTTCAAACTTATTCAAAAAATTTCAAATATTTGTGTTTTTTAAAATTTGTTTTATAGAAAGATATAAAAATAATTTCAATTATTTGTTGTTTATAGAAAAGATGAGAGAGAAAGTCATTTATATTCAATTTTCCGTTAAAAAATATGTATTTTGTATCAAATTAATATTTTTTTACTTATAAAATATAACAAAAAAATATTTTTTATCTATAAATCGTTTAAATCAATTATTGATCTCACCTAATGGGCATGGTAGATGATTATTCATTTAAAGGTTCAATTATTGATCTCACCTTCCTAATTTCAAAGTCTAAAGAAAACCAACTGCCAAGATTCGGGGTAAGCCGACCAGGGGTCTATAATAGTGACAGGAGTAGTGGTCTCTTTAATTTGTCAACTTTTGCTACCATACTATACAAAACTTATGTGAACAGAACTGAACGTGATGATGTCAGTCAGATATGGAAAAATAGCTTCGTAAGATTCGATTTCAATTGAGTTTGGACATACAACAAGACGATGGCATCCCTTTTGTCTTGCTGCTTAATCTCAGAGCTAAGGATTCCTTCACTTCTTATTCTACAATTTTATTTCAATTAAATTAATTAAAAGAGATTGAATTAACGACCAACCAATTAAAATAAACAAATATATATATATATATATATATATATATATATATATATATATATATATATATATAAAACCCCTTGTAATAAAAAAAAAACAAACAAGAGCCCATAATAATTTCGAATTTTTTTGAGTCATTTAAAAAATACATAAAAAAAGGAATATTTTTTGAAATTACTAACATGTCTCTAATTTTCTATATTGACAAATTTAATATAGAAATTTTATCTTAATAGTCTAATTAATTTTTTTAAAAAATAATAATAATTTTAATAGTTTAATTTTTTAATTTTATAAATTAAAGGATACTCTATTTTATCTGGTCTCCACTTTGATATCAAATATTTTTTTTTGAATATGTATTCATAATAAAAATAAGAATGATATTAATAAAACGGTTCTAATTACATTACCTTGTAATCTTTAGGACCACTTTTGAATGATATTTTAAATTTTAACTTTTCCTATCTTGTGGGAGGAAATCCACATATACTTTCTAGTGTCACTTTAAAAAAACAGTAATTTGCCAGTTGATCGACAAAAAAGTTAAAAACAATAAAAAATAACACTTTTAATAAAATATATTTATTATACATTAATGTATTCATTTTTATTTTTAAAATGGAAGATTTTGAGTTGAAAATAATATAATTAGTCCCTCTCTCCTAATTATAAGATGATTATATATATTTTTGAGTTTAATATATGACTTTTATTCAATATATATATATATATATATATATATATATATATATATATATATATATATATATATATATATATATATATATATATATATATATATATATATATATATATATATATATATATATATATATATATATATATATATATATATATATATATCACTTTATTTTTAAATATATTTCTTATTTATATTGTTTTTCTTTAGTTTTTGAAATAACATATATTGATTGAGCTACCTCATTTATATTTCTATTAATATTACAATATTAAGTCACTAAAGATGAAAATCTACTTTGTAAAATATAATTTAATAATAATTATACACAAAAGTATTTATTATTTACAATATTGATTTTCAAATATGTACCAAATATATTATAAAGTCTTATAAATAATATTGTTGAAGAGTCTAGGCAATAGTACAAAAGTTGATATTTTTAAAAACAAATTAATTATTTTCATGTGAATGTTTTTTCTTTCTTTTCAGATTTGATAAATGTGGTGCAATGGGTACATCACTTATTAAAGACACTCTTTTTGGAAAAGTGAAGTATTTTTTTCCCACGAGGTGTCAATTTGGTGTTCACACATTTGGTTCTCATTGGCTCTCATTAAAAAAGGGTATTCACATTTCACACACGCTTATAAACTTTTTTCTTTTTTTTCATTCGATAAAAGTTAAAATACTATTGCCCCACATTTGAAACATTATAAAACTTTTTTTTTAGTCAACATAAGGGGAACGAATGCATGAGGCCTAGGGACATCAAACTTGTTAGTAATAAGTTGCTATCAAAATCCTGATGAACACTATTAAACGAAGAGCAAGACATGAAACCTATTTTACCAAGAGATTCAGTACACAGTAGTCGATCTGATTTGAATCAGTTTTTGGTAAAAAAAAAAGTCTGAATCGATGATATATCTATTAACTTGATTTAGTTTAATTTTTAATATTTTTAAAGAATAGAACCGAACCAAACTAATCGATTTAGTTTGATTTGATCGATCGGTTTACAATATCTTTTGCAAACAATATATTTATCATATAATCATTACTATCGTGTTTTTCAGTGTATTTTATGCTATTTTAAAAAAAATCATACATTTCATAAAATTTATTTAATGCTATATTTTTTTCCAAACAAATTACAAGTTGCATGATTTCCATTGCATCATAAAATAAGTTCACTATCAAATATAAAAGTTGCCACTTGACTTTTTAATTTAAAATCTTTTTCTCAAAGATTTGATATAAATCCTCTTTATAGTTGAGACATAATTCTCCTATCCCCATAGTAATTGTTGATGTAAATGTGATTCTTTCCTCATGAAGGTGTTAAATGAAAACTTATTGATCTTTATATCCAAATTAGTAGCCTTTTCCTTCACGATGATGCAAGATCCATCTTCTCATACTTGTGGTAGTATTAGTTGAGATTTCTCTCTTAAAAGATGATTAAATATCTTTTCCTCCTAAAATCAACCAAAACAAACCTTTTTATTATTTTTACCATGAACTATGAGGTTTTGATCCTTAATTGATAGGTAGGTAGGTATAATACTACGTATTTCTGAATAAAAACATAAATAAAATATATTTTCTCTTCCCATACCCACACCCACAATCATTTAACAAGCAAATATTTTTTAACAATATTTTTTAAAAGGTCCCCGTAGATTACTACAGATACATAGGGTGCTAAAACCTTCTCTTTGTATAAACTGGCCCCCGTACCTTGAATCTCTTCCTTATGCTTTACTTTAGTCTTTACTTCTTGCATTGCATGTTAAAATAATAGGGTTTTGATATTTTCCCTTTTCCTTGGAAACAATAAAGTTTTGTGGTGACTTCTTAAGTCATTGTGAGTCAAGTTACTAAATAACTTGTTCTCCTTGATTTTTCACCGTGACAAATGACACCAACTGTATCTATTTGAAATCTATTTGTGGTGACCGAAGTGTTGTATATTTCAGGCATGAAGAGCAACTTGCTTAGCATAGGGAAGTTGGTCGAAAATAATTACAAAGTGACTGTCGAAGACAAGATGATGAGAGGTATCGACGCGAATGAAAGACTAATCTTGAAGGCTCCTATGTCCCAGAATAGAACCTTCAAGATCGAACTTAATGTGATGGAGCACGAGTGCCTTTTGATTGCAACTAGCAGAGACGAATGGATATGGAACTATCGACTAGGACATATTAACTTCATAGACATCAGAGAATTGAAGATGAAGAATATGGTTTCAGGATTGCCAGAATTCGACATTCCAAACGAAGTGTGTGAAGAATGTGTGCAAGCGAAGCAACACAAGAATAACTTCAGCAAGGATGAAAGAAGCAAGTCGAAAGTCGTTCTCAAAGCCATATACTCTGATGTATGTGGGCAAATCCAGGTGGATTTGCTTGGAGGTAACAAATACTTTGTAACATTCATAGATGATTTCAGTCGAAAACTGTGAACTTACCTGATCAAGAAGAAAAGTGAAGTGATCGAGGTATTTTGTAATGCCCCAATTGAATATTTAAGTCATTATTTGTTAAATTAAATTGATGTGGCATAATTAGGATTATGTGGGTGCTGCAATTAGAGGTGTGGAATAACATAGTTTTTTGGGAATTATTGATAATATTAGAACATGGGGAAAAATACTGATATTAATATTATAAATATTAATATTATTAATATTTATTTTATTATCATTATTGATATTTTATTATTATTATTATTATTAGAATTAATAGTAATAAAATACAATTAGGAAGGGTAAAACCTATTAGGAATTACTGTCACGTAGAAAGTGAGAAGAGAAGATAAAGAAAGAACTAGAGGAAAGAAGAATCCCACTATTATTGAAGGAATCAAAGCTGCAAATTAAGGTAAGGGGGTGAATGAATTCTCTAAATGGTGGTATTAATATGAGAGGGTAGTGAGGGTTCATTTCCCTCTTTGGGCTTTTCATGAATGAATTGATTTATGTATTCTTATGTAAATCTTGTGTGAAATTTGTGACCCAATCTCTGTTATAATTATATTGTTGCTGTTGAATCTGCTATTATTGTGTTGATCCCTGGAATTTCCAGATCTGAGAATTATAGGTCACTGAATGTGACAAAAAATTGATGAATTACTTGTAGAAAATTGTTGTAGATTCATAGGTATGATGAAATTAGACGAAGATTGGATGGTATTAGATGTAGAAACACTATTTTGGACTCAAAATCAGAGACTAAAAGGACCCAAAACGAAGAGGAAACAAACTGATATGATGACAGGGAAAAATATGCAGCAAACTGGCCGTACGCGTATGATACGCGTATAAGGGATATCCCAGGAGGCTGTACACATATGGTACGTGCCCTATCCCCATTGCCAACACGGCCTTCTGCCGGTACGCGTATAAATGGAGGCCTTATGCGTATGGGATTTTTGGAGGAAAATTGAAGAGGAAAACCTCCTCTTTTTGTACGCATATGATACGCGTATGACCTTGGGCCCTGGAGTAGGACGTGTATGATACGCATATGGCAGGGGCAAGGTAGAAGAGGTACGCGTATGGGCAGGCTAAGGTGCAGAAAAATCTGTTTTCGCAATTTCTTTACCGTTCTCGTGTGCGGTGCAATTTATTTTGATTACTAATAATTAGTAGGACTTAGGTGAGTGTAAGAAGACTAATAATAGAGGAAAATGAGACTAAAAACATGAGACCTTGCGTATTATATACGATGAATGATGATGTGGTGACCTTAATGGCGAATGTTGAAGGCTTATGCCTTGTTGTTCTAAAAATATGTTGTTGCATGTTGATAATGAATTCATATCATTGTTGAGGGTTCATGCCCCGTTGTTGGCCTATAATGACGTTTATGTTAAGAACTTATGCTCCGATGTTGCCCATAAATTGGCACTATGTTGAGGGCTTATGCCCTGTTGGTACCACATGCATTTAGTTGTAGTCAATTGCATCACATTACATTATATTGACTTGATGTTGAATATTATGACTGAGGAATGTGTTGTGAATTATTGTATGGAATTATGTGTTGTGTTTTTTGTGGTTGCGTGTATTACTACTCCTTAGCATGTGATATTTCACTGTATATTTATTGAATGTAATTCTCACCCCTTTTGTGTTGCTGTGTCCGTGCTTCTCTAGAAGTACAGATAACGTACACGAGTAGTGCTTGGAGAGGGTGTCATGAGATCGAGTCCTAGAATTCGCTCTGATACGTAACACGTGAATTGGGAACTTTTTCATGTTTTTGTATTCTTTTACTTGTTACGTATCTTGAACTATGATTATGTCGGACCACGTGTTTGTGGAGTTTTATTTATAGTTAGGACCGTAGTGCCATATAATTGAATTGATTTAATTATTCTGCTGCTGAATCAATTATTTTGAATAAATGAAGTAATAAAGTGAATCTTAGACTTTATGAATTTTGAAGTATGTGGCATCCCACATGTGGAACTCTGATATATTCTATGTGATTCTTTAATTATTATTATTATGGGAAGTGGGGTGTTACAATTGGTATCAGAGCAGGTCGGTTTATCCGGCCAGGTTGTTGAGTCTTTAGAGTAGTGTGACGGTAGAACATTGTCGACGTAATTTGTGTTAACCGTTGTTTGATGTTGCGATGTGAAATATAGTAATGGATGAAAGAGGCAATGGTGCGCTTGCTAATGGATTGTAGGATTTGGCTCAAGCAATGCAGAATCAGCCTAACACTGGTGGGAATGATGGAACTCATGCTTTGGAGACCTTCCACAGGAACCATCCACCGACGTTCAAAGGGAAGCATGATCCTGAAGGAGCACAAGAGTGGCTCAAAGATATTGAGAGGATTTTCTGGGTTATGAACTGTTCGGATGCGCAGAGGGTGAGTTTTGGTAAGCACATGTTGGCAAGGGAAGCTGATGACTGGTGGGTTGCTACTCCCCAGAGACTGGAAGGAACAGGTGAGGTAATTACCTGGGCTGTTTTTTGTAGGGAATTCCTTGTGAAGTATTACCCAGAGGATGTACGTGGGAAAAAGGAAATTGAGTATTTGGAACTGAAACAAGGAGATATGTCGGTGACTGAGTACGCTGTCAAGTTCGTAGAATTGGAAAATTTCTACCCTCATTACAGTGAAGCAGCAACTGAATTTTCTAAATGCGTGAAGTTTGAAAATGGTTTACGTTCTGAGATGAAGAAGGCCATTAGATATCAGAGGATCCGTAAGTTTCTTGACTTGGTGAACATTTGCAGAATCTATGAAGAGGATAGTAAGGCTCACTACAAAATAGTCACTGAGAAGAGAGGCAAGCAACAACAGAATCGTGGGAAGCCTTACAATGCTCCAAATGACAAGGGGAAACAGAAAATTGATGATGGAAGGAGGCCAAGTGGGAGAGGTGCTCCTGCTGATGTAGTATGCTATAAATGTGGGAAACCATGTCATCGAAGTAATGCTTGTATCGGGGAACTAAAGAAGTGTTTTCGTTGTGGTAAGACGGGACATGAGATGGCCGATTGCAGACGCAAAGAAGTGATATGTTTCAACTGTGGTGAGGAAGGACACATCAATACTCAGTGCCAGAAACCGAAGAAAGCTCAAGCTTGTGGAAAGGTTTTTGCCTTAGCCGGAACTCACACATCTAGTCGAGACTGTTTGATTAGAGGTATTTGTTTCATTAATAGTACTCCTTTAATTACTATTATTGATACTGGTGCTACACATTGTTTTATCTCTGCTGATTGTGTGGAAAGGTTGGGTTTGGTATTATCATCCATGTCTGGGGAAATAATTATCGAAAATCCAGCCAAGGGATCAGTAACTACTTCTCTAGCATGTTTAAAGTGTCCTTTGTCGATCTACGATAGAGACTTTATTGTGGATCTAATCTGTTTTTTCGTTGAGCGGTCTGGATGTAATTCTAGGTATGAACTAGTTAGAATATAATTATGTTCATAATAACTGCTTCAACAAATCTGTTAGGTTTTCTACTCCTTAAGAGGAGGAGGAAGCGAGATTCTTATTTGTTAAACAACTAAAGAAGTTGATGGATGACGAAGCTCTGGTATTTTCTTTAATGGCATCTTTATCTATGGAGAATTAGGCATCGATGAATGAATTACAAGTTGTATGTGATTTTCCTGAAGTTTTCCCAGATGATATTCCAAATGTGCCGCTAGAGAGAGAAGTGGAATTTGCTATTGAACTCATTTCGGGTACAAGACCTATTTCTGTGGCACCATATAGGATGTCAGCGTATGAACTATCATAATTGAAGAAGCAATTAAAAGAGTTACTTGAAAAGAATTTTATAAGGCCAAGTGTGTCACCTTAGGGAGCTCCAGTGTTACTTGTGAAGAAGGAAGATGGTGTTTTGAGGCTGTGTGTTGATTACCGACAGCTGAATAAAGTAACGATCAAAAACAAGTATCCACTGCCAAGAATAGATGACTTGATGGGCCAATTGGTGGGTGCCTGCGTTTTTAGCAAGATTGATTTGAGATCGGGTTATCACCAAATTCGAGTGAAGGATGGGGATATTCAGAAGACAACATTCAGAACTTGTTATGGACATTATGAGTATTATGTGATGTCGTTCGACGTTACTAACGCGCCCGGAGTATTTATTAAGTATATGAACCATATCTTTCATACTTATTTAGATCAGTTCGTGGTGGTATTCATTGACGACATTTTGATATATTCTAAATCCGAAGCAGAACATGCTGAGCATTTGTGAATTATGTTGCAAGTGTTGAAAGAGAAGAAGTTGTATGCAAAGCTGTCAAAGTGTGAATTCTAGTTAACAGAGGTTAGTTTCCTTGGCCATGTTATTTCATGGGATGGAATTGTTGTAGATCCATCAAAAGTAGATGCATCATTGAAGTGGGAAGCTCCAAAGTCAGTTACGGAGATAAGTAATTTTATGGGTTTGGCTGGTTACTATAGGAGATTTGTTGGAGATTTTTCTAAGTTAGCACTCCCGCTGACTCAGTTGACTTGTAAAGGAAAGGCATTTGTGTGGGACATTCAATGTGAAGAAAGCTTTGTCGAGCTGAAGAAAAGATTGACGATGACTCCGATCTTGATATTACCTAAACCTGATGAACCGTTTGTTGTGAATTATGATGCTTCTAAACTGGGTCTAGGTGGTGTGCTTATGCAGAATGATAAGGTAGTAGCTTACGCGTTGAAACAATTGAGGATTCATGAACAAAATTACCTTACTCATGATCTAGAACTTGCTGTAGTGGTTTTTGTGTTAAAAATTTGGAGGCATTATCTCTATGGTTCTCGATTTGGGGTATCTAGTGATCATAAGAGCTTAAGGTACTTATTCGATCAGAAAGATCTGAATATGAGACAGAGGAGATGGTTGGAACTGTTGAAGGATTACGATTTTGGCTTGAAGTACCATCCAGATAAGACTAATGTTGTAGCTGACGCCTTGAGTAGAAAGACTTTACATATGTCTGCTATGATATTTAAAGAGTTAGAATTAATTGAGCATTTTGGGGATATGAGTTTAGTCTGTGAATAGACACTGCGAAGTGTGAAATTGGGAATGTTGAAGATTCACAATGATTTCTTGGATAAAATCAAAGAGGTGCAAAAGCTCGATGTGAACTTGGTAGATTTGATGGTTGGGAATAATTAGTTAGGAGATGGTGATTTCAAAGTAGATAACCAAGATGTGTTGAGGTTCTGTGGTAGAATTTGTATTCCTGATGATGCGGAAATGAAAAAGATGATTTTGGAAGAAGGCCATAGGAGTAGGTTGAGTATTCATCTGGGGGCTACTAAAATGTATCACGACTTGAAGAAGCTATATTGGTGGCCCGGATTGAAACGGGATGTAGCATAGTTTGTGTATGCATGTTTTACTTGTCAAAAGTCGAACATCAGAAATTGGCAGGATTGTTGGAACCGTTGGAAATTCCGGAATAGAAGTGGGATAATATATCGATGAACTTTGTGACGGGGTTACCAAATACTCCGAGATGACATGATACAATTTGGGTGATCGTTGATAGACTAACCAAATCAGCTCATTTCGTTCCGATTAGAATCCATTCTCCTGTGCCAAAGTTGGCGAAGATTTATCTTCGGGTAATTGTGAAGATGTACAATGTTCCTTTAAGTGTAGTGTCAGATAGAGATCTGAGGTTTACTTCTGATTTTTGGAAAACTTACTAGATGCCTTGGGATCAAAGTTGAAATTGAGTTCAACATATCATCCACAAACAAATGGGCAAACAAAGAGAACTATTCAATCATTAGAGGACTTGCTGAGAGCATGTGTTCTTGATCAAGGAGGTGCATAGGATAGTTATCTTCCGTTGATTGAGTTCACCTATAATAATAGTTTTCACTCTAGTATTGGTATGGCACCCTTCAAGGCATTGTATGGTCGGAGATGCATAACACCTTTATGTTGGTATGAGTCTGGTGAAAGTGCAGTGCTCGGACCAGAAATGGTGCAGGAGACTGCAGAGAAAGGGAAATTGGTTCGAGAAAGGATGAAGACTTCTCATAGTAGACAAAAGAGTTACCATGACAAGAGGAGGAACGAACTTGAATTCCAGGAAGAAGACCATGTATTCTTGAGAGTATCTCCGATAACTGGTGTGAGTCGTGCTTTGAAATCGAAGAAGTTGACTCCTCGATTTATTGGTCCATATCAGATATCAAAGAAGGTAGGGACTGTTGCGTATAGAGTGGCCTTGCCACCCAATTTATCCAATTTACATGATGTGTTTCATGTATCACAACTCCGAAAATATAATCCAGATCCGTCACATGAGATTCTGGTGAACGATGTACAAGTGCGGGATGATCTTACTGTTGAAACAACACTCTTAAGGACCGTAGGTCGCGAGATAAAGAAGATGAGGGGAAAAGATATTACTCTTGTGAAAGTAGTTTGGAGTGGAGCATTTGGGGAAAACATGACATGGGAGTTGGAAGGCAAGATGCAAGAATCGTATCCAGAATTGTTCGCATCAGGTAATTTTCGAGGACGAAAATATTCTAAGTGGGGGAGAGTTGCAACGCCCCAATTGAATATTTAAGTCATTATTTGTTGAATTAAATTGCTGTGACATAATTAGGATTATGTGGGTGCAATTAGAGGTGTGGAATAACATAGTTTTTAGGAATTATTGATAATATTAGAACTTGAGGAAGAATACTAATGTTAATATTATAATTATTAATATTATTAGTATTTATTTTATTATCATTATTGATATTTTATTATTATTATTAGAATTAATAGTAATAAAATACAATTAGGAAGGGTAAAACCTATTAGGAATTACTGTCACGTAGAAAGAGACAAGAGAAAAGAAAGGAAGAACTAGAGCCAAGAAGAATCCCACCATTGTTGAAGGAATCAAAGATGCAAATTAAGGTAAAGGGGTGAATGAGTTCTCTAAATGGTGGTATTAACATGAGAGGGTAGTGATGGTTCCTTTCCCTCTTTGGGCTTTTCATGGATGAATTGATTTTTGTATTCTTATGTAAATCTTGTGTGAAATTTGCTGTTGAATCTGCTATTGTTGTGTTGATCCACGGAATTTCCAGATCTGAGAATTATAGGTCACCGAATATGACAAAAAATTGATGAATTACTTGTAGAAAATTGTTGTAGATTCATAGGTATGATGAAATTAGATGAATATTGTATGCTATTAGACGTAGAAACACTGTTTTGGACTCAAAATCGGAGACTGAAAGGACTCAAAACGAAGAGGAAACAAACTGATATGATGATAGGAAAAATTATGCAGTAGTCTTTCTGTACGCGTATAGGGGACGTCCTAGGGGGCTGTACACGTACGGTACGTGCCATGTCCCCATTGCCAGCACGACCTTCTTCCGGTACGCGTATTAATGGAGGCCTTACGTGTATGGAAGAGCTATAAACGTATGGGGTTTTGGGAGGAAAATTGAAGAGGAAAACCTCCTCTGGTGGTACGTGTATGATACACGTATGACCTTGGGCCCTGGAGTAGGACGCGTATGATACGCGTATGGCAAGGGCGAGGCAGGAGAGGTACGCGCATGGGCAGGCTAAGGTGCAAAAAATTCAGTTTTCGCAATTTCTTTACCGTTCTCATGTGAAGTGCTATTTCTTTTGATTCCAAATAATTAGTAGGAGTTAGGTGAGTGTAGGAAGACTAATAATAGAGGAAAATGAGACTTAAAACATGATACCTTGCGTGCATTATATATGATGAATGATGATGTGGTGGCCTTAATGGCGAATGTTGAAGGCTTATGGGTTGTTGTTCTAAAACTACGTTGTTGCATGTTGGTAATGCATTCATATCATTATTGAGGGCTCATGCCCTGTTGTTGGCTCATAATGGCGTTTATGTTGAGGGCTTATTCCCTAGTGTTGCCCACAAATTGGCACTATGTTGAGGGGTTATGCCCTGTTGGTACCACATGCATTTAGTTGTAGTCAATCGCATCACATTACATTATATTGACTAGATGTTGAATATTATGACTGAGGAATGTGTTGTGAATTATTGTGTGGAATTATGTGTTGTGTTTTATGTGGTTGTGTGTATTACTTCTCCTTAGCACGTGATATTTCACCGTATATTTATTGAATGTAATTCTCACCCCTTTTGTGTTGTTGTGTTTGTGCTTTTCTGAAAGTACAGATAACCAGGTACACTAATAGTGCTTGGACAGAGTGTTATCGGATCGAGTCCTAAGAGTCGCTCTGATACGTAACACGGGAATTGAGAACTTTGTCATGTTTTTGTATTGTTTTACTTGTTACGTATCTTGAGCTATGATTATGTCGGACCACATGTTTGTGGAGTTTTATTTATAGTTCGGGCCTTAGTTCCATAAAACTGAATTGATTTAATTATTCAGTTGCTAAATCAATTATTTTGAATAAATAAAGTAATAAAGTGAATCTTAGACTTTATGAATTTTGAATTATGTGGCCTTCCACTTGTGGAACTCTGATATATTTTGTGTGATTCTTTAATTATTATTATTATTATGGGAAATGGGTGTTACATATTTCCCAAGTTTAAATCTATGGTTGAAAGACAAAGCAGTCGAAAGCTCAAAGTTTTGAGAACTGATGGTGGTGGAGAGTATGTGTAGAAAGATTTCGACAGGTTATGTGAAAAAGAAGGGATTGTGAATGAGGTGATGCCACCCTACACTCCACAACAGAATGAGACTGCAGAAAGGAAGAATTGAACCATCATGAATATGGTTCGAAGTATGTTGTGAGGTAAGAATTTACCTAAAGAGTTTTAGGGTGAAGTTGTGTCTACTGCAACTTATATTTTGAACAGATGTCCAAAAAGAAGCTAGAAGGAATTACTCCAGAAGAATGTTGGTCTGATGTGAAGCCTAGCTTGAGTCATCTGAAGGTATTTGGATCTATTGCACATGTAAGTTCTTGATTTGTGTGGATTGACTTAATTTTAATAAAACAAATAATAACAACAACAATGTTTTTTACGGTAGGATTTCTAACTTATAATCCTATCTAGAAATGCATTAACATGCTGTGTTGAAGTTTTCCAACAACTGGAACAACATGTCAAATGAGATGTCGAGACATTGGACATCAAGACATCACGCTACAAAAATTGTTAAAGTTGTTACAGTTCTGTTTTAATTAGTGCAAAATATTATGGGAATATTGTGCATCATATGTGGCATGATTTTGAAGGCATCTGTGGAGGTCCAAGAGCTAAGGAGAAAGACCAGCAAGGACCTTGGTTGTAGTAGAAGTTATCTGCATATTTAATTTTGCAAAGTTTGTTATTGCAGAAGTTTATTACAGCTTCAAAGCTGTAATTTGAAGGCCCAAATCCAGTTGGGTAACATGTTATAAATAAGTAGTTGTAACCTAGTTTTAGGAAGCTAGCCGGTTTTAGAACGATGTAGTCTTTAGGTTTAACCATGTAAGTGAGTCTGCTGAGTCTGTTGTCACCAGAATTTCAGCACATAAACATGTGTCAAATCAGTTGAGAAGAAAACTTGATGACAAGTCGAGTCAAACGATTCTAGTGGGATATCATTCAACGGGAGGTTACAATTTGTTCGGCCCAGTGAACAAGCAGATTGTGATCAAAAGGGACGTGATCATAGATGAGCTTAAAGAGTGGGACTGGAGTCGAAATTTTAAGAAATATTCAGTAAGAATTTTACTCAAAGATCCAAAAATTCAAGTCGAAAGAGAAGTTCGACAAGAGGAACCAGCAGTTATAGATCAACCAAACACAAGCAGACCTCAGAGATCAAGATGCATGCCTCCAAGGTTACAAAATTGTGTGGTTACATCAGATGATGTGGTTGACAATGAAGGTGAGTTGGTAAGTTTTTGCTTTCTATGCATATGTCGAACCACTCAATGAAACTGAAGTATTGAAGGATTCAAAGTGGGTGAAAGCAATGAACGAATAAGTGAAATCTATCGAAGACAACAACACTTGGTCACTGGTCGAATTGCCTCAAGGCAAGAAGGCAATTGATGTCAAGTGGGTATACTAAGTGAAAATGAATCCTAAAGGGGAAGTAACTCGATATAAAGCAAGGCTAGTGGCGAAAGGATTTCTCCAAAAATAAGGAATTGACTTCGATGAGGTTTTTGCACTTGTGGCTAGAATCAAAACAATCAGGTTGGTTATTGGCTTAGCAAAAATAAATAGTTGGCACATATGTCAGATGGACGTGAAGTGTGCATTCCTGAATGGACCGTTAGATGAAGAAGTTTATGTTAAACAACCAGTTGGGTTTGTGAAACATGATGAAGAGGCAAAGGTGTACATGGTTCATAAAGCCATGTATGGATTGAAGCAAGCTCCAAGAGCTTGGAATAAGAAGATTGATAGCTTTCTAAGAGAGAAGGAATTTGAATAGTGTATAAGTGAACATGGAGTATATGTAAGAAGAAGCAATGATGAATTGCTTATACTATGTCTCTATGCCGATGACTTGTTAATAACAGGTAGCTGCAAGAAGGAGATCAAAGACTTCAAATGTGATCTCCGCAAGAAATTCGAAATGTCTGATCTTGGTGACATTTCATATTTCCTTGGAATCGAATTCTACAAGACTAGTAGAGATTTGATGAAGCATCAAAGAAAATATGCAGGAGAAATTCTCAAGATATTTGAGATGGAAGAATGTAATTCGACTTCGACACCTGCAGAACCAAGACTACAACTGTCAAAAGACTCAGAAGAAGATAATGTCGACCCAACCCAATATAGAATACTTATTGGATCCTTAAGATACCTTTGTCATACGAGGCCCGACTTAGCGTACATTGTGGGTATGGTGAGTAGATTAATGCAAAAGTCATAGGTATCACACCTAGCGGCAACAAAGAGGATATTGAGGTATTTGAAAGGAACTTTTGACTATGACATTTTATTTCCAACAGCTAATAAAGGAAAAGAATGCAAGTTAGTGGGGTACACAGATTCGAGCTGGTGTAGTGATGCTGAGGATTGAAAATCCACAACAGGATATGTGTTTATGTTAGGTGGTGCGCCAGTTTATTGGAGTTCGAGAAAGGAACCAGTTGTGGCATTATCATCATGCAAAGCAGAATACATAACTGTTTCTCTTTGTGCATGTCAAGCACCTTGGATGGTGAACTTGGTGGAAGAAATCATAAGTAAAGATCATGAAGCAATTACCATGAAGATTGACAGCATGCCAGCTATCAACCTGGCAAAGAACCCGATAGCACATGGTCGAAGCAAGCACAACGAAATGAGGTTCCATTATCTTCGAGAGCAGGTAGCAAATGGGAAGATGAATTTGGAACACTGTAGAACTGAGAATCAGATTGCAGACATTCTGACAAAGGGTGTGCAGGTCGAAGTATTTCGAAGACTAAGAGCAATAATGAATGTAGACAGTTTAGACACAATGAATTAGGTGGGTGTGTTAAATTGTAATTCGATTATGCCGAAACTGTGTGTGTGTCGAAGGGAGGTTGCCCGATCGAAGAACTTGTGGTTTGAAGCAGGCTATTCAGATTCGATATAGATTAGATTTGTTTTTAGATTTAAATAGATTTGATTTAAGTCTAGAATAAAATAGATTTGATTTAGTTCCAAATAGATATTTTGGGCTTTTATAGTTTTGGGCTTTAGCTTAGGGAGCAAGTTAACCTAAATCTATAAATAGAGGGAGTAACCCCTATTTTTGTAATCAAGAATTCATTCACAGTATTTTGCACTTACAAAGTGAATAAAAAAGTTTTCACAGTTTGTGAGCAGAGAAAAACTCTGCTTCTTTTCCTTAGAAACTATACAGAGAAAAGGTTCAAGTTATGTACTTTTATTTTGCTGACATCAATTAGTAACAAAAGTCCTTGATCACCATAATCTCTAAACCAATTAATATAGGAACAAATTCATCTATGTTAGTGTAACTGACTGCTCAGGGGGTGGTTTCTTCTTTTCTCTCAAAAATGGTGTAAACATCAATATCACTCCAAGTCCTCCAACAACATTCAGGACAAAGAAAACCATATGAGTTCCTGCATTTAAACGCGTAACAATATAAATAGAAAAATGGTTGACTAGTTCGATATAGATCTTGAAAATCGACTCGTTAAAATTAGTTGAGCATTATTCGTACCCGGAAGAAAAGACGCATGCATCCGTTTTTGTGACCAAGTTAATCTGCATTGACCAAAAGACGAGTTAGACGCAAATTTTAGATCTTATAAGAGCATAATTCATTCAAATAATCACAGAAAATTAACTTATAAGAGCATAATTCATTCAAATAATCACAGAAAATTAACATGAAAGTTTGTACAAATTACAAAACATATACAAAGATAAGCAAGTTTGTGTCACAATTTTGAACATTGAAAGATAAGTATAGAAAAAGTTAGAAAATCAAAGGTCAACTCACACAGCACCACCTCCAGCTGGACCAAATGCTTTGAATATTGACATTACAGTCATGGCAATGCCATTAGCTGCTCCTCTTTGATGTTGTTCCTATTTTCCAAACCAACATCCATTTATGTCACAGCTTCCTCTTAAAATTTTTTGGAAAGACATAAAATCGTAGAATGGAACAAAATATTACCACTGCTCTATTTTGCACAATAAATAAACCCGTGATTATGGTCATCTGAAATCACGAAAAAAATACATTACTCGTTAGCCAATACAGTAATGTTTGAAATTACATCACTCGTGAATCGTGAGTGGTTAAATAAACAAAAAGATAAACTTACACTTAGAACATTCTTGAGAAGGGAAGCAATATTAATAACTAAGTATAGTGTCATGCCAGAAAGCATTGCTATGAAGGGGTAACTTTGCAACAAAGGTATTGATAAAACCTAGATAAGGTAACAAGACATTTTTAGAATAAGAACCAATGTAATGTTGAGTTGCATTAATTTCTATGAATGGCAAAAACTTACCGCGGAGATGCGAGCAAATTTTACAGGTCCGAAAGCTTTTTCCAATGACGGGTAGAGGAAAAGCTGGGAGACAATAAGAAAAATACCTGATCATTGACCATTTGAGAAGTAGTCAGTTATTAAGCAGAATATCATGAAATGTGAAATGCACAAAACAATGTATTTAGTGACACATATCAAAGACGAGGGACCTGATATTGCGAGAATATCGCCTACGTTATCAGTTGTAAAGTTCAAACCACCGAACCTTTCAGGACTAACAGCCCATAATGAGAAAACCTATCAATAAGTCATAACTTGTTCCCATTACTCTTCCAAACAGTCTCAGAAGTGCTTATAAATAAGTTCAAATAAGTCAATCTAAACATATACCAAAAGATGGAATGTTACCTCTTGATAAGCAATGTTATGAAGTGAGAAAATGCTGTACACAACAATAGATGACATTAAGGGCCAGTTCAGGAAGAGGTTTTCATCTTTTTGGATGATTTTGTCTGAATCATTCCTTCTGTTTCCAGTTTCTAAAGCTTCATCATCATCAATAGACTCATTGCTTACCGGGTGGTTGTGCAGTGTTTCCTACAGTGATCAAATGCTTATACATGTTTAACAAACTACGAATTCATTTCAATCACAACTGCTGCTTATACATACCGGAAGCCAGATGCATGCAATTGCTACTGCAAACGCAAAAGCTGATACCGACAAGGAAGGCAAGAAATATGGAAACCTGCAACAAGATTTATGTTTTGACAATTACAATCATCACATCAACAATAAGGATGGAAGGTTAAAATATTATGAAACTAAAAATCAAGAAAGATCGACTTACTTATCCCAAAATGAATCTTTTGGAAATAGATGAGGGTATTTCACTGCTGGCTGGTATATAAATTCCACACAAAGTATTAGAGAAACAGGTAAAAGTGTCTTAAATTAGAATATGAAGCATCAAGTACCTGAGCCAAATAACCTCCTAATGCTGGTCCAATTACTAAGCCTATGCCCCAAGCTGCACTTAGCTGAAATTGTATCACTATGAATTATTATCGCCGAATGCAGAAAATATCATCAATGAAGCAATAACGCGTGCAACAACTAGTACTATTGAACTTGACGTGTAGATATGTATCAGTGTCGTGTTAGTGTCAGGCATCAACAAGTTTCGAACATAGATTATAGAAGCTTACAGTTGAGAGTCCTAGACCTTGCTTTTCTTCTCTAAAAATTTCGGTACTATAAGCCTGTTATCAGAAAACGATGTGACAAAATAATCAACTGATATCCAAATATAGAAATGACAAAGTTATGATTGTTCCATGATGTTGAAGGATGAAATATTATGTTATATTTGTGTTGATTGGTACCTTCATTGGTCCAAGCAAACCATTTAAACATCCAAGAAAAAATCGGGTAATAACCGCCATCCAAAAACTTGTGCTAAGGCCAAATAGTGTGTTGAAAATAATACTGAAATCAAGTATTTATCATCATCAATGCTGTAATGGAAAAATTCATAGGCTCTGATTGGATAAACATCTTAATTGAACACATATAACTACATTTATCGTATAAATACTCTAGCATCGACACCTCTGAAAAAAAGTGTGTACGTCCTTGTCCGTGTCAGACACCTACACCAACACTACTGATTACATTTAAATTTATTAATTTTTCAAATTATTATCTGTGTCACCGTGTCAGTGTCACTATTTTGTTCGGGGTGTCCGTACTTCATAGGCTCTGAATAATAGAAAACTCTTTCACATAAGTCAATCTAAACAAACTTAAATGACATATTTACTTACACCGAAAAAATTCCTAAAACTGCAACAGGCTTTCTACCATAACGATCGGCTACAACTCCCCAAAATATAGATGTCAAAGATCTTCCAAACATGAATGCAGACCCTACAACATTTTAACAGTCATATTAGGATCACGAATAAAGCGATTATGTAGATAAAACACATCTAAAAAGTAAGTTACAACCAAGGTTTTAAATAACAGTCGCAAACACGTAAAGGTTTTCGCGATTTTAATCGGTACAAGTATTTTAGTATTTTAACAATGATTGTGGTTGTCCCAGTATGAAATAATCACAGTTTGTTCTTTATCATGGAAACGGTGAATAATTGTTCTTTATCATGGAAACGGTGAATAACCGTATAGTATCAGCATCTTCTGATACTATTTTGTCACAGCCGTTTTCGCGGTAACAAACCTTTTTATAAAACCTTGGTTACATTACAACCATACAACAAAAAACAGTAACTTTACCTACATAACCAGCATAGGCACTTATATCCTCCTCTCTTTCTGCAATATTGAAATCTCTTATCTAAAACAAAATAGTCTTTACATCAAATGTGACATTATTATGGCAGTATGAAATTTCATGTAACAAAACATTAAACTAACAATGAACCATAGTTATTATTAATTATAAACATAAGTTACCATGAAATATAGGTAAGGAAAGAGAGATGCTATAGGCAATGCTGTAAAACACACAAAAACAAAGACATGATTGGTGTATAAGTAAGCAGTTAAAAATGATCAAATCATTATAACTCAAATGCATTTGAATGCTTAGCTTACAGCTGCATAAAACCACCATCCAAATGTTCAAAAGATTTTTAAAAGTGACATCAGTTTTGAGCTCTTTTGCTTTATCAACTTTACAACCAGGACAATCCTCATAATACTTTTTTTTCAACAATGTATCTCTAACATTTTCATCTTCCATTTTTGCAAATTATAACACAATAACAAAACAATGTTCTTGATTTTCTGTATTCCTCTTTCCCAAATCGTTTTTTATTTGCAATGCAAAAAGGACTAATCAGAATGACAGAGATGGGAAGAAAATAACAATGCAATGAACTTTGATGAAAGAAAATGCCATTGGATCTGCAGAAACTGTATAAAAAAACCCAAATCAAGAGAAAGACGAACAAATTGATCAAGGAAACTAAACAGTTTTTTCTTTTTTCTTTTTTGAGTTAATTAAAAATAAATGAAAAGAAATTTTATTTATAAGACTAAAAAAAGGTAAATTTAAAAAATATATTAGATTATAATCTATACCAAGGTTTTAAATTGCACTTCACAACTACAATTGTGACCGCAATATTGCTGATGCGGAAGTCTCAGCTACCACATCAGACCACAATTACAGCCACAATATTGTTAATGTGGTAGTCTCCATAACAACATCTGACCGCAATATTGATGAAGCAATAGTTTTCGCAACAACATCGGACCGTAATTTCGGTGTCATTTGAAATCACACATCCTTTCGTATTATGAACCGCATTTCACTCAGTTTTATTCAAGTGATTTCGTCCAACTTAAGAATTTAGAATCGTAAAACTTAATGTTTTTTTTTAAAATCTTAATATCAAGGATTTCAAATTCTTCTCAATCAAAATTCATACGGCCACAATGTACATCGCAGCAACTGCAAAGTTGTAACATTTGCAACTATTTCGCGACCGTAATTTCAAAACATGATCTATACAATGTGATCTCTCCATCAAAACATATATCATCTAAACAATAAATATAAATAAAAATATATATTTAAAAATAATAAATAAAGAAAACATTACAATAGAAAATTGTTATTGTATAATATTAAAATATTAAAATATTAAAATATCAATTATCTTTGGAGCCAATAATAATAATCCTTATATGCATTCCCGTTTCCAATCGTAAACTCTGCCAGCGCTACCGGAGGAGTGTTAAATTATAATTCATGTGTGTCAAAACTATGTGTGTCGAAGGGTCGGAGGTGGATCGAAACGGCTGCTCGAAGGAAGTCATTGCCCAGTCGAAGTGCTTGTTGTTCGAAGCAGGCTACTCAGATTCGATACATAATTGATTTGTTTTAGATCTAGATATATTTGATTAAGATCTAAAATAGAATTTGATTTAGTTCCAAAATAGGTATTTTGGACTTTTATATTTTTGGGCTTTGGCTAACGTAAATCCATAAATAGAGGGAGTAACCCCTATATTTTGTAATTCAAGTCATTCACAGAATTTTGCAGTTGTAAAGTGAATAGAAAAGTTTTCCACAGTTTGTAGGCAGAGAGAAACTCTGCAGAAAATATTGTCTTGTTTCTTCTTTCTCTCTTTATAATTTTCATTGTCATTGTGTGGTGATAGCAATCTTGTTCATCAAGATTTATAGAAATTCATCATAGATTTTGAAAGATTTCCAACATATGGTATCAAGAGCTCAGGTTAATCGATTCAAGTGAAGTAACGATCAAGAACAATTAAGGAAGAAGAATTCACGATGGCAGTGAATTACGAGAATGGAAATTATCTAGCAAGTCTTCCAATTTTGAAAGTAGACAATTATGAGAATTGGTGCAAACAGATGAAGATTTTATTCCATTGTCAAGGTCTTTGGGATCTTGTAAAGGATGGAGTAGAAGTGCTTAAAGAATACGCTTTAGAAGAAGAAAAGCAAGAACACATAAAATCAGAGAAGAAAAGTTATAAAGCTCTCTTTATAATTCATCAATGTCTGAGTCCAGACAACTTTGAAAAGGCTAGTGATTTAGAATCTGCAAAAGAAGTTTGGAATATCCTTGTGAAATCTTTTGGAGGCATGAGGTTACAAACTCACATGAGAACGCATGAATTTCTTCAGATGGAAGATAGTGAAAGCATATCTGATTTCTTCACTAGGGTTACAAAACTAGTGAATCAAATCAAGACATGTGGAGAAACATTAACAACAAGAGTTGTTGTTTCAAAGATTTTAAAATCTTTGTTTCTTAAGTTCGACCACGTGGTGGTGGCTATAGAAGAGGGGAAAGATTTGTCGAAATTGACAAAGGAAGAGCTTCATGGGACGCTTGAGTCTCATGAACAAATGATGAATGAAAGAGATGCAGGCAAGTCAAAGAGTGATGTGGCTTTGCAGGCACATTCAGCAAAAAAAACCAAAAGCAAAGGAAAGTTGTTCGACAGAGGGAAAGGTGGCTGCATCAATTTGACTGGTAGAGGACAGTAGAACGAAGGAAACATGTCGAATCAGAGAAGACCATACCAAGGCAGCCAAAGAGGTGGTGTTGCAAATAGAGGAAAAGGTGTTGGTCGAAGGCCTGACAAAAGTGTTGTACCCCAAAACTCTCCCTCTTCATTTTTTAATAAATAATTGGCTTATACTTAATCAATAGGTGCATTGCATACATGTCATTCATGCATTAACCATGGGATCGAGATTTTTTAATTATGTGAGTGTATACTATCTCGAAGAAAAGGTTTAATTCTCAAAAGCTGAACATCAGAGGTTCCGTTATTTCAAGCGTCAGCTCAATGTACAAGATATGTGTGTCTAAAGGCTCTTGACTATCTCTTAAGGATTGAGGTTTTGAGGTTCTGATCTCGTATCGGGTGGATGTTGATCAAGGGTTTCGAGCAAGAGTAGGTTGTGGTCCAATATTTGAGCCCGAAATGATTTTATGGCCTTCTGTGAGTCTTGAAGTATCTGCATATGGTTTATTGATCCATGCGCTTCATCATAAAATCAAGAATGATCAAATAAGAAGATATTTGTGTGCGCGTATTGAAAAGTCAACAAAAAGTCAAAGTTTAACCAGATGGACTTTCGATCAAAATTATTGTCAAAAGTCAAAATATGAGAAAATATGGTTATTTGTTGAGAAAAGTCTGAAGAATCGGCCGAAATCGAGATTTCTTGCATTTTAAGTAATCTTTGACTTAGAAAAAATTTATAAGTTTTAAGAGCTTCATGATCCCGGAGCTATGTTGTTGACTTTCTATCTCCTTCAATATTGGTCGAAAGTTCGTGAATTGGTAATCGCAGGAAAAAACACATTTTGTACTCCGAATTTGTCCTTGTGAAGATTTCCCCGAAGATGCCCAGATTTCGAGTTATGAGGCTGTGAAGTTTAATGTTCACAACTTTGGAAATTTAGCACTTAGTGAAATTTTGAGTGTTTTTCAACATGTTCAAGTGCTCCACTTTGGGGGTATTTCACTCGTGTTTCCAGGCGTCGTTTTGCGTCGAGTTCAAAATCAAAGTTGTTCATTTCACGACAACCTACAACTTTGCTGAAGAAATCGAATCCATTCGGGACGCAGATCAAAATTTACGAGGCTCGGAAGTTAAAAATTCATCATGTGTGCAAAGTCCAACACTTAGTGAAATTTTTCTAAAGTTTTCACATGACAAGATCGACAACTTCGGGTTTTATTTTCTCTTAGTTATCAGCTCCGAATCAAAAAATGTTCAACTGCAAAATTGTTTACCTCGCAGCAGACTACAATTTTGTTGAAGGAATCGAATTTATGCGGGACTCGTATCGGAAGTTACGAAGCCTGGAAGTTATGAGTTTGTCATGTCTATAATGTTCGACACAGAAATATTTTGGAGTGTTTGTTTATATGGTTAGATTGACGACTTCAGGTTCAATTTTCTCATGGCTATCGACTTCGTACGGAAAAATGTCCAATTACAAAATTATTCATATCGCGGCATGCTACAACTCAAAAGTAATCAACACAAAGAAATCATCTCTACTTTCAACATGTGTTGTAGTGCTTGAGACAACACCATGTTGATCTTCGTGAACTGTCTTCTTGGCGCATTCTGCCTATGCACGTTGTCTTGTTGAGGTTGCACTAGTGTGGGATTAGAGATCAAGACTTCCCCCACAGATTGATGGCGATTACCATTGTCACGGTTCTTCTGACCATACACAACATTGGCTTCTTTCTTCCCACCAAAATATCTCTTCATAGCATTTGAGAATGTTTCGACTTGAATCTTTCCGCTCTTGATTCCAACTTCAATACGTTCTCCTGTTAGTATCATCTCGGTGAATGCGGCTAAAGAGTTTCCTATCAGATGATTGAAGAATGGGCATGTCAGTGTTCCCATAAACATGTTAACCAATTCCCTATTATATAAGGGTGGCTAGAGTCTGCCTGCTAGGTCTCTCCATTTTTGGACGTACTCTTTGAATTTCTCGTCACAGCCCAATGACATGCTCTGCAGTTGCATACGGGTTGGTGCCAATTCAACATTGTACTGGTATTGTTTGTAGAAAGCATCTTCCAAATCATTCCAGGTATGAATGTGAGTATTCTTTAGCTGGTAATACCACTCTAACTATGCTCTGGACAGACTCTCTTGAAAGAAATGCATCCACAACTTTCTGTCAGTGGTGTGGGGTTGAATCTTCTAAACATAAGAGAGATGAAGCTTTGGACCAGAAATACCATCATACTTAACAAAAGTAGGAACTTTTGAACTTGCGGGGAATGACCGCTCCAGGAACAAGGCTTAAATCGTCAAAATTCAACCATGACATTTTCATATTCTCCACAGCATTTAGACGGTCTTAGAGTTGCTTATACTTCTCATTGTCAGGAGGATACTGCTCGCTCATATAGTCTTCCTCCTCTTCTTCCTAAGACCCATGATGGCTTCCTTCATCGGCCTTGACGCTTCCTTCATTTTCGCCACTCTTGTCTGAGAATTCAAGTTCTCTGACTACCTTGATTGGACCTCCGTGCTTTCTTCCCAGGTTGATAATGCCAACAATCTTCTTCTTTTTGGTGATGAGCTTTTTCAGATCTTTATGACCTTGGGCCAAATTGGTGAACATCTCCTGGAACTGAGCTTTTTGAGCCCGGAGATCTTTGACAGTTTGATCAAGAGACATTTCTGCTGAAATAAACAACGAGAGGATAAGAAAATCGGTCTTCAGAGTACCTGTTATGAAATGTTATGCCATGATATGCGATGTTATGCAATGCAATGTTTTCAAGGACCTTAGGAATTTAAATTTGGTAAACAAAGCATGGACAATCTTTTTATTAGTCTGATTAGCAATACAAATGAAAAAATAAAATTCCTAATGCTTATGCCTCCCATGAACGCTTCCTCTTTATGTTGACATAGGTGTTAATGCTCTGTTCTTCGTGAAGTAGCTTCGTCAGCTCTAATACTCTTTTCTCGCTTGCATGACACTGAGCTTCGAATGTATCCCTTTCTTCTTTGAGTTGAATCCAAGATCTCTTCAATTCTTTAAAATCATTAGGCATGTCTGGATGGAGAATGGTATAAGATTCGTCGCCTTCAACAATAGGTTCCATAATCACTGGTAGAATAGAAGCATATAGAATCATGAGGTTTTTAGCGCGGGCTCCCACCCATTTGAGCTAAGGTTCCCAAAGAATGTAATTTTTATGCCCCAAGGTCTTGGTATTAGTTTTCTTCACCATGCTCCAAGCGTGTATAAATCTTCGGCGGTAACCTTGGAGATCGTTGTCGTAGTCAAACACAATGCCTTGGATGAGTATGTCATGAGGACCATCTCTTCGAGCATGACCAAACTGATGTAGTTCTAGAGAAGGGTTGCAAGTGATACCTTCCCTTATGCCAAGGAGTGGTACATTAGGGAATTCTCCACAACGCTCAATGAAAGTGAAGTCCTTTTGAAAGTAGTGACACCAATAGATATCTGAATGAGATAGTGACATCAACCTTTGAGACCATTTTAAACCTTGTTCATTCTTGATTAGTGATCGAGGAAGGTGCGAAATAAACCACTTGGATAACAACGGTATGAAACACATGAGAGTCCCTTGTATTTTTATAGTACGAGTGTGGAGAGAATGCAAAATATCTGCAAGTAAGGTCGGCACAGGGTTATGAGTGAGGAATATCTTGATGGAGTTTACATCTATGAATTGATCCAGATTAGGAAATAGCACCAACCCATAGATTAGCAAGGCTAAAATTTCTTCGAAAGCATGGAAACTCACAGCCTTTAAGAATTCTCGAGCCTTCTTTATCAGAAACTTAGCAAGTAAGCTCCTAACTCTACTTCTTCTCTCCCAATTGTCTTCAATGTCTAAACGCTTTAGATGTAACGCTGATGTAATGTCTTCAAACTTCAGAACTTTTTCTGAATTGGTGAAAGGTATTTGATCAAGAATGGGTATCCCAAGTAGTTTAGAGAATTCTTCCATTGTAGGTACCAACTGATCGTATAGGAAAGTAAAGCAGTGATGTTTCAGATCAAAGAACTGGAATATGACGCTCATCATATCTTCGTCAAAACCGGAAGTAACCAATTCGAGTAGATAACCATGCCTTTTGATGAACTGAGCATGATCGGGAACTTTTGAGACTAACTCCTTGAGTTGAGAAGGTATACCCATAAAGTTGATATGGATAGTCTTCCTGGAAGCCATAACCCTACAACAAAGAGCAAAGATAAATCCCTAGGTCCTTGAAATGGTTAGAAATAATATGATGTTATGATGGCATTTTAAATAGCACACACAAGCAATTCACACAATAGCCCTAGGTTTAAGGCTTGCATGAGATATAGGTGTCTACCCTACAGGAGTTTAAATTGGTTCAACCTGTCCTACAATAATAACCGAGTTCTAGGAATATCATATCAAAAATCTTTCTCGCAGGATTTATTTCAATACGACTACCAAATGGTCGACCAAAACATCCCGAAAGTTGAATCTCGATGAGTGTAGCATCGAGTATCAACCAACCTCAGTCTGCACCAAAGTCGATTATCTCACTACCTTCTAATGGGCAAGA
The DNA here is from genome assembly GCA_021764765.1 of Vicia sativa. Classification (NCBI taxonomy): domain Eukaryota; kingdom Viridiplantae; phylum Streptophyta; class Magnoliopsida; order Fabales; family Fabaceae; genus Vicia; species Vicia sativa. The sequence goes on along the minus strand of CM038796.1, from coordinate 263,919,047 downwards.
TGGGCCAATTAGGGTTCTAAAAGTTTAGTTAATGATTGATGACACCACACAGATGCCAAATATTTCCTCAACTGAACATGAGGAACATCAGGACATCCAAAGTGTCGCACTAACCGTAGCCATCATTTAATCGTTTCTGTCTACGCCGGACAGTCGCGATGATCTATTGCTACTAACCTAAGAAAAACTGGATCCGTGTGTAGGATCCCCCACAAGTATAATACCCAAGCAACCCTTAAAAGTAAATCATACAAAGTAAACAGAAAACAGTAAAAAGTGATCTAAAGCCATAAGGTAACCTCTCTTTGGGTATTGTACCCAGCAGAGTCGCCAGTTCTGTAACACGGTGCGAGAACTAACTTGTTTGTTTTGCGTTTTATCACAAATGTTGCGGATAGCAAGAGTTTCCACCGATTTTTCTTTTATCCAATAAAAGGAAGGTGAAAAGAACAGGAAAAGACCTTCGTTAGATTCTGAGTAAGGGAGGTAGTTATGAAAAGGGAAGGTATTAGCACCCTTTTCATCCTTAGTTATCTACGAGCTCTTAATTGCTTAGCTCACTTTTTAAAAATTGCTTTCTGTGTGTGTGATTTGAAAAGTATTTTTGAAAAGTATTTCTCTTTGAATTCGTAACGATTCTCGTTGGAATGTATACAAAGTATTTATTTGAAATTTTTTTGAAAAGAAGTGTGAGGTGTGAAAAGTATGTTGATTGAGCAAGCAATAGAATCTTATTACCTACTCAAGATGGTCGTTTTTTGTTATTTTCCTTCTCCTTTATGATAGTTCTATACATACCATTAGTTGGTAGATAACCCTATCCGTTGGATGTGAAGGGACAATCGTAGGGTTATCGTATGGTGATTGAAGGCAACATTGTAAGGATACCTTTATCAATTCCGTAGGGACGATCATCACTTATTCATAGGCAACAACTGGGGGAGGAGATCATGTATTTGTAGGAAATATCGAGGGTCATCAAGGGACTATGATCTTTGTGATGATTTTTGAATCGAGGGACTTTTGCTAATGATACCCCTACGTTCGAGGGACATGACCATGTTTATTCCGAAGGCAACAAAGAGGATACCCTAAGGGGTGCAAGTGTGAAAGTGTGTTAAGTTCGGATATTTATCTTGATTATTAGAGTGATATAACGGTTGATTTTAAATCTTATCACGAAAACCCTAGTTATCATACATCAAAGCAATTTATAGACAGTTTATAAGAGAGTGCAAAAAGTAAAAGTACGGAAAGTAAATCCTACGCTATTATAAGGCTTTGGGGCAGTTACATAATAGAGGTGCGGAAAGTAAATTGCGAGAAAAGTAAATCTACGCTATTATAAAAATATCCTTGCAACCTACAAATCGATTTCTAATATTTAAAAGGTGAGATAGTAAATAAATTGAAAGAAAACAATGTCAAAGGATAAGAGAGAACATTTATACTCTAATTGTAAAAGAAAAATATTTTTTGATATTTTTAAAGTTGATTTTAGTTAATAAAACCTAATTCTAAGTTAATTAACAATTAAATATGAAAAATAATTTAAATCATGAGAAAAATAAATTATTTTTATGTAAAAAATTAATTAAATGTTTAATTAACCTAATTTTGAAATTAAATCATTTTTGTGATTTTTGAAAATGGTTTAAACTAATTTTGAAAAGAAAAGGTCACAGGTTCAAAATTACGCCATTACACCACTTGCCAATGGTGTTAGAACCTTGCCTCCAAAAGTTGCGAAAGGTAGGGATTGAACCCACGCCTTGAGAGAGTGAGAGGACTAGCGCGCGCATAGTTAATCACTGGGGTGGTGATACATCCATATATTATGTTACATTCATAAATATATATATGAAGCTGCTTCTTGAAAATCAACATAAACATAAGCCAAACATGCTGGGACCCAGGTTATTTGAATCGGCCAATTAGAACGCGCCACGCCTGCCTCCCTGAGTCAAGGGAAAGTTAGAGATGCCATAGAAGAATTCCGGTCACCTTCTCTGATCAACTCAAACATCAAACCTGCGAAAATCAACCAAAACAAAAACAAAAACAACTCATATCCACTAATTAAGATGTTGTGAACCTAATGAAATGATTAGTTTGTCCTGAATTGGCCTATAGCTAGGGTTTCGATGAAGCAAAAGCTTCGTGCCCTAATAATGGTGAAACATGATTCTGGCCTCAAATCTTGTAAACGATGGTTCTAAACAATCACAAACATAAGTATGAACATGATTATATAAATCGAAACAGTTTAAATAGCATGAATTGAAAGTTTGAGTTTCATGAGTTTTACCAAACCGTGTAACTTGGTTGGCACGTTCTGAGTATGATTTGGCTTGTGTAAGACCTGAGATCGGTTGATGGAAAGCTCAGGAGGATGAATGAATGGCTGGTTTGGCTTGAGGATTACTGGAAATTGAAATTCGATCTTGCCCTAAACTTAAAAAACTTGAGAGCTTTGGCTAGGGTTTTTAGGGCATGCAATTTGTGTCCTTGGCTTTTGAATGTGTTAAGTATATATAGAAGAGTGGAATTAGGTCAAGCATTTGTGGAAATATCTTGCATTGATTAAAAAATATTTGATTGAAGAATTTGTATGAAAAACTTCCTTTTTTGCATCAATCATGTTCAATCTCTTCTTGGACGAATTTACTAGCTTGCCATGACAATCTTGGACCTCAAGAAACTTGGACATCAAGCCCACACGCCTTGTACCTTGTCTTAATATTTTATTTTAATTAAAATTGAATTTTAATGATTTAATTCAAAAATAAATAAAATAAATGGAAAAAGGGCGTGTGGTTGGGCATTTAGATCTTGATAATATTAGGAATAAGTTCAAGTCATAAAAACCAAAGCCCATTTGGAAAAAAAACTGAATTTTCTTGCTATTTCTCTTCATGCATCTCTTCAAATTTCCCAAGCTTGCACAAGTTGTATCTTGCTCAATTTTCCATATTTTGAAGAGTTATTGGTTTCATCTTCATTGAAGTTTCCATGTTCATGTACACTTCTTTTGAAAAAGATGACTTTTTGTTGACTTTTGGAAGGACCTATAATGTCTTGGTCCATAACTCTTGGATGAAGCATTTTTGGCCAAAGCTTGTCACACAAAGAGTTGTAGATAATTTAATTCTCTTGAAAATGAGCTTTGGTTGAAATTTTTTTGGTAAAGTATGTGAAAGTTATGCTTAGTCAAAGTTCTGTTGACTTTTGTCAAGAAACCCTAATTTAGAAACTTTGACTTTTGATCAAATCTTGAGTTTTCTTGATGAATTATGATCAACCCTTGATAAAATGATGAACATGACTTCAAAATATTTATGTTGACCAAAAATGATTAAGTTTGACTATATGTTAACCATAGTTGACGTTTTGTTCAATTCAACTGATTTTCAACCATCTAAGCAATTGACTGGGCAAACTTGAGTTGTGAGGCTTGAAACATGACACGGTGACACCTTGAGACATATGAGGATGTATGATAATCACTTGAGGCAATAGAAAACATATTTGACTTGAGAGAATCAAAACCCTAGTTGTGGGCTGATTGTTTAGGAGAAGCTTCATCTGGCCAACCCTTGAGAAATTCTTAAGTATAGAGATGTGGATTGTCTTGAGAAATAGGAGGGAAAATTTTGGGGTATAACAGTTGCCCATATTCAATATTCTTGTACCTGAAGGGTTAGATTGGTATGCTTGCCTTTCGCGACCTGAAGGTAGAAGATGATTGAACACTCGAGTACACTTGACAATTTACACTCGCTGGTGTATGGAATGAGATCGTCAACTGCCGATGTACTGGAACGGGCTTATAGATGCCATTTGGAGAAACTGATGTTAGGGAACGAGTCGTACGTTAGACTCCATGCTCGTCTTTGAATGAGATTATTGGTATGTATTGATTTTTAACTAGATATGCAGCATTCTGCAGGTGGAGATGACCATGTGTAGTCGGAGATGGGCTTAAAGATGCCATCTGGAGTAAGAGAAAGTCAGAATAAACATTCGTCTTGGCTATATCTTAAATGAGTATTCGTCAGGATGTAGATAGCTTTCCCGTCTGTTTTCGGGTATTAGTCTGTACCCTGTTGTTTGTTGATCACTTAAGGCAATAGAAACCATCTTTGACTTGAGAGAATCAAAACCCTAGTTTTGGGCTGATTGCTTAGGAGAAGGTGCATCTGGCCAACCCTTGAGAAATTCTTGAGTATGGAGATGTGGATTGTCTTGAGAAATAGGAGGGAAAATTTTGGGGTATAATAGATATGGATTGGTATATTCTGTATTATGCGGTTATCTGGTATCTTGTATGAGTTGTATTTTTTGCAGGTACCTTAATTGTGATATGGACTTGTGTGTTCCATATTACTTTGATATATGTATTTGTACAAATTGTATTTCTTGCAGGTACCTTAATTGTGATATGGAATTGTATGTTCCATATTACTTTGATCATGTATTTGTACGAATTGTATTTCATGTAGGTACTGTTTGTAACACGGATTTGTATGTCTGATGTTACATCGTGAACTATTTTCTGCTCGAATTATATTTCTCGCAGGTGGTTCTGATTGTAGTATGGACTTGTATGTTCCATATCGCTTGGAGACACATCTTTGTATGAATTATATTTCATGCGGGTGTTTTTGGTGATGCGGATTTATACATCTGACATTACATTCATTCTGGTTTTGTTCCTGAATTGTATTTCTTGAAGGGGTTCATTTAAGTGTTGGTTGTAGTGCGGTTTTTTATATCCGACGTTATATCTCTTTTTTGGCATTCTGTTTGAATTGTATTTCTTGCAGGTACCCTGGTTATGATGTGGCTATATACATTCCGCATTGTTCTGCTTGTTTGCATTCTATATGAATTGTATTTCATGCAGGTGTATTTGTTGATATTCGAACGTGTACAACACGCTCTCCAATCATGATTATTGATGTCTTGATGCATTTCTGATCAACTTTATTTGGATATGGCAGCTTACTCGAAGTTTTCAATAGTAGTTTTAGCTTGCTTTTGCTTACGAATTGTAATCCGTTTGGTATTTTTATACCTTTTTATCACATTCGTTTACCACTTTTCTAGAGAGCTTGAGAAGTAGGGTTTTACCACTTTCTTTGCCATGAGAAGTAGGAATAGAGATGCACGATGGGGCTTCCATAGTTGGAGCATGTTCAGAAATCCCTCTAGTTTATTTAAAGACTCGTTTAGCGCGATTTTGTTTGCTACTTGTGTTTGGTTTGTTTGACGTCATCTTCCGTGCATAGGGAGGCTGTGACACCCCAAAAATAATTCAATAATTAAATGTTTATGATTTTAATTAATTAAATTAATTGAGGTCATAATTTATTTAGTTTATTGGATTATTAAGTTAATGATGGAATTAATTGGAGAGAAGGATTAATATTTATTTTATTTAATTATGATTAAAAAGGAATAAGAGGAATAAAAGGAATAAAATAAGGAAAAGAAGGAAAATAGATTCATTTGGAGAAAACAAGGCTACGTAGAAGTGAGAAGAGAAGGAAAGAAGGAAAAGACCTAGGAGCGTCAGAATCTCGAAGAAACCACCAGGTAAGGGGTGATTTCGACTGATTAGGGCTTATTATAGGTTTTGATATTCATAATATAAGTTATAGCATGTAGGAATTTGAAATTTGAAATTTTAGGGTTCCATGAATGTGTCCCTAATGGTGTCAGTTTGAGTCTAATTGTGTAAGAATATGTATGGATATGATTAGAGTGTCAGTAGATGAACATAGAAGATGGAAATATGTTGTTTGATGTGTTAGATGATGCAAAAGGATGTAATTTGGTGTTTCCAATGATGGAAGTCGTATGGGTAAAAATGGGTTTGAGTAAAAATGGATGAATGCTGTCAAAAATGCAGAAAATCACTTTTTAGTACGTAGGAACCGGTTCCTGTCTGGGTAGGAACCGGGTTCCACGTTGAAAAATTGGCAAAAACCTGAAAAATAAACTCAGGAACCGGTTCCTGTATATGACGGAACCGGTTCCCCATTCAAAAATCAGGGGCGGGGTAATTTCAACTTTCAGGAACCGGTTCCGTTCTGGGTAGGAACCGGGTTCCAGGTGCATTTTTCCAATTTTCCAAAACTTCAAAAATTCATAACTTTCAAACCGTAAGTCCGTTTTGAGCGCCGTTTTGGACGTTATTTTCTAAATTTAATGCTCTACCTTATGAAATGAAAATATTTTAGAAAACTTGAAATTATTTTGGGAAAGGGGTATAATTTCTAAAGATGATGATTATTAGCTAATACATAATGACGATGTATGTGTAGCTGATGTGCTTGGTGATGAGGATACTGATAATGTGTAGGTGAAATAGCATGGTTATGCTATTGTTTGATGTATGCATGATTGGTTTGGATACCTGGATTGATTGTTTTGCATGTTTATGCTGATGTTAGATGTATGCATGATTGTTGATGTATCATGTTGATTTTGGTGATTCAGTTATGTTAAATGAATGTATACATAGACTGATTATTGTTGCATGCTATTGATGTGCGTGCATATGCATTATTTTGGTGAAGTTAATTCCCATTGTGCGGAATTTGACTTGGATTGCCGATAACCGATACCCGAGTGAGGATGGGTGGTTAGGCTGGATTCGTGTCCGAGTGGTTATGGACGAATCGATGGAACTGTATCCGAATGATGATGGATCAGTTTTGGGTGACTTGGTCACGAAGTCGGTACCGCATGCATTCAGTCCGTATTAGTGTTTGCATAGGATTGTAACATGCTAGGATGTCTTCCAGTGTTGCAATGCCTTTATTGTTGATTGATGATGTATGATGAAATGTATGACTATGTTTGTGTATTGGGTTCTGATTGGTATTAAGTGGGGAATAATATGCTTGTATTATATTGTTGATTGAAAGATTTATAATATGCTTTAATTATGAGAAGTCTCACCCTTACTTTACCATTTCAGATTAAATTAGCAGCTGAGGAGTCGGTGAGGATGGCTCTAGAGCTTATCTTTTAGTTCGTGTGTCAGTGTCATGCTCTGATTAGATTGTAACACTGGGGAACGCTTAGTTAAGAGAATAATTACTGTTTAATAGTTTTGGATTTGAATTCCTTAAGAACTATGATGTTTATTTAAATTTTGAATTTGGTATTTCCGCTGTGTAAGACATGGTCTTATAACGATTGAATTGTTGGATGTTGATCCTCAGTGTAGCATGGCTACTGTTTGAATGAAGTTGTTTTAATTATTAATTGTGACATCCCGTATTATACCGTGTTAACTCTGATTAAAGATGATTTAGAATATTAATTTAATTAATATATTCGGGGTATCTAGATGGGGTGTTACAATAGTGGTATCAGAGCATAGTCGGTCTTTTCCTGTGTCGTCATCCCTTTAGTATGCGACTAGTGTGAAGTGACACTGTCGATACTTGTGTGCTGATGTAGATTGTTTTGTTATTTTTACAGAACAATGGCCGGAAGAGGTAACGGAAGGAATGATGCTGCTATCGCTGAGGCTTTGGGAATGTTGGCTGGAGTACTCGGAGGGGCCAGGGAGTGTGATTGGTGATGATAATTGGGGAATTTTCGAGGAACAATCCTCCATTGTTTAAAGGTACACATGATCCCGAAGGTGCTCGAAATGGTGAAGGAGATCGAGAGGATCTTGAGTGATTGATTGTGCGAAGAGTCAAGGTGAGATATGGAACTCACATGTTAGCCGAGGAAGCCGATGGTGGGTTGCTACGAACTGAATCGAAGAAGATGGTGTTGCGTTGAATTGGACCGTGTTCGGAGAGCTTTTCGAGGAGGTATTTTCCGAGGATGTCGAGGTAAGAAGGAGATTGAGTTTGGAGCTCAGCAGGCAATAAGGATGTGAGTATGCTCAAGTTTTCGAGTTAGCAGTATTATGCTCATTATCCTAACGATGCGGATGGAGAGTTTTCCAAATGTATCAAGTTTGAGAATGGTTTACGTGACGAGATTAAGCGGTATTCGTATCGTATCAGAAGATTTTCCGATCCGTTGATTGCGAGGATTTTAGAGGAGGATCTTGCTAACACTAAGTCAAATGCTCGAGGGTATGTTGATAGAAAAGGTAAACAACGATGGATCGTGGTAAGCCTTATGATAGGAGTAATCGAGGTCCGTGGTTGGAAGAAATCTAGTGGAGGAGATTCTAGTTCTTCCGCTAGGTGCTATAAGTGCGGTGAGACAGACATCGTATGGTGGGTAAGAGCAATGATAAGAAGTGTTTCAAGTGTGGGAAGTTCGCCATGTGGCCAATGATTGCAGAGTAAAGGTGGTGACTTGTTACAACGTGGTGCAGAGGGTCATACCCGTCCTCGCCCAAAACTTAAGAAAGAGCAAGTGGTGGTAAAGTGTTTGCATTGTCCGGATCGTAGACAAAGCGGATGATCGGCCGATTAAAGGTACATGTTTTATTAACGGCATACCTTTGATTGCGATTATTGATACCGAGCTACGCATTCTTTTATTGCGTTAGATTGTGCTAAGAGATTGAATTTGGAAATTTCTAATATGGATGGAAGTATGGTTATTGATACTCTGCGTCGGGTTCGTGACTACTTCATATGTTTGTAGAAATTGTCTGTTGTGATTTTGATAGGGGTTTCGGTATGGATTTAGTGTGCCTACCGCTAGAACAACTTGATATCATCCTTGGAATGAACGGTTGGAATTCAACCAGTTCATATCAACTGCTTTGAGAAGACGGTCATTTTCCGAAGAGGTTAAGATCGAAAATGAGATTATGTCGATTAAGCGGATGAACTTAGGTGGAGGATGGTGTTGTGTTTATGTTGTATTCGCGATAAGCGGAAGGAAAGCAAAAGGTGATGGATTGCCGAGGAATGAATTTCCGAGGTGTTTAAGACGTTAGTGAATTGCCACGAGAGAGGTAGAGTTTACTATAGATTTGATTCCTGGAACTAGTCCGGTGTCGATGGCGCCTTATCGCATGTCGGCATCTGAATTGGTTGAACTGAAGAAGCAGTTAGAGGAATTGCTTGAGAAGAAGTTTATTCGTCCAAGTGTTTCGCCGTGGGGTGCTCCGGTGTTATTGGTCAAGAAGAAGGAAGGTTCAATGAGGTTATGTGTTGACTACCGACAGTTGAATAAGGTTACGATCAAGAATCGGTATCCTTGCCGAGGATTGATGATTTGATGGATCAACTCGTTGGAGCTTGTGTATTGAAGATTGATCGAGATCGGATATCATCATTCGTGTGAAGTCGGAGGATATTCAGAAAACTGCATTTAGAACGAGGTATGGGCATTATGAATATTCTGTGATGCCGTTTGGAGTTACTAATGCACCTGGTGTTTTCATGGAGTATATGAACAGGATATTTCATCCGTATCTCGATAAGTTCGTCGTGGTGTTTATTGATGATATCTTAATTTATTCAAAAAGTGATGAAGAGCATGCAGAACATCTCAGAGTTGTATTGGAATTGTTGAAAGAAAAGAAGCTTTATGCGAAGTTGTCCAAGTGTGAATTCGTTGAGGAAGTAAGTTTTCTTGGCCATGTAATTTCCAAGAATGGGATTCTGTTGATCCTGAAGGTAAGCGGTGTCTCTGGGAAGCGCCAAGAATGCTTAATCCGTAGTTTTCGGGTCTTGCAGTTACTACCTAAGTTTATTGAGGATTTTCCAAACTAGCGGTTGACTAAGTTGACGGGAAGGGTCGTGTTTGTTTGGGATGTTGAGTGTGAGAAAGGATTCCAAGAGTCAAGGAGGTTGACAAGTGCTCCGATCTTGATTTTACCGGATCCGACTAAGTCTTTGTGGTGTATTGTGATGCATCATCGATGGGATTAGGTGGTGTGTTGATGCAAGATAAGCAGGTTGTGGCTTATGCTTCGCGACAACTGAAAGTGCATGAAAGGAATTATCCGACCCATGATTTGGAGTTGGCAGCTGTTGTGTTTGTTTTGAAGTTGTGGAGACATTATCATACGGTTCTCGGTTTGAGGTAAGGATCATAAGAGTCTGAGGTATCTCTTTGATCAGAAAGAGTTGAACATGAGGCAGAGAAGATGGTTAGAGTTCTTAAAGGATTATGATTTCGGTTTGAATTACCATCCTGGTAAAGCAAACGTGGTTGCAGATGCCTTAAGTAGGAAGTCTTTGCATGTCGATGTTGATGGTTCGTGAGTTAGATTTGGTTGAGTTCGAGATTTAAGCTTGGTTTGTGAAACTACTCGAATAGTGTGAAATTGGGTATGTTGAAGCGACTAGTGGTATTCGGAAGAGATCGAAATGGACAATCGATGTTGGTTTAGTTGATAAGTTGACATTGATCAACCAAGGTCAAGGAGGCGAGTTCGAATTGACGAGAATGGTGTTATGAGATTTGGTGATCGGTGTGTGTTCGGATGTTGCGAGATTAGGAAGAGTATTTTGGAAGAAGGGCATCGTGGCGGGTTAAGTATTCATCCGGTGCTACTAAAATGTATCATGATTTGAAGAAGTTGTTTTGGTGGCCGGGAATGAAAAAGGAAATTGCTGAGTTTGTGTATGCTTGTTTGGTTTGTCAAGTCGAAAATCGAACATCGAAACCATCGGGTTGATGGAGCCGTTGTTTGTTCGTAATGGAAGTGGGATGGAATCTCAATGGATTTTGTGTCGGTTTGCCAAGAACACTAAGAATTGCGATTCTATCGGGTGATTGTGGATAGGTTGACAAAATCTCACTTCATTCCTATAAGAATGGATTATCCGATGGAGAGGTTAGCGGTGTATGTCGAGAAGATTGTGAGTTTGCATGGTATTCCGTCTAGCATTGTGTCGGATCGAGATCCGAGGTTTACATCTAAGTTCTGGACAGGGTTGCAAGAAGCCTTGGGTACCAAGTTGCGTTTGAGTTCCGCTTATCATCCGCAGATGATGGTCGACGGAAAGAACGATTATCGTTGGAAGATTTCTTTGAGAGCTTGTGTGTTAGAAGGGTGGAGCTTGGGATAGCTATCCGCCATTGATTGAGTTTACCTACAACAATAGCTTTCACTCGAGTATTGGTATGGCTCCGTTTGAGGCATTGTATGGTAGGAGGTGTCGGACACCATTATGTTGGTATGAAACTAGAGAGAGTCCTGTGATTGGACCGGAAATTGTTCAAGAAACTTGGAAAGATTAAGATGATTCAGAGAAGATGAGGACTTCTCAGAGTCGTCAGAAGAGTTACCATGATAAGAGGAGGAAAGACCTTGAGTTCAGTGAAGGAGAGCATGTGTTTATGCGGGTTACTCCGATGACTGGTATTGGTCGAGCTTTGAAGTCAAAGAAGTTGACTCCACGCTTTATTGGTCCTTTCGATTACCAAAGGGTTGGGAAGGTTGCATATCGATTTCTTTGCCGCGTCACTTGCGAATGCATGATGTTTTCACGTGTCTCAACCGAGGAAGTACATTCTGATCCGTCTCATGAGATTCGGGTAGATGATATACAGTGCGAGAGAATTTAGCGTGGGCGGTACTGCGAATTGAGGATCGGAAGTTGAAATTGGGCAAAGAGATTGCTCGTGAGAGTGGCTTGGGGAGGACCAGCTGATGGAAATGTCACTTGGGAGCTGGAGAGTCAGATGAAGGACTCGTATCCCGAACTATTCGTCTGAGGTATGTTTTCGAGGACGAAAACTCTTTCAAGTTGGGGAGAGTTGTGACACCCCAAAAATAATTCAATAATTAAATGTTTATGATTTTAATTAATTAAATTAATTGAGGTCATAATTTATTTAGTTTATTGGATTATTAAGTTAATGATGGAATTAATTGGAGAGAAGGATTAATATTTATTTTATTTAATTATGATTAAAAAGGAATAAGAGGAATAAAAGGAATAAATTAAGGAAAAGAAGGAAAATAGATTCATTTGGAGAAAACAAGGCTACGTAGAAGTGAGAAGAGAAGGAAAGAAGGAAAAGACCTAGGAGCGTCAGAATCTCGAAGAAACCACCAGGTAAGGGGTGATTTCGACTGATTAGGGCTTATTATAGGTTTTGATATTCATAATATAAGTTATAGCATGTAGGAATTTGAAATTTGAAATTTTAGGGTTCCATGAATGTGTCCCTAATGGTGTCAGTTTGAGTCTAATTGTGTAAGAATATGTATGGATATGATTAGAGTGTCAGTAGATGAACATAGAAGATGGAAATATGTTGTTTGATGTGTTAGATGATGCAAAAGGATGTAATTTGGTGTTTCCAATGATGGAAGTCGTATGGGTAAAAATGGGTTTGAGTAAAAATGGATGAATGCTGTCAAAAATGCAGAAAATCACTTTTTAGTACGTAGGAACCGGTTCCTGTCTGGGTAGGAACCGGGTTCCACGTTGAAAAATTGGCAAAAACCTGAAAAATAAACTCAGGAACCGGTTCCTGTATATGACGGAACCGGTTCCCCATTCAAAAATCAGGGGCGGGGTAATTTCAACTTTCAGGAACCGGTTCCGTTCTGGGTAGGAACCGGGTTCCAGGTGCATTTTTCCAATTTTCCAAAACTTCAAAAATTCATAACTTTCAAACCGTAAGTCCGTTTTGAGCGCCGTTTTGGACGTTATTTTCTAAATTTAATGCTCTACCTTATGAAATGAAAATATTTTAGAAAACTTGAAATTATTTTGGGAAAGGGGTATAATTTCTAAAGATGATGATTATTAGCTAATACATAATGACGATGTATGTGTAGCAGATGTGCTTGGTGATGAGGATACTGATAATGTGTAGGTGAAATAGCATGGTTATGCTATTGTTTGATGTATGCATGATTGGTTTGGATACCTGGATTGATTGTTTTGCATGTTTATGCTGATGTTAGATGTATGCATGATTGTTGATGTATCATGTTGATTTTGGTGATTCAGTTATGTTAAATGAATGTATACATAGACTGATTATTGTTGCATGCTATTGATGTGCGTGCATATGCATTATTTTGGTGAAGTTAATTCCCATTGTGCGGAATTTGACTTGGATTGCCGATAACCGATACCCGAGTGAGGATGGGTGGTTAGGCTGGATTCGTGTCCGAGTGGTTATGGACGAATCGATGGAACTGTATCCGAATGATGATGGATCAGTTTTGGGTGACTTGGTCACGAAGTCGGTACCGCATGCATTGAGTCCGTATTAGTGTTTGCATAGGATTGTAACATGCTAGGATGTCTTCCAGTGTTGCAATGCCTTTATTGTTGATTGATGATGTATGATGAAATGTATGACTATGTTTGTGTATTGGGTTCTGATTGGTATTAAGTGGGGAATAATATGCTTGTATTATATTGTTGATTGAAAGATTTATAATATGCTTTAATTATGAGAAGTCTCACCCTTACTTTACCATTTCAGATTAAATTAGCAGCTGAGGAGTCGGTGAGGATGGCTCTAGAGCTTATCTTTTAGTTCGTGTGTCAGTGTCATGCTCTGATTAGATTGTAACTTGGGAACGCTTAGTTAAGAGAATAATTACTGTTTAATAGTTTTGGATTTGAATTCCTTAAGAACTATGATGTTTATTTAAATTTTGAATTTGGTATTTCCGCTGTGTAAGACATGGTCTTATAACGATTGAATTGTTGGATGTTGATCCTCAGTGTAGCATGGCTACTGTTTGAATGAAGTTGTTTTAATTATTAATTGTGACATCCCGTATTATACCGTGTTAACTCTGATTAAAGATGATTTAGAATATTAATTTAATTAATATATTCGGGGTATCTAGATGGGGTGTTACAGAGGCGCTTCGAGTCTTGTGTTTACATTTGTGCTTGCATAAGTCAGGATTGGTTAGGAAAACCGCTAAACGGCACCACCAAGAAAAGTCCCGCTTTGATACTTATTGATATATATGATGATGATATGATGGGCACGCGGAAAGGGTTCACAATCAACTCCTGCACAGTTCTAGTCAATGTCAGCTCAGCACACGTGAATCATGTTTCTTCCTTTATCAAGTCAATAATAATAAAAGTGGCAAGATTTCCCTATTCTGACTCTCCACGCTTTACTGGGGTTCACATTTATTTCTGAACTCACATCATTTACTCTTCACACTTGACAATTCATGTCATGCGGTGATACCATTTATGAGAATTAGAATGTGTTGGCTCCTGGTTGCTTCCAGCCCTTGGCTTGCTGTTGTAGGCTATGGGACTTCCACCTTTTCCTACGCTTGTGTGGAATTTATTTGTGCGTTGCATTGCCTGTGTGCTTCTGCCAAAACACTTGTTTTCTTAATCCACCTTCATCCCTTGGTCGTTCAACCAAGGTGGATGCTAGGATAGTTTCCCTAGGTTTACTCGATTAGGATAGTCTTCGAGCTTAGACTTTTATCCTCAACCATATGACCATTTTTGCATGATAATATTAGGGGTAGAACTAGTTAGTTTCCCTTTCTTGTTTTCTAGTTTCTTTTGCATCCTTGCATGTAATAAAACTAAAACTTTCTTTCTTTTTCTTTTAAAAACTAAAACACTTAACAATGGTTCAAAACTCCTTTCTTAAAGGTAAAATCAACCAACCAATGCAAACCTTTTTTCACCTACGAGCGCTTTTTTTGTGTTTAAAACCATTTTCATAAGTAAAAAACACAAAACCCTCCAAAACAAGTGAGTCGAACTACGACGCTCTGACTTTCCTATTACATGAGGGAATACGTAGGCATCTTGTCACGGGGCTCGATCGAGCGAAATTTGTAAATACTTCCTTCTTTTCCTTGTGTTTTCTTTATTTTCTTTTTTTCATATGAATTGTAGCGATTAAGTGATAGATAGATATAAACACACCCATTAGATAGAAAATAGAAGTAGAAATCGTAGAGTACTACGGGCGTACGGGGTCCTAGTCCCTTCCCCTTGCGTAATAGACTCTGTTACCCTATCTCTCGGTTTAAAGACCGTGTCTTATCCCTTTCAAGTTTTCTCGATATGTTTACCTTTCTCCTTTTACGAGATAAAAAATGTTCGATGGCGACTTCATTAATATAGTTATCCGATGATGTTCTTACAGTTGTTTCAAAAATTCACATACAATGTTACAATTGTCAGAAGTATGGTCACTATTCGAGTGATTTTCCAGAGAAGAGAAAGAATCAAGAAAGTGATGCAAAGTTCGCTAAGTATGAAGAGGAAGATATGTTGCTGATGGTCACAACAAGAGATAAAGAGAAATTCAAGTATCAATGGTACTTGGATTCAGGATGTTCATCACACATGTCTGTAATAAAATTTTAGTTTGTTAATCTAAAGCCCTCAATGAAGAACATGGTGAAATTTGAAAATGACAATTATATAGCAGCTGAATGTATTGGAGATGTTATGATCATGAGTAAAGATGGAAAAAGGTCAGTAATTTCAAATGTGTTATACATTCCAAGCATGAAGAGAAACTTTCTTCAGATAGGGCAGTTGGTCGAAAAGAATTGCAAAGTGACTGCTGAAGACAAGATGATGAGAGTCATCGATGTGAATGGAAGATTAATCTTAAAGGCACCTATGTCCTAGAATAGAACCTTCAAGATCGAACTTAATGTCATGGATCACCTATGTCTTTTGAATGCATCTAAGAGAGACAAATGGATATGGCACTATCGATTTGGCCATCTCAACTTTAGAGACATCAGATATTTGAAGATAAAGAATATGGTTTCAGGATTGCCAAAAATTGACATTCCAAACAAAGTGTGTGAGAAACATGTGCATGCGAAGTAACACAAGAATAGCTTCAACAATGATGCAGGAAATAAGTCGAAGGCTGTTCTCAAAGTCATATACTCTGATGTATGTGGACCAATCTAGGGGGATTTGTTTGGAGGTAATAAATACTCTGTCACATTCATAGATGATTTTAGTCGAACACTGTGGACTTACCTGATCAAGAGGAAAAGTGAAGTGATTGAGGTATTTGCCAAGTTTAATTCTATGGTTGGAAGGCAAAGTGGTCAAAAGCTCAAAGTTTTGAGAACTAGTGGTGGTGAAGAGTATGTGTCAAAAGATTTCGACAAGTTGTGTGAAAAAGAAGGGATAGTGCATGAGGTGGTGCCATCCTACACCCCACAACAGAATGGAACTGTAGAAAGGAAGAATCGAACCATCATGAATATGGTTCTAAGTATGTTAAAAGGCAAGAACTTACCTAAAAGGATTTGGGGTGAAGTTGTGTCTATTGCAACTTATATTTTGAACAAATACCAACGAAGAAGCAAGAATGGATTAATCCAGAAGAATCTCGGTCTGGTGTAAAACCTAGTTTAAGCCATCTGAAGGTATTTGGATCTATTGCACATAGACATGTGCCAGATCAATTGAGAATAAAACTTGATGAAAAGTTGAGCCAAATGATTCTAGTTGGATATCATTTGACAGGAGGTTACCAGTTGTTCGACCTAGTGAACAAGAAAATTTTGATCAGCAGTGACCTGATGATATATGAGCTTAAAGAATGGGATTGGACTAAAAATGTCAAGAAAGATTCAGTGAGAATTTCACTTGAAGGACCAGAAACACAAGTCGAAAGAGAAGTTTGACAATAGGAACCAGTGGTCATAGATCGACCAAGTATAAGTACAAGCAAACCATAGAGAACAAGACGCATGCTTGCAATTTTGCAAGATTGTGTGGTTACATCAGATGATGTGGTTAATAATGAAGTTGAGCTGGTACATCATGCTTACTATGCATATGTCGTACATGTCAATGAAGTTGAAGCATTGAAAGATTCGAAGTGGGTGAAAGCAATGAACGAAGAAGTGAGATCCATCGAAGACAACAACACTTGGTCACTTTTTGAATTGCCTCAATGCAAGAAGCCAATTAATGTCAAGTGGGTATACAAATTAAAGATGAATCCCAAAGGGGAAGTAACTCGACACAAAGCAAGGCTTGTGGCGAAAGGATTTCTACATGAGGAAATAATTGACTTCGATGAGGTTTTTGCACTTGTGGCTAGGATCGAAATAATTAGGTTGGTTGTTGGTTTAGCAGAAATAAACAGTTGGCACATATGTCATATGGATGTAAAATGTGCATTCCTGAATGAACCTTTTGACGAAGAAGTTTAGGTTAAACAACCAATTGGGTTTTTGAAACATGATGAAGAGAGAAAGGTGTATAGGATTCATAAAGCCTTGCATGGATTGAAACAAGCTCCAAGAGTTTGGAATAAGAAGATTTATAGTTTTCTAAGGGAGAAGAAGTTTGTGAAGTTCACATCTGAACATGGAGTATATGTAAGAATAATAAATAATGAATTAATTATATTATGTCTCTATGTAGATGACTTATTGATAACATGTAGCTTCAAGAAGGATATCGAAGACTTCAAAGGTGATCTCAGCAAGGAATTTGAAATATCTGATCTGGGTGATATTTCATATTTCCTTGGCATCGAATTCTACAAGATATGCAGGAGAAATTCTCAAGAGATTTGAGATTGAAGAATGCAATTCGACTTTGACACCTGCAGAACTAAGACTGCAACTGTCGAAAGACTCAAAAGAAGATAATGTCGACCCAAACCAATATAGAAGACTTATTTGGTCCTTAATATACCTTTTTAACACAAGTCCTTACTTAGCATACAATGTGGGTATGGTAAGTAGATTCATGCACAAGCCAAAGGTATCATACCTAGCAGTAGGAAAAAGGATATTGAGGTATTTGAAAGGAACTCTCGACTATGGCATTTTATTTCCAACATCAGATAAAGGAAAAGAATGCAAGTTAGTGGGGTACACTAATTCGAGTTGGTGTAATGATGATGAGGATTGAAAATCCACGGTAGGAAATGTGTTTATATTAGGTGGTGCGTCAGTTTCTTAGAGTTCGAGAAAGGAACTAGTTGTGGCATTATCATCATGAAAAGTAAAATACATAGGTGCATATCTTTATGCATGTCAAGCAACATGGATGGTGAATTGGTCGAATAAATCACAGGTAAATATCATGGAACAATTACCATAAAGATTGACAACATGTTAGCTAACAACCTAATGAAGAACCCAATAGCACACGACCGAAGCAAGCACATCAAAATGAGGTTTCACTATCTTCGAGAGCAGGTAGAAAATGGGAAGATGAATTTGGAACATTGTAGAACTAAGAATCAGATTGTAGACATCATAATGAAGGGTGGACAGGGTGAAGTATTTCGAAGACTAAGAGCTACGATGAATATAGATAGTTTAGACACATTGAATTAGGTGGTGTGTTAAATTATAATTCTTGTGTGTCGAATCTATGTGTGTCGAAGGGA
The DNA here is from genome assembly GCA_021764765.1 of Vicia sativa. NCBI lineage: Eukaryota > Viridiplantae > Streptophyta > Magnoliopsida > Fabales > Fabaceae > Vicia > Vicia sativa. Next base: position 263,900,744 of record CM038796.1, on the reverse strand, counting down.
TAGAGGTGGATCGAAGCAGGTTGCTCAAAGGAAGTCATTCTCATCCGAAGTGCTTGTGGTTCAAAGCAGGCTACTCATAATCGATACAAATGTGGTTTTTTTAGATTTAGATAAATTTTATTTAGATCTAAAATAGAATTTGATATAGTTCCAAAATAGTTATTTTGGGCTTTAATAGTTTTGAGCTTTGGTTAACCTAAATCTATAAATAGAGCGAGTAACCCCTATATTTTGTAATTCAAGTCATTCACAGAATTTTACAGTTGCAAAGTGAATAGAAAAGTTTTCCGCAGTTCGTGGGCAGAGAGAAACTCTGCAGAAAATATTGTCATGTTTCTTATTTCTCTCTTTATAATTTTCATTGTCATTGTATGGTGATATGAATCTTTTCCATCAAGATTGGTATAAATTCATCATAGGTTTTGGTGGATTTCCAACAAGGAGCACCTCCACCGTGGCAGTTTCATCCTCCAACATAGTCTCCAGTAATGCAATTTCTGTTACTAGCACAGTCGAAGTCAAACGCTTATTTCAATTTTTGATGGGGACTAGTAGCAGTAGAAGAATGAGAAATTGAGAGGTTTTTGAGCTAGAGAAATGAGACATGAGTTTTGTTAAGTGAGTATTGAAAGATTAACATAGTTGATAGAAGTGGTGGTGAGTTTCACAATCAGAAATGATAAATTTAGGGAATAGTTCTTATATACTCCCTCCTCATTTTCACAATGATTCTCATTAAAAGTTTTTGCACACAAATTAAGGAATGCAATGATATCATCATAAATCATTATGCTTTTCTAAAATCAACCCTATTAATATATTGGAAGTAGTGTAGAGGGTAAAAAGTAAATGACACAATTGGAAAAATAGTAATCATTACTACATTGAAACGTGAAAATGACAATCATCCTGAAACAAAATTTGTTTGTTAAAATGACAATCATTTTGAAATGGAGAGAGTACCTTTTAAATCCATATTTTAGAACTCAAATGTATTAATACAAATGTCTATTTTTGTGGCCCGCCAAAACTATATTTAAAAAGTTTCCGACTTTGGAATTTGTATAGGAAGTTAAGGAAATCAATCTCACAAATTGCTTAACATATCATAATTATGACTAATCTCAGGATCACGTAATTTAAAATTATTATAGATTTCAAAGTTTGAATTTCTTATGGAAATTGAAATCTGAAATCTTCTATTTAAGTAACATCACTCGCGTCTATCTATCTCTCTTCCATTTTGCATTTATGCAAAAGAGAAAAAAAATAAAGAAATAGATAGTTTCTCCACATTTGTGTTTTTAGAGTTTGTTCTCTTCATTTTTATGCATTCTGAAAGCGTTTATTCATTGCATTGAATTTTATCACGATTTTATGCATATAGTTGAAGTTCTACTCTATTACTATGGTAAGTTTCTCGTTTCCTTTTCTTTTTTGATTTCACATGTTTGTATTACATAAATAGTTTATAGGTATTGACACCTAAAGCTTAAATGCAATAAACATGTCATTTGTGTTTATCTTGAATAATATTGCTTTAATTTTTTGAACACTAGAGCTTAGGGTTTATGAATGCTTTGTTTTCAAGTTCAACAATTTCTTTCAGTGTAATATAGAGATTGGAATCAAAACCCTTAGTCTGAAGTTTTGAATTCAAAATATACTTTTATTTCATTTTTGGTTTCTTTCTCTTTGTGTTTGTTTTTGTTTTCATGTTATGACATATCTCTGTTATGATTATTTGATTGCAGAAAAATGACTGACAACTAGGAAAGAATGAGGCGAGGTAAAATGACCCAACATGCTTTCGTTTGCAGTGAGAAACCTAGACCCTCGCGACCTACGGTTGGAGAAAATTATTTTGCTGGTGAGGGAATCTCTTCTTGGGTTCATGTATCTCTGACATGGTCTTCCAAGATTCAAATGTCCTCTGCTGCTCCACAATATCTGGGTGCATCATATTCCGGAAATGCGCTTCTATAGGAATTCATATAAAAATTGAAAATGCATTTACATACTCAACATAACTTTTACATCTCAAAAACAAGATTAATGTGAATAATGAGGAATGAAATAAATGATCTTTACCTTGAATTCCAACTTTACCTTCAAATTTTGGCTTCATAAATCCAAAATGCACTTTCGGAAAAGTCATTAAGTTGTTAAATCAGGAACAAAATGATAGGATGAGTCTGGAAATGTATCTCCAAACTAAATTTTGGAAAAAAAATGAAATGAGATTCAGTTGAATCGTGATTCATTGAGGCTTAGGGTGTAACACCCTTCTAAACCCTGCGAAATAATACAATATAAATCAGAGTAAAATTAATCATGCTTCTCAAACAAGTATGTCACACATACTTCATACAATCACATACACTTGTCATCCTCATTTATTCACTTATTTAAAACTCATGATTTGCATACACATTCATTTAGCATGTAGCAGTGGAATAATTCTTCATTCAACAAATAATCTTGAAGTCTCATAATCAATCCCTTTATTAAAATATCTCAGGCATAAAAGCCAAGTCACCACATAACTCAAATTATCATAAAAAATGAAATAGAGTATACAATGTATCTCTCAAAACATAAATCAAAATGTTTCCCGTATTACATGACCAGAGTATGACTCAAAGCCAAAGAACGAAAAAATAAAATAAATATAACTTCTTCAGGTCCACTCTTGCCAAAGCAATTTTAATTTTCAGTACATGAGTGATGTATTTATCAAACATCATTCCAACAGAAGAGTGAGAGTTCACATAATTATCGAAGTTATACAAGAATACATAATGCATAACATTCCTGTATTAAATGAACATTCTCACACTTCATATACTTTATATACATGACATCACCCAATTTATCATACTATTCACAAGTATTCAGCACAATGCACAATCCCACAAACACAACAATTTCACATAGTTCACATAATTTCATATTGCAAACATAGACACCATGTGACTCAATACAACTCAAATGCAATACCCATACATATGGTACCAATCTTTTGTTATCATTTGAAGATGCATTTCAAAAATTAGAGAGACATTTTTGAATTTTCATAGTGTGATTTTCTACCATTTATGGTGCGATTAGCAATTCCCTATATTTATTAAGCAAATATAAATTTAAGATTGACCCACACAAAAATATATTCTAACAAAAAATAATAGAATAAAAATAGGGTCATACTAACCAGTTCCCACTGTCGAGGGACACTAGATAAGGAGTATTAAATTGTTCTCGACCACACTTATATTTTTATGAAAAAAATGATAGTTAATTATAATTAACTATTAATTGATTCAAATAAATTTATTCACTTACTTTCTCTCATACAATAGATAAAATAAACTCACTTTCTGTCTCACTAGTACATATAATACACCAATTCTCTGTCTCATATAATACATATTAATGCAATCAATAATCCTTAACCAGCACTCCAGGGACACTGGATATCATTACCCTAAAAAATTATAAATATTTTTGAAACACTTTTTGTCTTCAATCTAAATCGTTGATATTCATTAAATTAATTATTAAAACCATACTTCCCCACAATGACGAGAAGATCTTACGACATGTCCAGGCTAAATGCTACCTTATTTTGCTGTTTTACCTTAGTACCTTAAGATACTTCATTCATTATTCAAAAATTCACTTATGATAGTGTAACAGTCTCTCGACGAGTTGGTTTCTTCTTTTCTCTCAAAAATGGTGTAAACATCAATACCACTCCAAGTCCGACAACAACATTCAGTACAAAGAACACCATATGAGTTCCTACAGTTAAATGCAAGACAATTAGCTTTATCAATTCAAGTAAAAATTCTAGTAAAAAAAGAGCTCTATATTGATGTCGTGATAATATAAGAGTTTCTATGCTATTCTATTGTCCCATCGAAGGATTTTGTCATTTTTAACTCTTTAAATTGATTTTTTTAGTAAAATGAACCTTGCCCTGATAGGTTCCAAAGGATTTAAATTGATAGAATCTTCAAGTTTGTAGTATTTAAAATGACAGAATCCTTCATATGGAAAGATTGGTTTTAAAAACAAAATTTCTACAAGATTTAAAACAACAAAATCTTCGAGTGGCAATGTTAGTTTTACAAAAAAAAAATTACAGGGATAAATCAAATAACACCTATATAACAAGAGTAAAATGATATTAATCCTTTAATATATTGCATCTCCATAAATTGGTCCTAACAGGATGTTAAAATTGACTCATTAAAATTAGTTGAACATCATTCATACGAATCTTACCTGGAAGAAATGATGCATGCATTCGTTTTTGTGACCAAGCTAATCTGCATTTACCAAATTCAAATATATTATACTTTTTTCAATGTATCATTACACTCAGAAATGAAAATTAACCTGAGAATTTATTCAAATTACAAAACATATACATTGATAAACAAGTTTATACCACAATTTGGAAAATTTAAAGATAGGTAGAGAATGTGTTAGAGAAATCAAAGGGCAACTTACACTGCACCACCTCCAGCTGGACCAACTGCTTGTAATATTGACATTGCAGTCATAGCAATGCCATTAGCTGCCCCTCTTTGATGTTGTTCCTATTTTCCAAATCAAAATTCCATTTACATCACAACATCCTCTAAAAATTTTTGGAAAGAAATTAAAGCGTAAAATTAAAATCGAACAAAAAAATTACCACAGCTCTATTTTGCATAATAAATAAACCAGTGATTATGGTCATCTGAAATCAAGAAGAAAAATAATACAATTAGGTAATTCAATAATTTTTTAAACTTCATCACTCATTATTGGTTAAGTAAACAGAAACAAACAACTTACACTTATAACATTCTTCATAAGGGAAGCAATATTAATAACTAGGTATAGTGTCATGCCAGAAAGCATTGCTATGAAGGGGTAACTTTGCAACAAAGGTATAGAAAAAACCTACATAAGGTAACAAGACAAATTTATAACAAAAATCATTATAATTTTGAGTTGCATTAATTTCTATGAATGGAAAAAACTCACCGCAGTTATGCGAGCAAATCTTACAGGTCCGAAAGTTCTTTCCATTGTTGGGTAGACGAAAAGCTGGGAGATGATAAGACCAATACCTGATATTGTGAGAACATTTCCAACATTATCAGTTGTAAAGTCCAAACCACCCAACCTTCTAGGACTAACAGCCCATAACGAGAAAACCTATAATGAAGTATAATGGTGCTTATAATTACTTATGTATACACATTATATCTAAAATAGACGATAAAATAATTCAATCCAAACAAAGCAAAAGTACCTCTTGATAAGCAATATCACAAAGTGAGAAAATGCTATACACAATAACAGATGACATTAAGGGCCAGTTCATCAATAGGTTTTCATCTTTTTGGATTATTTTGTCTATATTTTTCCTATTGCCTCCTGTTTCAACGACTTCATCATCATCAATAGACTCATTGCTTATAGGGTGGTTGTGTAGTGTTTCCTACAGTGATGCATGAATTATAAGCAATTACATTGATGGTAAAAGTAGGGCTAAGTAAAAAGACTCGTACAAAAATGTTGCTACAATATGAAATGTCATTATACCGGAAGCCATATGCATGCAATTGCTACGATAATTGCAAAACCTGATGTTACAAGGGAAGGCAAGAAATATGGAAACCTGCAATAATATTTATGTTTCAACAATTACAATCAACACATCAACAATAAGGTTGGAAGAAAGAAAAGCTAAGTTGTTGAAATATTATGAAACTAAAAAAAATCCACTTACTTATCCCAAAATGTATCTTTTGGAAATAGATGAGGGTATTTCAGTGTTGGCTGGAAAATAATTTTCACACAAGTATTCGAGAATCAAGTAAGAGTATGTTAAATAAAACTAGATATGAAATTATAAGGTTATTCTAAAGACTTAGTTTTGTTACATAATGAAAAGAATAAAGAAGCATCAAGTACCTGAGCCAAGTAACCTCCAATTGCTGGTCCAACTATTAAACCTATACCCCAAGCTGCACTAACCTGAAATCATATCACACTATAATTTAATACTATTGAATATAGGAGATGTATTGGTCAAAAAATACATGTGTGTTCTCCCTGCAAGGGTAGGGAAATTCAGAGACCTTAGTAGGTGTATAAAACGTTTTGGTCGTAAAGACTTGCTCACAACAAGAAGCCCAATATAATGGTATTTGAGGTTATTTAAGGGATCAAATCATGTGGGGTGAAAGGCTCTGGTGGAGGTCGGCACTACTTGATTGCAGGCGGGCGGTTAGGTTAATCGTGTGTTATGGTTACAAGGAGTGTGGTGCCTTTTTAGGTAGTAAAAGATGTGTACGACTTAGAGTGTGTCATTTTTCCCACTTAGTTAAATTGTGGGCAGTTGAATGCCTATTTCAATGGGAGTCGTTGGTAAGTTAATGACCTTGAATTTCTCTATGCCCCAGACAAGATCTTATCCAATGTTTTTCCACGTATAGGTGAAGGAATACCATAGGGCAATTAATATATACCTCCATCTAGACTATGCTTCATTGTTTCCTCTCCTCGGGCGGTCTCCGGGCATCACCATATGCAAGGCATTTTGCAAATATATCAATACATTTTCCATCAAGCATGAGACCTTTGGAAGAAGGCAAATTATTTTTCACCTACTACTAATGAGAGTATCCCAAGAACAAGTTCTTACCCTCGCAAAACTTTAGTTTACCTTAGAAGTCTAAACTTTCTAGGCACAATAATGTGTAGTATAGATGATGAGATACTAAGACCCTCAGGCGAGGCGCTTGAACCTTTTAAGCGGGACTCTATTAAGCCCCTAAGCAAGACTGAGAACCAAGTTACTGGGGATTGATATAGGTTGCACCTCTTAGGCGGGATTTATTAGGTGTCGCCTCGAGAGGCATCAAGGATCTTCGTGGAGAAGTCTAGAACAACATATCACCTCGAGTGGAGATAAGGACCTATGTAGTGAAGTTCATCATAAGACATCACCTCGAGGGGAAGAAATAACCTTCATAATGAAGTCCAACATAAGATATTTCCTTGAGGGGCAGAAAGGACCTTCGACGTGAGGTCTAACACAATATATTGCCTCGAGGAGTGGCAAGGACCTCCGTAATAAATTCCAACACAAGATATTTCTTCAAGGGGCGACAAAGATCTTCAAGGGGCAATGAACTTTTTATTGAATTCCATCACAAGATATTTCCTTGAGGGACAGAAAGGATCTTCGTAATGATATCCAACATAAGATATCGCCCTGAGAGGCGACAAAGACCTTTGTAGTGAAGTCCATCATAAGATATTGCCTCGAGAGGAGCTAATGACCTTCAAAATGAAGTCCAGCGTAAAAATCATTTAAAGAGGGAGTATCCATGGCAAAAACAAAACACTTGAATAATTTCTCAGATTTACCTGGGCGTAAAGTTTATTGGAGAGTTACAAATAAGTCGAAGACGAAGCGCGTTCCATGTTTTGGGTACAAGTGGTCCTTCAAGTTCCTGCAACTTGTATGCTCTAGGAGGGAGTTACTAGTATATACGATAAGATCCTTACCAGTCAGGTTGTAGATATTGTTTTTCATAATTTATCGATTTGATCCTCCACACATTTTAAATCTATCTTGTTTGCCTCTTTGTTGAAATATGATCATTGCCATGACGGAGTCTCGATCTCGACGCGTAGCATTGCATCTTCTCCATAGACCATGGAAAACATGATTTTCCTTAATAGTGGATTGTAGTATGGTGTGGTATGAACATAGTATCTTATGGAGTGGGTCCTCCCACATCCCTTTGGCACCGTCAAGTTTGTTCATGAGTTCTTTGAGAATTACCTTATTCGCTGACTAGCCTTAACTGTTGGCTTGAGGGCATACCACAAACACGAATTTTGTACGCACACCTAAGTATTTACAAAAGTAAGTGACTGTGGTGTTGGAGAACTGAGTCCCATTGTTTGAGACAATAGAACCAGATAGTTTGTATCGACACATAATCTTCTGCCAATAAAAAATATCGTACTCTTTCTACTGTAATTTTTGCTACTGTGTTTTCCTCTATCGATTTGGTGACGTAACATACTCACACTATCATAAATTTCAATTGACCCGGAGCCAAGGTGAACATGCTTAGGATGTATAATCCTCATCGGTAAAAAGGCCAATGTGAGGCGTCGATTGTATAAGCCTTGTCGGGGCATGGTGAAAGTCAGCATGTCTTTGACACTGATTGTACTTCTTGAGGAAGGTGATGTTGTCTTTCATTAGTGTGAGTCAGTAATACATTTCCCCTGAGTAACTTGTAAGTGAGAGCTTTTTCAATAATGTGACTAATGCATGCTACCTGGTGAACATCTATGAGTACTTAGGAAATATCGTTCTCACCCAGGAACCTCGGCATGGGAGCAGTTTTCTCCATTTGTCTCGTAGCTCCAAGTTCTAAGGCGAGGATCATATTGGTAACGAAGGCCTCATATTCTTGTCTCAATAGCAACGACCAATGCCAGTTTCTCAATTTTATGATCGCTTGTGTTGGTGACTTTGAACACATTGCTTACAAAATACAAATGTCTCTCTGTCTTGTCTAATTATTGGACGAGGACTGAGCTCAGCACCCACTAAGTAATTGAGAGGTATAAGAGCAAAGGAAAGTTCTACTTTGTTGGAGTAAGGATCGAGGGAGATGTGAGAAACTCCTTGACCTTGGTGAAAGCCTCCTCGAACTTGATGGATCATTCAAACTTCTCTTTTGTCATCTACACAGGAGAGGAGATGAGACAGGGTGACAACACATCCATTAAGTTGTTGTACTTCCTTTACGCTCATGGGACTCCTCATGTCGATGACCACTCAAAACTTGTCTGGATTGGCTTAAATACCTCTCTTTATCAGTATAAAACCCATATTTTCTTCTAGAACTCCGAAAGAGAACTTGGCGGGGTTTAGGTGCTTGTCATACAGTAGGACGTCCTCATGTCATCGACGTGAATATGATCTTCCTTTTGATGACCATGTCATCGACATATATATAACTCTATATTTTGTTCTATCTGATGGTGAAATTTGTGATAGTAAAAGTCAAGGTTTGACAAGAAGCAGGTCTTGGGCCAATTGAGGGGATCCATTCGGATATGAGGGGGCCTATACAGACATGTCAACGTTATTTTTAAGTCAGTTGACTAGATCCCGCTCCGCCCTTCCCCTTGTAGACAAGGAAGTGATTATTTTTGTAACTTGATGGGTGTGATGAACAATATGGATTTCCTTCAAATATTCCAAGGGCGTGATTCTTTTCTTCTCTGCACCTACTATGAGGTCCCAACCATCAAAGTTAGTATTTGGGAATTCATAAGGATGTGAATTAATAAGTGTGAGCTCTTCTCTGATTGTCTCTAGGATATTCAGATAGCATTCGCGAGCCACTTGTTGACATCCTTGGGTGGTTTCTAATCTTCCATATAGGAGAATATATTTCAAATTTAAATACCAGGTGGATACGACCGCTCTTATAGAATTGATGGCAGAGCGCCACATGATGATGTTGTAGGGTGACATGGTGTCTATGATGTGGTAGTTGACGTTAATAGTCTTGACATTCAGTTCCTCGCTGCAAGTGGCTTTGTAGGGTCACATAACCTATTTATACTTGTTTGTAGGGGTGGAAAACTGGCACGCCCGCCCCGTTTAGGCTCTCCCCGCAAAGCCCACAAAAAAATAGGGGGGGGCAACATAGTTGAGGATATGGGCCTGAAACTTATGCTCTCCCCTCAAAAAAGTGAATGCGGGGCGGGGAAAGCCCGTGGGCACTTCAAATTTTAAGCCTAAAAATGAAAATTTTATTTTAAATCTCGTGCCCGCAAAATTCCACGAAGAAATCAGGGCGAGCACATTAGAGAGTAAGAGCCTAAATTCTTGGTCCTTCCCGCACTAAAGTACGGGAAAAACGAGCATGCCCAACGGGCCGGGCCCGTATTTCCACCACTACTTGTTTGCTCAATAAACCCGATAAAGAGCCGCTGAATCTTTATATGTCATTCATTTTTAGTTGTAACTCCTAGAATACATCCCAAATATGTATATTAGCGGGGCTACCCAGAAGTATCAAGACATGTCTAGTATCCAAGTTGTCATGTTAAATGGTGATGATAAAGAGATCATTGTCACGAGGGTTCATGCCCAGGTAATCCTCCTCAGAGAAAACATTGTCGAGCCCTACTTTTCCTATGATGTTTCCAAGAAACCCAAGGGAGACGATGTTTATCACGAACACTTGCTTCACATATCTTCTTCATGAGGCTATGGAATTTCCTCTCCCAGATATACCTCTGACAATGGTGTTGGTTTTGTGAGGTAGAAATCTGTTAATCATCTCAGAATAGGGTATGAGAGGGCTGGAGTGAGAAGGTGGCCCAGGATAATTCTATCAGGGCTCAATAATGGGTGTCACTATGCTTGCCAAAAAGTACAGGTGTGTGTGTTCCCCTTGCAAGGGTAGGGAGACTTAGATGACTTAGTAGGTGCATAACAGGTTTTGGTGGTGAGGGCTTGCTCACGACGGCGAGAAGTCATGTAGGGTAGTATTTGAGGCTATTTAAGGGATCAACTCACGTGAGGTGAGAGGCCCTATTGGTGGCCGATGCTACTTGATTATAGGTGGTTGTTAGGTTAATCGTGTGTTATGGTTACAGTGAGCATGGTGCCCATGTAGGAAGTAAGAGATTTATATGTCTTGGAGTCTGGCACTCTTTCCGTTGTGGGGTGATGTATTTATAGGGGTATCTAGGACCTAGGGTTTCTTCAGAAAGGTCAACAGCCAACTCAGTCAAATAGTAGACAATTGAACCCTATTTCCATAGAAGTCATGGTTGAATTAATGATATTGACTTTCTCTCTGATCCAAAGAACGTCTTATTCCACGTATGGAAAAAACCAGACCACATGGCGAAACAATACCTTATTCGGAACAACCTTTCGTCGTCGCCTCTCCTAGAGCGGTCCCAAGACATCGCCCTAAACAAGGACATACCTATTACAATTGTTCTTGGACTTCTGCTCCGACTAAAATTCTAACCATGATTAGATATTATTATATGCTTATTATAGTAACAATATTAAGGGAGTTATACTCATAGCCATAAAGATAGATCTTATTTATGTATTCAACATAAAACTAAATTCATAAAATGATCATAGAGCAAATATGTCTAGTAAATTACTTCTTGTTGGGTTGTTTACACAAGTGGAATAATAAATAAATAAAACAGTTGTTTGTTTTTGGATAAAGGAAATTGAATTTTAACAAAAAGTTGACAATATGAAATATATTTATACATAACCAAATTATTTTTTAATAAAGATTTGGTTAATAATAAAATAAATTATTGAATGTTTTCATGATATGAAACTTTATTGAAACAATAATATTATACTTTTAAATGATTTGGTTAAATAATTTGGTGTGTAGATAAAAGTGATTGAAACTGTGTCAGTGTCATGTTGTATCAAGCATCAGCAAATGACAAACATAGAACATACTAACATAGAATATAGAAGCTTACTGTTGAGAGTCCAAGGCCTTGCTTTTCTTCTCTAAAAATTTCGGTACTATAAGCCTGTTATCATAAAACATTGTGACAAAATAATCAATTGATCTTCAAATATACAAATGACAATCTGTGGTTGTATTTTTGTTGATTGGTACCTTCATTGGTCCTTGCAAACCATTTAAAGATCCTAGAAAAAATCGCATAGCAACAGCCATCCAAAAACTTGTACTAAGTCCAAACAGTGTGTTGAAAATAATACTGAAATTATATATTTATCATCATCATCAATAATGTAACCAAATATTTATAGGTTCTAACTTCTAAGTATTAAGCACAAACAAATTTTAAACAAAGATAACATAAAGTGAAACTTTTTTCAATAACATATTTACTTACACAGATAAAATTCCGAAAACTGCAACAGACTTTCTACCATAACGATCGGCTACTACTCCCCAAAATATAGATGTTATAGATCTTCCTAGCATGAATGCGGATCCTACAACATTTTAATAGTCATATTAGCATAAATAATAAAAAGATTATCGGACACCAAAAACACAATACTAACACATTCGTTTCAGCAAAAAAATTTAAAAAATAAATTGATTAAATGTAATCAAAAGTGTACATAGACAATATCTTTTAAAAAGTACGAGTGTTACTTATAATCTTACCTATATAACCAGCATAGGCACTCACATCCTCCTCTCTTTCTGCAAAATTGAAATCTCTTACCTAAAACAAAAAGTATTGATCAAATCAAATGTTGCATTATTATGTGCATTAGTGCAATTAATTAAGGTCATGAAATTTCATGTAACAAAACATTAAACTAACAATGAACAATAGCTATTATTAATTAAACATAAATTACCATGAAATATAGGTAAGGAAAGAGAGATGCTATAGGCAAAGCTGAAAAACACAAAAACAAAAATATATCAATCATGCAAGAGAATTACAGAAAAGAAAAAAACATCATAAAATGATTAGCTTACAGCTGCATAAAACCACAATCCAAATGTTCAAGAGATTTAGAAAAGTGACATCAGTTTTGAGCTCTTTAGCTTTGTCAACTTTGCAACCAGGACAATTCTCATAGTAGTGTTTCTTCAACAATGCATCTCTAACATTTTCATCCTCCATGTTTTGCAAATTATAATACAACAAGAACAAAACAATATAATGCTCTTGTTTTTCTGTAAACAGACTGACTGAGATTTTTGTCTCTTTTATATTAGTCCAAAGAAGAGCCGATTGAAGAGCTGAGAAAGAAAATAACAAATTATATAGAATGAACTATGAGAAAGACAGTGGAAATTTGGTCACGAAATCCATAAGTTTTTTTTAGTGAATTAAAAATTTAAAAATAGACAAATTTTATGCCGACAAATAAAATAAAATTTAAAAAAGTGTATTAGATTATATGAAAACATTATTGCAAAAATTAATACATGTAACCTATACATAGTAAAAAAAAAAGGATTGATACTCCTTTAGATTATATTGATAATTAATACTCCTTTAGATTTATTTACTTTTAAAAAATCAAATATATTAAAAATCAAATATATTTATATAATATATAGATCAGATATATTATATATTCAATCAATTTAAATGAATTATGATGTTATGAATAGAATAAGAAGAAATATTCGTGTAACTTACTATTGATATAATTTTATAAAAATACCTAGTAAAAATGAAAACTAATAGAATGGTTGAGTGAAATAATTAATACAGTTTAACTAACTATGAAATGTTCATAAAATTTGATATAAAATACTATTTAAAATAATTAAGTTTGGGTAGTTAGCATTTTCATAATAATAATAATAACTATAATAATAATAATAATAATAATAATAAAAAAAAGAAATAATAATAATAATAATAATAATAATAATAAAAAAAGAAATAATAATAATAATAATAATAATAATAAAAAAAAATAATAATAATAATAATAATAATAATAATAATAATAAAAAAAATAAATAATAATAATAATAATAATAATAATAATAATAATAATAATAATAATAATAATAATAATAATAATAATAATAATAATAATAATAATAATAATAATAATAATAATAATAATAATAATAATAATAATAATAATAATAATAATAATAATAATAATAATAATAATAATAATAATAATAATAATAATAATAATAATAATAATAATAATAATAATAATAATAATAATAATAATAATAATAATAATAATAATAATAATAATAATAATAATAATAATAATAATAATAATAATAATAATAATAATAATAATAATAATAATAATAATAATAATAATAATAATAATAATAATAATAATAATAATAATAATAATAATAATAATAATAATAATAATAATAATAATAATAATAATAATAATAATAATAATAATAATAATAATAATAATAATAATAATAATAATAATAATAATAATAATAATAATAATAATAATAATAATAATAATAATAATAATAATAATAATAATAATAATAATAATAATAATAATAATAATAATAACAACAACAAAAATAATAACAAAAACAACAACAACTCCAAATGTCACATATACTTCTTTTTTTTCATCCATACACGTATTACCATATCTATTTTTTAATATATTTTAATATCTAGATTTTGTTTCATTTTCTAGTTTTAGATCTAAAATTGGTGGCTGTCCCCCTTCATATTGTCCCTTGTTTGTTTTCTTTTTTTAATATGATGATTGTTGCTTAAAAAAATAATGTTAATATTTTTTTGTGATATATGTGAGAGAAAATAATGTTTTTTTGTCCTTTAGTGTATTAGAGAGTTTTTTTTTTTTTTAATGAAGAGGGTTAGATGTCCATAAAACAATTACACGATAATCAATTTAGGAGAGACAAAACTTCGCTCATCCGCCTCCAGAATAGGCTCAAACATTTCTGGACAACTCTCAAAATTATTACACATATCATTCATAGTGAAACTACATGTAGCTAAAGCATCGACAAGTCTATTGGCTTCCCGATACGAATGAAGAATCACCACTTCCCAATCCATGTCCAATAACTGCCATATCTCCTCCGCTAAGGACCTCCCAAGCGTAGAATACTTCCTACGCTGTATAATATCAACCACATCTCTGGAATCCAAACGAATCTTCACCTTAGAAAAGTTGAGACTCCAAGCCAACTTAAGCCCTTCAAGTAAGTCTCACATCTCTGCCATAATAATTGTCCCACACCCAATGAACTTGGAAAAACCCTTTAGCCAATCCCCGTCACTTCCCCAAATAACACCACCACAACTAATCATCTCGTTGTTGCACGCCCCCTCAACATTTAAGCACACCCAATCCCTTCAGGGAGGCTTCCACCCTACCTGAATAATAGATTGGCGATCATGTAGTCGCGGACGGATAATACGATCCTCCAAAGAAACGTCATTCATCATTCATCTAACTACCACCTCCTGTCTAATCGGTCTCACAAACCCTTCTTCATGTCTTTCTTTATTTCTCCATCGCCACAACGTGTGACACAATGTAGCCCAAAAGCTACTCCACCCCTTATGTACCTTCCTCCGCCGTGAATCAACAACATTAGCCGTTATCCAAGTCTGTAATGGCATTGTGAAAAACGCTTGTCTCTGCTGCCCGTGAACCAGTGTACTAGAGAGTTCTGGATCTGGCGACCAAAAGTAAATTAACAATATTACTAAAAAAATAAAAATAAATAGAAATAAATTATATTATTAAAGAAATAGTTATATTCATATTAGGAGTTTATTTTTTATCCTACGTGTATCTTTTTTATAGGATGGATATCTCTTCTTTTTCTTTCCATTGGGTATAAATAGATGGCTTATAGCTGATTGGTGTAACTGAATATAACAGTATTTGTAATTGTTTTTCAAGATGAATAAAACTTTATCTCAATCTTCTTCCTCACTCTGCAATTTCTTTTGCTTCACATACTGTCCAATTCTTGAACGCTTGACATAGTCAATATGGTATCAGAGCAAGGGTTTGTGATGACTTTTGGCAACATAGTGTCAGAAAAAAATTGGGTAAAACTGTATCATCTGTTAAAGAACTAAAAGGGAAGATGGATTCCTTAAATGTAACATCTCTACTGACTAGAATTTTCTTGGTGTCAAGGTTAAGGAGCTTATAACCTTTAACACCATGAGGATATCCTAGCAAGACACAAGGTGATGCACGAGGAGAAAATTTATTTCTATATGCAGGAATGGTAGAGGCAAAGCACAGACAACTAAACACTCTAAGATGTTCGTATTCAGGAAGTTTACCTTGTATTAACTCATAAGGAGACTTATTGTCTAGACCAGGAGAAAGGACTCGGTTGATCAGGAATGCACTTGTATTGACACAATCTCCCCAAAATCTTAAGGGAATCTTAGATGGAAACAAAAGTGCTCTTGCAACATTCAACAAATGTTGTTGCTTTCTCTCCACAACTGAGTTTTGTTAAGGTCTATGAGGGCAAGACAACTGATGTGTGGCTCCTTCTTCTTAGAGAAAGACAATCAAATCGAGCTCTTTGGCATTATCACATTGAATCCCTTTGATGGTAGTATTGAATCGTGTCTTAACAAACTTGAAAAACAGTTTAATCAACATAGGTGCTTCAGATTTATGTTTCATCAAATGAATCCAAGTATATCTATTGTTATTATCAACAATTGTTAAAAAATAGTTAAAACCATCATATGTAATTTTAGCAAATGGCCCCCATACATCACAGTGAATAAGATCAAAAGGTGATGCGGTGTGATTATTATGCGCAATAAAAGGCAAACGATGGAATTTTGAAAGTGGAAAAATAGGGCAAAAATCAGGATTAGATTTATTAAAAGAGAATAAAGTTGGAACAAATTTTTGAATAGACTGTAAAACTGGATCAGGAAAATTCCCTAGTCTGGCATGCCAAGTATTGAAGGAGACATGTCCAACAACATTACATCTAGGAACAGAAATAGAACTATTATCTAAAGAAGCATTAAGGGAGATAGATGCCCTGTCATTAATAAACTTGAGGAAGTAGAGGCCATGAGTATAATCACTCGAACCAATCACCCTCCCATGTTGAGTGTCCTAAAAGAGGAATCCAGTTTTAGAAAAATTGACATTCAAGTGAGAATTTTGCACTAATTGACCAACTGATAGAAGATTAATGCGAAATAAATGAATGTATAACACATTTTGCAGGGTGAAATATGGATTAATGACCATGAACCAAACCCCCGAATTCATGATGATGGTGCAGCACCACAGCCTGATGTGGTTGTTGATCTTGATAACCAACATGTTCTAGTTCCTGATGATTATCAAATCTTGCCTATTATCAATGACCCACCACCTCAAAGGCCCACCAGAATGCGTAGACCTCCAGTTTACCTCCAAGACTATCAATGAAGTGTTCAATATCCAATACAAGATCATTTGTGTTATGATAAAATGCATCCTACTTATAGACACTTTGTAGGGCAAGTTTCCAGCATTTATGAGCCATCCTTCTATCACCAAGCCGTGTCTAGTCCTGAGTGGAGACATGCCATGGCAGAGGAAATTGCTTCCCTCGAGGCCAACAACACATGGAGTATTGAGAGTCCGCACAAGGGTAAAAAGGTTGTAGGATGTAGGTGGGTTTACAAGGTAAAGTATAGAGCTGATGGTTCCTTGGACAAATGCAAAGCACGTTTGGTTGCGAAAGGTTTCACACAATAGGCTGGTATCGACTTCTTGGATACTTTTTCTCCGGTGGAGAAGTTAACCACTGTCAAACTGCTACTTTCTATAGCTGCTCAGAGTCAGTGGTGCTTCATCCAATTAGACATAAATAATTCCCTTTTGAATGAAGACCTATTTGAATAAGTGTTTATGCAGCTACCTCAAGGTTATCCAATAAAGAGAGAGAATCTAGTTTACAAATTGAATAAGTCCTTATATGGCTTGAGACAAACATCTAGGCAGTGGTACCGGAAATTCAGTGCTACTCTCACTTAATTAGGATTTGAGCAATCATCAACTGATCATTCTCTGTTTATATGTGGCATGGAATCTTATTTAGGAATTCTCGTAGTACATGTAGATGACATCGTGCTTGCAGGACCAGATTCTAAGAGGCTCGAGGAGGTTGAGATTCTCTTACAACAACACTTCAAGCTGAAGGTATTGGGAGATCTCAATTACTTCTTTGTCTTGGAAATTGCTAAGTCATCTAATGGAATTCATCTATGTCAAAGGAAGTATACCCTATAGCTGCTTCAAGACACATGCTACCTTGCTTCCAAGCTTATAAGTGTGCCCCTAGACTCTACAACATCTTTTAATGATATCGATGGAGACAGTCTTGAGGATGTTTCAGCTTATCGAAGGCTCATAGGAAAGTTGATGTACTTAACTATATTCAGGTCTGACATTGCCTATGAAGTCAATAGACTAATCCAATTCATGCAGAAGCCTCGTACCACCCACTTGGCAGGAGTGCATCATGTCTTACAATATCTCAAAGGCACGCCAAGAAAAGGTCTATTTTTTCCAAGCAAATCATCATATCGTGTTTTAGCATTTGTTGATGCTGACTGGGGAAGTTGCAAGGTAACACGTAAGTCCACCATAGGTTTCTGTGTATTCTTAGGCGATGCTTTAATTTCGTGGAAGTCTAAGAAACATCCTACAATAGCTAGATCCTCGGCAGAGGCGGAGTATCGTGCCCTTGCTTCTCTTACTTATGAACTTCTTTGGCTAAGGCAATTGATGTGCACCTTTGAGGTGAATTTGAAGTCTGTCATGGTTTTTTGTGTTAGCATGTTCGTTGTCCAGCTAGCAACGAACCCCCTAAGCCACTAAAGATAAAAACATGTTGATATCGATTTCCATTTTATTTTTCAGCATGTGTAGAATCAATTCCTCAAACTAATCCATGTAACATCTTCTCAGCAACTTGCAGATCCTCTCACTAAGGCTCTCTCACGACCTTTATATGAGTTTCTAACATCCAAGTGGTGAATGGTCGATATATATCTTCCCATTTGAGGGGGAGTATTAGGAGTTTATTTTTTATCCTACGTGTAGCTTTTCTATAGGATGGATATCTCTTCTTTTTCTTTCCATTGGGTATAAATAGATGGCTTATAGCTGATTGGTGTAACTAAATATAACAGAATTTGTAATTGTTTTTCAAGATGAATAAAACTTTATCTCAATCTTCTTCCTCACTCTGCAATTTTTTTTGCTTCACGTACTGTTCAATTCTTGAATTTTTGGCATAGTCAATAATTCATTAATATGGAAAATTGATGTTAAAGGTAATTTTTTTGTGTGGGTACGAAGAACAATGGTTTGTTGTAATTAAATTTTTTTCTTTCATATGTTGGAGATATTATTAGTTTCGATTTGTTATTGATAAAATATATAGATATTTTTAGTGGAGAGGATCCAAATATGTATAGTCTTAATTTCATCATTATCTTTTTAATGGTTCATTGGTTAATTTCATTCATATTTCACTTCTTAAAATTAAATAAGTAAAACTAATTTTATATTTGAAAATATAACTTTCATTCAATTATCATTTTTCTAAAAATTTTCAAAATTATCTAAATAATATGAACATCATCAAACCTTAATCTTAAAGTGTGTTTTTAATTTGAAGCTAGAGAATTTTTACTTTATATGTAACGTGATATTGTATTATAGTGTGTAGTCCTAATATTAAAATATATACATGCATTCATAAAAAGTTATTTTTAATATATATACTTCATTGTTGTAATAATATCTTTTGGATGGTTGTATTAAGTAAAAACAACATTTGAAAATAGGATGTAATTCAGACAATATGCAAGAACAAGATAGTTCAGCATTTGAGTGTGATTGTGTTATTCAACGAAAGTGTTTGATAAAATTAATTATACAAGAGTTGTTCAGTTAAAGTGTATGACATAATCAACTAAGCAAGATGTTTCCCGGTGTAGATAAAGTTCTCCACATAATTTGTTAAGGAGAAGTGCTCAACATGAGATTGTGTATCATCTTAGCATAAAGTTTGGGTTCTGAGTATCTTCAGAGATTTCTTTCAACAGAGTTGTGGCGTTGATTTCTTTAGAAGATGTAGAAGCATATTTATGAGAAGAAGTGTGTGTTGTTAATCCAAAATCAATATATGAGATTTAGTTAAAAATGAATTGGTTGGATGTACCTTGAAGGAAGATTGGTCCAAAACTACTCTACAAAGAAGATGGATATGAACAGAGTTAACTTGGATGATTTGATGTAACATATGAAACACAATGATCCAACATGTGTGCAGCAACATCTGGTCTCTTCCAACAGATTTATGTTATTGCAGTTGTGGTTCTGACTTAGTTTATTCAAAGTTCACTCTACAAAGAATATATATATATATATATATATATATATATATATATATATATATATATATATATATATATATATATATATATTCATGTTAAAGACTTAATTTGGATGTATTAATATATTGAACATGATGCTTCAACATATATGCAGTGCAACATCTATTATTGACAGCAAGTCATATGAATGTTGCATGGTGCGTAATTTTTTATTGGGATGTAATCAAATTTTTTGCATTTATTTTAGCAATGTTTATTAAATTTGAAATATAACAAATCATATATTTTTGTAAGACAATTATGAAGAAGATCATATCCAACAAAATCAACTATTTTCTGGACTAAATCAAATCAGAAATTCAAAAGAGAAAAACTGAGAAATGCATTTTATTTAAGGTGACTCAAACCTCACGTTGTAGGTGTGCAAGTTATGAATATTCCTTGTCTAAGGGTTTATAGGGTCTTTGTTTGTGTTATCTTTGTGCACCACTTTAATGCCTCATTTCATATATTAAGGCATAGAGTGTGGTTTCATAGTTGAATTGTAAAACTTTTGTTCCAAGATAATAGATCTATAAGCTTGAGAACGAAGTGTTTATTGTATTCCACACTAATACCCTCATAAAGATTAGTATTGATTTTGTGTGTATACTACTCTATGTTTCAGTAATTTGGCACAATTGTTGGTTTGCCTTAGTTGAGTTGTAGTATTCAACATTCAATAGGGTTGTTATTGAATTTGATCACTTGATATTTGTGATTGAGAGAAGGTAATGGAGTTCTCATATTTAGGGGATGTTAGTTTTGTAGATTGGCAACAATTTTGGTAAAACATTCTGCTCAGAAAATGCCTTGAAGAATAATGTATCAACATGTTTTATGAAGGTGTCACAGCAGATATCCTAACATGTGCTACATACCTGAACTGGTTTTTTCAGTTCAGAAATATTAGGAGTCTGTTTGTTTTAAATTGTATGCTCGGATTAAGCAACCTTTGTAACGTTCTTATGTATCATTATTGGAGAACTTTTATCCTACTTTAATGGATAAAGTATAGGACTAGATGAGGACTTGTGAAGTGCTTATGAGCCAACCCTAAGCTATTGTCATCATATAAAACAACATGTTAACCCTACTTGCAGAGTTAGCCATTCTAGAAGAATATTGAACGTACTGAGTTTAAGTTTTAGGTTTTAAGTCTTTGTTGGTTGTTACTTGTGAGTTACTCTAGTATTGTTTAATACTTGAGGTGGACGTTGGTTGAGTTGTAATTTTTTAGTCATCAATAAGCTTTGAAGCAATGATGATTATGTGTCCTTGAAGTCTATCTTCAAGTATTTGTTATTGTTTATTGTTGTCGTGTGTGATTGAGTGGAGTGAGAGGGGTTTCTCATATCTAAGAAGATCTTAGGTAGAAGGGTCATTGGGTAGTGATTAAGTGAGGGGTGTAAACAGGGAAGTTTAACTCCAAATTAATACTGCTAATAGTGGACTTCATCCCTTGCTTGGTAGACTCCAAACGTAGGTGTGTAGCACCGAACTGGGTAAACAATTCATTATTATTTAGTTTTCTGCATTTAGTTTCTATGATGTTATTTGTTCATCAAAACATATATTAGTGTCGTGACATAACCTTTGACATCTCATATCTGATAGAATTTCAATTGGTATCAGAGCAGGCATCCTGCTCTATCTCTGAGTGAGATCTAGGAAAGATACTTTCTGGTACTATGAACAAGGAAGGAGGATTCGTGAGCAGACCACCTATTCTAGATGGTACTAACTATGATCTATGGAAAACTCATATGATGGCATTCTTAAAGTCCTTGGACAATAGGGCTTGGAAAGTTGTCTTGAAAGGATGGTCACATACTGTTATTATTGGGGAAGACAATCAACCCACTGGTAAGTTGAAGCCTGAAGAAAACTGGTCTAATGCAGAAGATGAACTAGCTCTTGGAAATTCAAAAGCTTTGAATGCTATATTCAATGGAGTTGACCGAAAAATCTTCAGATTGGTAAATACATGTGAAGTAGCCAAATATGCTTGGGAAATTCTTAAAACTACTCATGAAGGCACCTCCAAAGTAAAGATGTCAAGACTGCAGCTATTAACCACTAAGTTCGACAACTTAAGGATGAAGGAAGAGGAAAGCATTCAAGAATTTCACATGAACATCCTTGAGATAGCCAACGCGTGCAGTGCCTTAGGAGAGAAGATACCAGAAGAAAAGTTGATGAGGAAGATTCTCATATCTCTCCCCAAGAGATTTGACATGAAAGTGACTACCATAGATGAAGCTCGAGAAATCAACAACATGAAAGTAGATGAACTTGTTGGATCTCTTCAAACGTTTGAGCTAGGCAAAATGACATGTTTGAGAAGAAGAATAAAAGTATAGCTTTTATGTCAAACACTGAAGGAAGGAACGAGGAATGTGATTTGGACACCGAGGAAGGGCTATCTAGTACTATATACTTTCTTGGAAGATAATTTAATAAAGTGCTTAAGAATATGGAGGAAAATTCAATACCTAATGTTAGGAACATCCCATATGACATCAGTAGAACAAATAACTTTGATTTTAAGAACATCCCATATGACATCAATAAAAATTTAAAATTCAATATGACATCAATAACTTTGATTTTAGGAACTTTGATTTTAAAATTCAATACCTAATGTTAGGAACATCCCATATGACATCAATAAAAATTTAATTTTAAATGCTTTGATTTTAAATAAAACACATTCATAGAACAACAATTTATAAACTTAACAAGTTCTTACATAGTCATATCACTAAAATGACTTAAACAATTCATTTGTCTCGCTAACTTAAAAATTATAATTCATTACTAACGTCTTCTTCATGTGTTTCTTCGATGCCATCTTTATATTGATCACTTTCATTAGATGGTTCTTCGACGCCATCTTCATATTGATCACTTTCATTAGTTGGTTGTGGTGGACGAGAAGATGACCCAAGAAATCCCAAATGATTCATTAAAAATGAAATTTTATTATTCGCTTTGATCATTTTTTTTCTTGTCGATGCAATTGTTGCCTCATCTCCAACTTCTCTTGTTCTTGTCTTTGCAACGATGCATTTAAAGCATGGACTTGACTTCTCAAAGCATCAACCTCTTGAGAGTCACTCGAAACACTTGAAGGTTTATTTGATAATGAAACCAAAGTCTTGGAAGAGGTTCCAAGACCAAATACCCTCCCTTTATTCTTTCCAACTGACTCTACCCATATATCCAAATCAGGTGGAATTCCAATAGTTGGTTGACTATCAGCTTTATCCTCTTCCGGAATAGTTGGAATCTAAGAAGAAATCTCCAACTTTTTTCGTTCAAATTGATCCTAAAAGAAAATTTACAAAATAGTAAGGAATTAAATTCAAGAAAAGTGATACATTCCAAAAGACTTGTGTGCAGATTTAAAATTCAATCAAATTAGTACTCACATATGCGGATTCAGCATGAACTCCTGCCCAACTTTGATCCTTTTTCCTATGTGTGCGAAAATAGAACTTCGTCAATGATGGATCTACACCTCCGTTTTTATTTATTCTAAAATTTTAAAAGAAACAAGAAACAATGTCATTTATTATAGATACTAATTTGAGAAGTTTAATGAAAAACTTATAATACATACCATTCTTTTCCAATGCAAACGACGAGGAATAGATCCTCCAGTGTGAAGAGATGCACCATCCATAGAACACTGATTCCTTTTATTGGTTTGACATGCTTTTTTGAATTTGGAAGAATTCCAATGTACCAATAACTGCTTCCACACATCATCTCCCATCCATCCGGGTTTGTCATCTAAGTTTTGGCGAACTTCTTGCATTAGTTGGGACATCTTAGCTGCACCTCTTTTTTCAAAATTACGTCGTACCGTAACCTTATGTTCTAGTAGTCATGTAAACTTTTTCTGTAACAAAATAATCAATGTAAGTCACAGTATTCTATTTTTTAAAATTATTACAAATCTCAACATATGTATTTCATAATGACTATTCAATCAAATAACTCTTGCATTTTGAGTCAGAATTATATTAGACAGTGTTTAAATTTAATTACCTGAAGTAAGTCAAAGAAAGAACCACGTTGATTAGATGATAATTTCTTCCATGATGGTTTTCCCTCAACCAAATGAGTACGAATGATGTGAGCAATATCTGCAACCACCAGCTTGTGAAGATAAAACCTGAAAAAAGAGACATTTTAAATAGACTATGTTATACCTAATGAACATTTTCAATTCTTTTTCTTACAGTATTTTCATATTGCTCTAATATTTATAATGATCACAAGTTCCATTTGGGGTCCTTACATAAATAGCGATAAGTGTCATCACATACCACAAGAGATTATAATAAAGATGTCCTCTTTATATCAACTCCAAATATATGCACAAACTTAAATGGAGTATTAACTATTATATGCGAGTAAGACACTCACCCATCACCTTCAGGAAGTATTGGGATTTTATTTCCAACAGTGTCTCCACTAACATGGCTAGATGACGATGAGGCTTCAATGACCATAATTTGAGAAGGGATGGTTCGAGATGGATGTTGAGAATGGGGTTGATTAGGTTGAGTTTGAGAATGGATAGGCCGAGATTGATGTTGATATTGAGGTTAAGAAGGGATAGGTTGAGATTCATGTTGATATTGACGTTGATTAGGTTGAGGTTGAGAAGGGATGGGTAGAGATTGATATTGAGATTGAGGTTGAGAAAGGATGGTTTGAGATTGATGTTGATATTGAGGTTGGTTAGGTTTAGGTTGAGAAGGGATGGTTCGAGATTGATGTTAAGATTGAGGTTGGTTAGGTTGAGATTGAGAAGGGATAGGTCGAAATTGATCTTGGTTAGGTTGAGGTTGAGAAGGTTGAGTGTGAGATTGGGTGGGTTTAGGCCGTGATCGAGGTTGAGGTTGATTGGGTTGGGGTTGAGCTGGTAAATGGTGAGATTGGGTGGAATGAGGACGAGGTTGAGAATGATGGGATTGGGATATAGATCTAGATGGTGATTGAGTTAGTTGAGGTCGAATTGGATGTGGAATAGGTTGGGGTTGTGGTCGTAGTTCAGTAAGTTGAGGCCGACTTGGATGTGGAATAGGTTGGAGTTGTGTATGATATTGAGTGAGTTGAGGCCAACTTGAACGTGGAATAGTTTGGGGTTGGGGTTGAGCTTAAGCTTGATATTGATGGAGTTGAATGAGATTAGGAATAGGTTGATGTTGAGGTTGAGTGAATTGAGATTGAGTGGATTGAGGTTGAATAAAATATGGAATAGGTTGGGGTTGAGCGGGTTGGGTTGAGTGAGTTAAGGTTGAGTGATTTCATGTTGAGTAGATATAGAACATTTCCCACAATTCTTCTTCTTGGACTTTTTTGGCGGCATCGTTTGCAAGAATTCCGGATCCTCAACAAATTAATCGACCTCTACAGAATTAAAAAAAACACAATAATTAGTAATGTGTAGATAAAGAGGATTAACATATTATACTTGTCGGATCATATAGAAAGAAAAAGAAAAAAATCATAGTACTACTAATAAAAATCACCAAGCAAGTGGAGTGAATTTGGAAGAAAGTGTGCAGCTAGCATTCTATGAATGGAACACCAAATTCTTCACTGTTAGCACTGAATACAATTCTAAATTTTCTCCCCTTATCATAAAAATCCGCAGGTATACCTGCAGAATTTGCTGCGGAATAATGTTTCGCAAAGAATTTTAGTATATTTAATAAAATCCGCAGGTATTCCTGCGGATTTTTTTCGCGAAAAAATTCATAGGAAATTCCGAAATTTCTAATATTAATATTTTCAAACAAAAAATAATCAATTTTAAGAAATAACTAATTTTAATTTTTTTTTAAATTTACAAATAATTGGTTTAAAAATTCTTCTTATTAAACAATGATTTAAAATCAATTTTTTATTAAAAAAGATTTATATAATCATAACTCATTTTATAGTCAATTTTAATATAAATGTGGTTAGAATTATAAATTTATACCATTTAAATAATTTTAAAATAGTTATGATTTGATTTCTTAAAATAACCCATGGACACGCTTACTAAAAATGACATTGGTCAAAACTATAATCTTTAAACGTGACTTTTTTTTTTTTAGAGAAATGATATTTTTACACTCAAATTTAGGTGTCAAAAGATGTCTAGTATAGATTTTAAGTGTTGTAGTGTGTTATTGAATTCATATAAATGCATAAAATAAAAAAGTAAGAGAGAGATAGAGATTAATATATATACTATTAATATAAATTTATACCATTCACATAATTTTAAAATAGTTATTTTAGATTTTAAAATAACACTACTCTTTTATTTATTCTGATTTGAGCTGATTTGCTCTGTCAACGTGTCAGCTTTAAAACCAGAACAATGACACTTCTCATAATATCTTTTCTTCAATAATGTACTAATTTCCAACATTCTCAACCTCCATCTACTCAAAATTATAACAACAATAAAACAATGTTCTTCTTTTTCAACCCCTCTTTGCAGAATCTTTCTTTTATTTGCAAAACATGGAGGAATAATAAAAAATACAGCGATGAGAAGAAAATAACAAATAATTGCAGTGAATTGTGATGGAACAAAATGCCAATTGACATTTGATGTTAAATAATATTTTAAAAAAATCAAAACAATGACAAATTGGAAACTAAATAAAGATCAATATTTTAAATTACAATTTTGAAACTATTTTGAATTTTAGAAAATGATAAAATATTAATTTTTAACTTATATTTTTATATATATAATTTCACAATAAATTTATATAAAATAATTAGTCATGTTTTATAAAAAACCTATAAACAATTTTTTTTTTTTAAATAAAAAAATTATTTATTCTGAGTGTAACAATATGAGAGATTAAAATTATTTAAATTTAAAACAGGATAATTAATTTTGTCGATCAAATAAAAGAAGGATACTAAAATTATAAATAAATTAAATTAATATTATATAAAAATATAAAATTAGTATAAGATCGTATTGGTATTTAATATTTCCTCATATCTTTTTCTGATAGAATATTTCCTCAGATCTTATTTATAAACAATTATAGTTTGAATCGGTTGAACAATTAATGCATTCCATCTATATAATAGAATAAATATAATAACAGATCATTTCCGGGCATCATTTATTTTCCATGTGACTATAGTCAGAATGTGGACCGGATCTATCCACAGCAAAACTGTATATAATATCTCTTAGCAATAAATATAAATGATAATAGAGAAAAGGTAATTATAACATAAAATGTAAATGTATAATATTAAGAATAAGAATACAATAACAATTACATTTGTGCCAATAATAATAATAATAATAATAATAATAATAATAATAATAATAATAATAATAAAATAATAAAATAATAATAACAGTAATAATAATAATAATAATAATAATAATAATAATAAATAAATAATAATAATAGTAATAATAATAATATTAATAATAATAATATGTTCAATAAAGAAACATTGGTGTTTGGCGATTTTCGGTGAAAAAAGGGGATTTCCAGCAAAGAACCCACGAACTCCGATTAATCTTTAGTATTATTTCTCTGGTTGGTGTTTTTTCTCTGGCGATTTTCGATGAAAAAGGGGACTTTCGACGAAGAACTCATGAACTCTGATTGATCTTTAGTATTGTTTCTCTGGTGATAACTTGATCTGGGATGAAATCGGTGACCTAATCTATGGATTAGGGATCAATTTTGAGGATTAAGTTGTTTTTCTATGGTGTATAGGGTTTGTGATGAGATGTGGCCGACTGAGAAAAAAGGTGGTGACTCCACCGGTGAGGATCAAAATGCTCTCACCAAAATAAACTTGAGTGAGGAAGATGTAAGCTCAAGTAGAATGGATCCATCACAAATGAGGAACTGGTCAACAAAGAGATTCAAACCCCCAGTCTAAAACTAATTGTGTAAGAGAAGATGGAAGAGAAGCATTACAACTATGATGGGGACGTTCAACCTAAGCTATGGGTGGATATCATTCGAGGTAATCGAATTACATCCAATGATGTAGCTATCCTGTTTGTGGCGCCAAAGATCATTAATGGTGAGGTTGAAGTTGAAATATGCAAAGGGGATGTTGAGTATGAGATCAAGCTCTGGGAATTTCCCCTAATCATGTATGTGAATGGGACAAATTTGAGTATGAACGCGATCAAAAGTTACATGATGAAGTCACAGGGCTTTGCCAAACTGCCAAAAAATTTCTACAACGATGAAGGATACTTCACCTTGAAGTTTAAGTCTGAGAAAGACCGTGATAAAAATGATTATGTGAAGCCCTTACACAATACAAAATGTACCAATGTTCTTAATAGAGTGGAGACCTGGGTTTATGACGGAAAAATATATGTTGAGGGTCGTGCATGTTTGGGTAAAACTACCACAACTACCTTTACATCTATGAGGGGCTCGAAGCTTGGGAAAGATAGGAAGTGTTCTAGGGATACCTATGTTTACCGATGAATGCACAACTAGAAAGTTGAGTGTTTCATATGCAAGGATATTAGTTGAAACTGATGTGACACGGTAAATGTGTGAGGAAACCAATATCAAGAACAATAAAGGGTAGCGCTTCAAGCAAAAAGTTGAATATGAATAGAGGTCGGCTTGTTATGAGAATTTTTATAAAGTTGGACAAAATTTCATCAAGAGAAAAAAGCCAGACCAAGTGAAACAATAGAAGCCAAGAGTTGAAGATCCTAAACTAGTGGAAACTACTATTATGGACAAGAAACTAGAGGAAATAACTGAGGTACCGAAGGCAAAGGAGGACCTTGAAGAACAACCTAAACGAAGTTGGACTGAAGTGAACAAAAGGCCCCATGAAAAATTTAAGAAGATCATGTATGATATCTTAGTTGATGAAGTTCATTGCAGTAATGGTTTTGAGTCATTAAGGTTTTGGGATGATCCTTTAATGGAACACCATTAAGGTCAATGATTATAGCCTGAAATGTGAAGGGATTAATAAATGGGCCAAGACCGAAGAGATAAGATCTTGTCTCCATAGGTGCATGCTTGTGATAGCTATAATAGTAGCAACTAGAGTGAAGAGCCATAAAGCTGATAAAAGAAGTAAGATTTTATGGTCTCATTGGTCATATGCTGACAAATACTCAAAGCATGCTAGTGGAAGAACTTAGGTGTTATGGGATGACAACAAGGTGGAGGTAAAAGCTCATCATTGTATTGAGAAACTAATGCATTGTAGTGTTTATAATAGGGATGGAAAATTCATGAACCCACTCACTGCAGTTTATGCATCTAATAAATTGGAAAAAGGAAACAACTTTGGCAAGATATTGAATCTATAAATCAAAAATCAAATTGGGCCTTAGTGTATCATGGGGGATTTTAACAATGTGTTAAGTATCCGGGATATGATAGGAAAGATATATGCATGAGGTTGACTACATTGACCTAGTTGAGATGATTGAAAGAACAAGTTTATATGAAAGTGATAGTGTAAGAGAGAGAGATTTACTTGGTTCAATAAGCATAGTGAGGACCCTATTTATTCTAGAATAGATAAAGGTATTGGAAATATTGACTGGGTGCAAGATAATATGAATAAGGTCATTCGCATTCTTTGAAAGTGAAATTTCTGACCATGCCATGTTGTAGCTTAGAGGTGAGGAGTAGAGACTGAAAAGGAAGGTACAGTCTAAATTCCTCAATAGTCTAACTACTTACATGGATTTAAGGAAGCTGTTGAGAAGGACTAGAAAATAACTCACATAATCACAAAACCTCATAAGTTAATTAATTACTATATTATATAATAATTATTAAAATAAATAAATAATAAGATGACTAATAAATAAAAGGCAAAATATCTTTTTTAGTCTCTTAACTATATCTCGGGATACATTTTGGTCCCTTATCTCTAAAAAGTGTCAAAGTGGTCCTTTAATTGCTCAAAAAGGACCAAGTTTGTCCTTTCTGGACATTTTTCTAAAACGACGTTAAAATTTGCTTAGGTGGCATCACTTGGTCTTACACATGACATGTGACTTGACAAACATTCATTTTGAAGGTCATTAAATTCTTAGAAAAGTTCTAAAATTTTACGTTTTGACAAGTTTTGAACCCATGCCATTTTGAAAGAAGAGAAATACATTTACCACTAAGCCACTTCACAATTAGTGAGTATTATTGCATTTACGGTTATATAAATAGAAATTGCTTGCAAATATTTTTGTCTAAAAATATATATGTTTTTAGTATAGGTACAATTGTTAGAAAGTATTACTAATATTTGTTTTTATTTTGATAAAATAATAAATATTTTATTTGTAAGCTTGTTAATAATATTTACTTTCGGTTTTTATATGTAAATAATATTTTTACCATTTTTTGCATAAATAAATTATTAAAAAAGAAATAAATAAATATAATATGTTTTTAAAAACTGAATATTATATTTATAAAACCGAATAATATATGTTTAAGAATATTATAATATATAAGAATATTATTATTATTATTTAAAAATGAAATATTATTAATATTATTTTTTTAAAAATCCAGAATATTATTATTAATATTTGTAAAAATAGCATACTATTATTTTTAAATCAAAGTATTATTATATTTTATATAAACAGAATATTATTATTATTATATCAAAAACAGTTTTTGATCGTACCTGATCAGAAGGTGTCTTGGCCCAATCTGCAACGGTGATTCAAAGTGAGAAGGGGGGGTACCTGCAAGATACTCCGATGCCAAAGTAAGAAAAGGCAGAGAGAAGCAAGCAAGTAAAGAGAAGAGAATGAATGAGATACTTGATCCTCTCAAGTGAGAGGGTATTTATAGCCCCCAGCGCTGGGCCAATGTCCAGTTAGTGGGCAAAGATCCAAGCCCACTAACGGACTGCTAGGGTTTGCGTGTGCATGGAGGCCAGCACGTGGCCTCCTCCCTAGATTGTCAGCCCAAGGAATCCGGAATTGTTCTGGGATTTCCGGTGGGCGTGTGATGGTTGGAAAGATAATGGGTCCGATATTTTCGGGGGGCACGTGGCAGTCAGGACCGTTGGCCACGTGGCCCCCGCGTGTATAATCCAAGCTATCATCCAAGGGCAGTTGGGCCTTAATTCTATTTTTCCATTCTGGGCCTAAGTGTGGGCCAAGGATTGGGCCAGTCCAGAACCGGAGCCCCCCAAGTCTTTGCTCTTGATCAAGTGTGATGACTTTTAATCGAGCAGATCCTCGCATAGAGTCAATGCCGAAGTGCATTCAGGTGTGCCACGGGCACGAACCCGCAGCCACAACAGCCATTCAGCGGGCACATTTGGACCGTTTAGTGTCGAGGATATCCGCGTGTGCCCAAGGCCGGAGAGACGGGCAAGATTTAGTCTCCAGTCCTCGGGGAATAGCTCTCATGGATCAAACGTGTTAGATGCCACCTGTCGCTTCGAGAGGGGGTGCATGGCGCTCAAAAGGCGTGACCTTTCGTATGCCCAAAGATTTTGGCTATAAAAGGGACCCTTTAGGGTTTCATTTGTTTATCCTTTCCCAAGTCTCCAATTTCTGCCAACAGGACTCTTGAACGCGAAGTTTTTCAAAACATCACATCTTCAACTCTCAACATGTCTTCGACTTCAAACGCAGGTAAACATCCCTAATCCTTTGATAAACTCCTTTAAATTCGCGTTTTAGGATGAATTTAGGGCTTAAGTTTTATGAATATCGCGGGGAGGGGATTGAATATCACGGGGAAATACTTGCGCGTCGCGGGGAGAGAGTTGAATATCACGAGCAGAAATTAGAGTAATGCGGGTAGAAGTTTGAACACCACGAATAGAAACTTGAACACCTCGGGGAGATCATTGAATATCGCGGGGAAACGTATCGATACTACGGGGAGGTTTTGGTGGTTAGTTGATAAGTTCTTGAGTGTGTCGAGGGGAATGAACTTTCTGGGGAATGATTCAACGTAGTTGCTCCCCAGTGACACACGCGGGGTCCCCGAGAAGGATCTCTAGCTGATCGTGGTTGGTTTCCAGAATGCTTTCCTCGCTCGTGCTTCCGGGCCCCTCGCCGTGTCACTTGAGTCGTGGTGGAGGGGTGGATTTGATATCCTCGAATTCACTTTTCTTTTGCTGCTTTTCAGGTGCTGGGGACCATCCTCGCGAAGAGGGCGCATGTGAGCTACGACGGATAAGATTGGCCGCGGACCACTCCTGAGTCGCGCCCGAGCCGAGGGGCTTCCGTTCAGATTTTTCTACCGACCCTTCGAGTGCGTTCAACCTGATCGAGGACCTGGACGAGGGTTTCGAACCTTCATGGGTCGTCCAAATCCCCGGGCCAAGCAGGAGGATCTACTCGTCATATACTTCCACTCGATTCCCGATGTATGAGTTCGCTTTTCGGGAAGCGGGCTTTCGTATGCCCTTTACTAGTTTCCAAATGGGGGTCTTCACATGGCTGGACCTGGCCCCGTCACAACTCCACCCGAATGCTCTGGCCTTCATGAGGGCGTTCGAGATTGTTTGCCGGTATCTGGACATAGGCGCCACCCTCCCCCTGTTCTTCCGCATCTTCCATCTACAGCGACAGATGGTCGGCGATAAATGCGTCTGGGTGTCCTTCAAACAGTCGGGCAAGCTATTTAGGCCGTATCTGGAGTCTGTCCGCGACTTCAAGAAACGCTTCTACATGGTGAAGCCCCTCACCCGAGAAGCCGAGGACACCCTCTTCGATCGCACCGTGGAGGTCGGCGAAGACGGCAAAGAGGCGGACAAGCTGAGGGCCAAGTTCTCCCTCGAATGGGACAAGAAGCATTATGAGCGGTGACCGGATTTCTATTCCGTGAAGCCCGAGAAATTGGATAGAGAGGACCAGCTCTCCTACGAGAGGTTGGAAAATTTCGTGATGGGTTTTAGACCGGCCATCTGTGTCGATCGGGAAGGGAACGTGATCCTCGATTCTAACGGGGAAATCGAGATTGCCCGACGATACATTAATACGAAGGCCCTGCTGGACTGCGAGTCCGACGAGGACGCGCTGAGGCTTTTAGGTAATTATGTTCGGGGAGGCATAGTTTTGCTTGTTGCTCGTTTATTTAACTTATGCTAATTTTCTTGCTGTCTCTTGCAGATCGAATGGCGGCCATGGAGGAGCGCATGCTCAAGTTGCAACACAAAGGTGCCCGTGCTCCTGTCAAGGACCGAGTAGCTGAGCTTCAGCGACAGGCGCGGGAAGATCCTCAACCCGCCGTGAATACCCCTTCCCCGGCGTCATCCCCCGAACAAACGCTCAAGAGGCGAAGAAATGAGCGTCTTGAGCAAGGAGTGCCAGGGACTTCGGTTTCGACCGGGGATGCCTTTGTGCTACCCCGTGCTATGCTCAACGGCAGCTCTTCGAGGGGAGACCCCCAGTAGTGCAAGAGGCGGAGAGGGAGATGATCCTGGCGCTTGACCCGAAATTACGGGCGGAAGGTCTGAACGCCGATGTGTCCGCGGTCATCCGGATGCTTGAGACCTCGTTGACTCTCAACGACGAGGTGGCCAGCTATCGAACCAAAGCCAACAAAGCCAACGCCCGTGCCACTGAGCTGGAGATTGAGAACATGGCGTATCACGCTGAAGTGCTGAAGCTTTGGGGGATGGACGACAGGTGTAAGGCGATGGCCACAGAGCTGAGGGAGATGACCGACAAGTATGCGCCGCTGTCCGAGAAGAAGGACAAACTGGAAGCCGAGGTGAAATCGCTGCGAGGGCAGATGGCTCCTGCTGAGGAGCAGACGCTTCTTTCCCGGGCGGATCTGATCGGGCGGATCAGGGTCCTCGAGGAAGACACCGTGGAGACTCTGTCCTTTGGGTTCGACCAGGCCCTTCAGCAAGTGCAGGCAGTGAACCCCGGGCTGGAACTCGTGACTTCTGGGATCGGCCCTTTTCACCGCGTGGTCGACGGGAAGATTGTGGCTCCTGATGTTTAATTTATGTTTGGGCTTACGAGTCCGTTATTTTTGGCCTGCGTGCCCTTTTATAAATTTTTGTACACTGGGTTAGATGCCCGCTACTATTTTGTTGACCATTGTCGGTCATTTATGTATGAACTAGTTTTATTTTAATTGTCTATTGATTGCTTACTACTTTTGTTAAATATGCTCGACCTTGCTGTTTAAGCTTGCGCTAGGTTGGGAGGGTAGAGACCTCCAGACGGGGACGTAGTCATGGTCCGGACTACCTCCTCGTGGCGTGGACTGTCCGTCGCGAGTCAGACGTCCTGCCAAAGGTGCACAGAAAACCCGCGGATCTCAATCGAGGACTCCGCATCAAACGGGGGTCCCTACTCGTTATAGTCAAGGAAGTCCTCCCGCTTGTAAGCAGCTTGGGACACACGCGAGCACCATTCCGCGACCCAAGGCTGAGCTGAATCTCCGTGTAGGGCTTGACGGCCATTAAGTACTGGACATATGGCTGCTCTAGCTCAGCTATAATATTGTTTGAGCTTTGTAGCATTCCAAGGTCGAGGGAGTTGCACTCCGGCTAGGTTCTCTAAGTAATAGGCTCCTGTGTCCGTCTTTGCTCGGACGCGATATGGGCCTTCCCAGTTGGCGGCCAGCTTTCCCTCGCGGGATTCCTTTTGGTTTCTGCGGAGGACTAAACTGCCGACGTCAAACTTGCGTTTGATGACCTTTTGGTCGTGGTGTATCGTAATTTGTTGCTTCAAGCGGGCCTCCCGGAGGGTCGCGCCTTCGCGGATTTCGTCGACCAAATCTAGTTCTTCGCGCAGCGCTTCGTCGTTCATTTCCTCCTCGAGGGGAATTCGCACGCCTTGACGGTTCCGGATCTCGGCTGTATGACCGCTTGCCTGACGTTAACCGGAACGAGGATTCTCCCGTAGTTGAATGGGGAGTTGTCCGGTATGCCCATAGCACGCTGTGCAGTTCTTCGACCCATTTGTTTTTAGCCTCCCCGAGCCGTCGCCTGAGTCCCTGCAACGATACCCTATTTTCGGCTTCTTCTTGGCCATTGGTTTGGGGGTGCTCGATCGAGGTGAAGTGTTGCTTGGTGCCGAGCCGTGCCACGAAACTGCGGAAGTTCTGGTCTGTGAATTGTGTTCCGTTGTCCGTGACGAGAGCCTGCGGGATGCCGAAGCGGGCAAGTACGTTCCGTTTGAAGAAGCGGAGGATGTTGAAGGACGTGATTTTGGCGAGCGCTTCGGCCTCTATCCATTTCGTGAAGTAGTCCATGGCCACAATGAGGTACTTGTTCTGGTAGGAGCCTTGTGTGAAAGGACCGAGGATGTCCATTCTCCACCAGCTGAAGGGCCATGGTGACGTTAGCGTCGTGAGCTCGTGTGGTGGGGCAATGTGCATGTCGGTGTGGCGTTGGCACTTGTCGCACTTCTTGACGTGCTCTTTAGCGTCCCTTTGCATGGTGGGCCAATAATACCCGGCGCGCAATGCCTTACGGGCCAGTGACCGACCACCCAGATGTTGTGCGTTGATTCCTTCGTGGATTTCATGGAGAATGCCGGGCACCTTGGATTCCTCGACGCATTTGAGGAGGGGAATGGAGAATCCTCGTCAATACAAACGCTACTCGAGCACGACATATGAGCATGCTCGTCGCTTGGTGATGGATGCTTCTAATTTATCCGTGGGTAATTCCCCGCGGGTGAGGTAGTTGAATACGGGGGTCATCCAGCAGTCCGCGTCCCCAATTGCGTTTATGTCGAGCGTCGTCGACGACTTCTCGATGCTCGGTCGGACAAGCGTCTCTTGTATCACAGACTTGTTTCCACCTTTTTTTCTCGTGCTCGCGAGTTTGGACAAGATGTCTGCTCGGGTATTTTGTTCTCGGGGAACATGTCTAATCTCGGTCCGGTCGAAGCTTTTCAACTTTTCCTTAACGAGATTAAGGTATTCGATGAGGCTGTCGCTTTTAGTCTGGTACTCCCCGAGAACTTGCGATGCAACGAGTTGAGAGTCAGTGAACACTTGAATGTCTTGTGCGCCTATGTCTTCGGCTAAGCGCAGCCCTGCGAGCAAAGCTTCATATTCGGCTTGATTGTTGGACGTCGGGAAAGCCAAAGTTAAGGAATGCTCGATGACTATGCCTTCCTCGTTTTCGAGGAGGACGCCGGCACCACTCCCCGTCGAGCTGGAGGCTCCGTCGACGTGCAGGGTCCACCTTTTGCCTCCATTAGGCACCTGCTCGTGCGCTGTCATTTCGGCGACGAAATCGGCTAGCGCTTGTGCTTTCAGGGCTTTTCGTCCCTCGTATTGAATGTCGAACTCGGAAAGTTCGAGGGACCACCTCAGCATCCGTCCGACCATGTCCGGGCGGGCGAGGAGTTGTGTTATGGGTTGTTTCGTGCGCACGACGATTACGTGGGCGAGGAAATAGTATCACAATCTCCTCGCTGTGATGACGAGGGTGAGTGCGACCTTTTTGATTTGCTGATATCTTGTCTCGGGCCCTTGAAGGGCTTTGCTCGTGAAGTAAACGGGTTTTTGCTCGTCTTCAGTTTCACGTATGAGTACCGCGCTTACTGCTTCATTGGATACGGCTAAGTACAAATATAATGTTTCCCCGACTATCGGTTGTGAGAGCACCGGTGGCTGCGAAAGTGCCCGTTTGAGGTGCAGGAGGGCTTGCTAGCACTCCTCGTTCCACTCGAAGGTCGGCACCTTCCTCAATAACTTAAAAAATGGGAGGCATGTTGTGCCGACCTTGCCACGAAACGAGATAGGGAGGTAAGCATGCCGTTCAAGATTTGAATGGACTTCTTGGATCTAGGTGTGGGAAGTTCGGAGAATGCCCGACATTTGTTGGGGTTGGCTTCGATTCCTCGTTCTGTTAGATAGAAACCGAGGAACTTACCGGCCTTGACTCCGAACGTGCACTTCTTCGGGTTGAATCGCATTCTATGCTTTTGAGCTTGGTCGAATACTTTCTTCAGACGAGAAGCGTGGTCGTCCTCGGTGTGGGATTTCACGATCATGTCGTCCATATATACGTCGAGCATGTCACCGATTTCGTTTTGAAATACCTT
Source organism: Vicia sativa (assembly GCA_021764765.1). Lineage (NCBI taxonomy): Eukaryota > Viridiplantae > Streptophyta > Magnoliopsida > Fabales > Fabaceae > Vicia > Vicia sativa. The sequence goes on along the minus strand of CM038796.1, from coordinate 263,863,675 downwards.
GTTCATCATCCGTTGGTAGGTTGCCCCGACATTCTTTAGTCCGAAGGGCATTACGTTGTTGTAATAGTTCCCCGACTCTGTTATGAAGGCCGTGCAAGTCCTGTCGACCATATCCATGAGGATCTGGTTGTAACCTGAATAAGCATCCACAAAAGAGAGCAATTTATAACCGGCCGAGTTGTCGACCAGCATATCAATGTTAGGCAAAGGAAATGCATCTTTGGGACATGCCCGATTGAGATCAGTGTAGTCAACGCACATACGCCATTTTCCATTAGATTTTTTAACGAGTACAACATTTAACAACCAAGTTGAATACTTGGCCTCGGAAATAAAATTTGCCTCTAGGAGGTCGCTAGCTTTTTAGCGCCTCCGCTCGGAGACCGCCACGCTGTACTATGGTCCTAGTGGTGGATCTATGGCGGGACAGCGACTCACGGTCGAGTCCGGGCATCTCTGCTGCACTCCACGCGAAGAGATCTACGTTGTCTCGAAGGCAAGCTCTGAGTTGCTTCTTCGCGAGGTCGGGGAGTTCGGCACCGATCTTGACACATTTGCTGGGGTCCTCCCCGAGTGGGAAGAGTTCGAACTCGCCATCTGGAATTGGGCGGAGTGGATCCGAGTCTCCTACTTGCCCGTCGGCTTCATCTTTTGCAAATCTGGTGTCGAGGTCCACTGAGCTAACGTTGGGGCTCTGGTGCTCCGCAGCTTTGGGGAGCTAGATCTGGGCGTTGTCCGGCCCATCCTTCTTGCTTGTGACGGGTGCTTTCGGATCGACTAGGGTCTGTCCCCTGGCCGCAGCGTTGTGGCACCTCCTCGCAGCTTTAATATCGCTGCAGATGGTAGCGACGCGTCCCCGTTTGGTGTAGAATTTAAGCTTCAAATGGACGGTCGAGGGGACTGCCGTGAGTTCTGCTAGAGTGGTTCTCCCCAGAATAGCATTATAGAGGGAGTGGCAGTCGATCACCAGAAAGCGGACCTTGACTTATCGCGAGGCCACGTCCTCGCCGAAGGTAACGAGGAGTTCGACGTATCCCCATGGTCGGGAGGTGGAGCCGTTGAATCCCTGCAGGTCAGATCCCACGTATGGTGATAAGTGGGTTTCGTCGAGTTGTAGTGTCCGGAAGAGATGAGTGTACATGACGTCGACCAAGCTGCCTTCGTCGACCAAGATCCTGTGGACTTTGAAGTTTGCCATCCTTGCTTTGATAAGGATGGGAATGTGGGCGGTGGGTGCTCCTCCGGGGAGTTCTTCTAGGTAGAAGGTGATTGGCTCGGATTGGCCACGAAACTGTTCGAGAGAGACTTCGTTGACTGGAGCTTTTTTGATTAGTTCGTCAAATTTCCGCTTGGCGGAGTTGATGGACAGCTGGGCGTCACCACCGCCGGAGATGACCACGGCCGAGGGAAATTCTTCCCACGGGCTGTGAGTGAACACAGGGCTATGGAAGTCCTCTGGCCTAGTTACCGAGTATGCTATTTGATAGGGGTCGGAGTCCCCTTGTGGTCGGGCTTCGTCCTCGACTTCCTTGGTCTTGCGGGCACCTCGCGACGCTTCAGGTTTTTTATACTGCCCGAGTCTTCCGCCTTTGATTAATGTTTCGATCGCGTCCTTGAGATGGACGCATCTTCGTTAGGTGGCCGATCGATACCGACAATACTTGGTCCCGTACCGTTTCAGAGAGGGTTTCGCATCCGACCCTCCGCCCTGAACTCTATAGCCGAGCACTGCTGTGATCCGCCGCTGGAAGCGGGTGTATAGTCGGTGAAACGACCGAGCCTGGGTCTGGAATCCTGGGTCTATCTTCGCGCTTGTCATCGTGGCGGAGACGACCCCGCCTGGGCGCCGATTGTCCGGTGTGAGTTCTCGAACCACGACCGAGTCCCTCGCGTTGGCGCCACTTTCCTCGTAAGTGATGTAGGCACGAGCCTTGTCGAGGAGGGCATCGGGTATCAAGGCCCGATGGTTTTTCGAAATGTGTCGGGAGGAGCCCTCTTTCCAGCAGGTATCGCTTCATTTGATCGTCGCAGGGAACTTGTATGGCTTCCTTGTTGAAGCGGTCAATGTATTCTCGGAGCGTTTCATCACTATTCTGAATGATGTCCTCGAGGGAGGCCTCGGTCTTCGGATGCCTGCGGGAGGCTGTGAATGTGCTCGTGAATTGGGCTATAAGTTCCCTCCAGGAATGTATGGATCCCGGGGGCAAGCTTTTGTACCAATCCATTGTTGTTTTCTGGAGAGTAGTGGGAAACAGCCTGCATTTAATTGGCCCACCAACGTTGAGGTATTGGAGCATGGCCTCAAACCCGTCGATAGGGTCATCCACTCCGTCATAGCTGGCGAGCTGAGGAGGTTTCTCCATCCCCCGAGGAATTGGCGCATTCATGATGCTGGAGGACAGAGGACCGTGGGGGTCGTCCTTGTCGCTCCGGTTGGGAGAGCGTGAGCGAGAGCGGCGTTGATAGTGCCCTGTAGCAGGCTCTTTGGTGCGGGGATGCCTGCTTGGTTCTTCTTGATTCGTCGACCACACGCTCACGTCGGGGAGGTGAACGAGGTCGCTCCTTGGGTGGTTCCTGAGGGTCCCGCTCGGTCGCAGGTCCTCTTCCTTTGGAGCGGCGTGTCGGGCTGGGAGAATCGTCCCTCTTAGTTCTCTGCGGGGGAGTTCGGGAACGATGTCTTCGGGGTGACGACGACTAGGAATTGGGTCGCCGGTGTCTCCGGGGTGATCGGCGGGAAGCTTCTAGAATGTGGATACGCTCCCCTGGGTGAAGAGTAGGAGGTTGGTGTTGTTGATGGCCACGAAGAGGGCGATGACTGTTGCATCAGCGTCGGGTGGTGGTTGCACCTCTTAACCGCGGGTTCAACTTCCCGACGGCGATTTGATTCAGCTCTGTGCTCATCTCCTCGATAGGATCCGATCGAAGAGGAGGCAGTGTGCCCGTCTCGAGCATCTGTCTCCGGGAAAATGGTGTTGTTTTGCTCGGCCAGATCGTCGTGGAGGGCATTCTCCATGTTGGTTGCAGGGTCGGCCATGACAAATGGAGTTTCGATTTGCTTTGGTCAACTAAATGAAAGGAGACGGGGAAGCAAGGTTCCCACAGACGGCGCCATTGATCGTACCTGATCAGAGGGTGTCTTGGCCCAATATGCAACGGTGGTTCAAAGTGAGAAGGGGGGGTACCTGCAAGATACTCCGATGCCAAAGTAAGAAAAGGCAGAGAGAAGCAAGCAAGTAAAGAGAAGAGAATGAATGAGATACCTGACCCTCTCAAGTGAGAGGGTATTTATAGCCCCCAGCGCTGGGCCAAGGTCCAGTTAGTGGGAAAAGATCCAAGCCCACTAACGGACTGCTAGGGTTTGCGTGTGCATGGAGGCCAGCACGTGGCATCCTCCCTAGATTGTCGGCCCAAGGAATCCGGAGTTGTTCTGGGATTTCCGATGGGCGTGTGATGGTTGGAAAGATAACGGGTCCGATATTTTCGGGGGGCACGTGGTAGTCAGGACCGTTGGCCACGTGGCCCCCGCGTGTATAATTCAAGCTGTCATCCAAGGACAGTTGGGCCTTAATTCTATTTTGTCATTCTGAGCCTAAGAGTGGGCCAAGGATTGGGGCAGTCCAGAACAGTTTTTATTTTTTAAATCAAAGTATTATAATGTATTTATAAAATAGAATATTATTTATTTTAAATGACAAAATATTATTATTATTTGTTAAAATTGAATACTATAATTATTTTTAAAAATAGATTATATTTATAAAAACTGAATAATCATTCATAAAATTATAATATAATATTTTAAAAACAGAATAAATTTTATTATTATTATTATTATTATTATTATTATTATTCTGTTAAAATTGAATACTATAATTATTTTTAGAAACAGATTATATTTATAAAAATATATTTAATAATTACAAGAAATAATAATAATATTAAATATTATTCTTTTTTAAATATATTATAATATATTTTATGAATGAATTATTCAGTTTTATAAATATAACTGCTTTTAAAAATAATTTAGTATTCAATTTTAACAAATAATGATAATATTTTTCATTTAAAATAAATAATATTCTATTTTATAAAACATAATGATACTTTGATTTAAAAATAAAAAGTTTTTGATATAATAATAATAATATTATGTTTTTATAAAATATAATAATACTTTGATTTAAAAATAATAATATGTTGTTTTTACAAGTATTAATAATAATATTCTAGATTTTTTAAAAAATAATATTAATAATATTTTATTTTTAAAAAATAATAATAATATCCTTATATATTATACCATTTTTAAAAATATATTATTCAGTTTTGTAAATATAATATTCAGTTTTTAAAACATATTATATTTATTTATTTCTTTTTTAATAATTTATTTATGTAAAAAAATGCTAAAAATATTATTTATATGCAAAAATCGAAAGTGATTATTATTAACAAACTTAAAAACAAAATATTTATTATTCTATAAAAAAAAACAAATATTAGTAACACTTTCTAACCATTGTACCTATACTAAAAACATATATATCTCTGGACAAAAATATTTGCAAGCAGTTTTTGTGTATAGAATCTTAAATGTAATAATGATCATCAATTGTGAAGTGGCTTAGTGGTAAATGTGTTATTCTTATCCTAAGGTATAATTAAGGGACTAAAAAAGATATTTTGCCCAAATAAAATTGGGGTGTTACAACTCTTATCATCTTGTCTTCGACCAATACTTTGTAATTCTTTTTGACCAACTGCAATATGCTAGCAAGTTGCTCTTCATGCCTGCTATGTACAACACATTGCAAATTATCGACCTTTTACCATCTTTCCTCATACTCCAAACATGTCTAATACCTTCAGCTGCTAGAGTATGGTCATTTGCAAATTTTACCATGTTCTTTATTGAGAGTTTTAAATTGACAAACCAATTCTCCTTTCAAACATATTTGATGAGCATTCTGAATCCAAGTACCACTGATCCTTGAATTTTTATTCATCTCTTGTTGTGACCATTAACAACATCTCTTCTTCTTCTTCATACTTTATAAACTTTGCACCACTTTCTTGATTCTTACGCTTTTCTGGACAATCACTAGAATAATGGTCAAACTTATGATAATTGAAACACTAAATGTGATTCTTGTTAGTCTTTCAACCACCTCCTATTTCTTTACCTCCAACACCACTTATTTGATTGCCTTGGTATTAGGGTCTTCTCTGATTCGACACAATTACTTCCAGATGGTTTCCTATACTAGTCGAATTGTTGTAGTCATCTTTACCTTTGTCGAACCACTTTCCTTTGCCTTTACTTTCTTTTTTCGAATATTCCTGCAAAGCCACATCACTCTTCGACTTTCCTATAGCTCTTTCGGTCGTTCTTTGTTCATGTGATTCAACCTTACTTTGAAGCATTCCTTCGACAAAGTTGACATGTCATTCAACTCTTATATGTCAACTACCACATGGTCGAACTTCAGAGCCAAAGATATCAAGATCTTTGAAACAACATCTCTTGTTATTAACGCCTCACCACAAACCATGATTTAATTCACTAGTTTCGTAATCCTAGTGAATAAATTAGATATGCTTTCGGTATCTTCTATCTGAAGCAATTCATATGTATTTTTGTGAGTTTGTAACCTCGCCTCTTTTACCTTTTATGCTTTTCCAAGAGACTTCTTAGGAATCTCCCAAGCTTCTTTTGTAGATTCTACATCACTAACCGTTTCAAAATTTTCTAGAGTAACACATTGGTGAATTGTAAAGAGAGCTTTATAATTATTCTTGCTCAATTCTTTGTATTATACTTGTTCTTATTCTAAAGCGTCTTTATCAAGCAGTTCTAATCCATGTTTCACAAGATCCAAAAGACCTTGAAAATAGAATATAATATTCATCGGTTTGTACCAATTCTCATAGTTATCACCTTTCAGAGTTGGAAGATTTGATGGAAAATTCTCATTCGCATAATTTATTATCATTATGATTTTCTTCTTCTTCTTTCCTTGATCACCAAACCGGAGCTCTTGATACCAAATGTTGTAAATCCACCAAAAACTATGATGAATTTCTATCAATCTTGATGAACAAGATTGTTATCACTACACATTGACAATGAAAAGAAAATAAAAACTTGAGAAGAAAAGAGATTAGGATTTTTGCAGAGTTTCCCTCTACCCACAAATTGTGAAAATATTTATTCAATTTGCAAATGTAAAATTCCGTGAACACAAGTTTTTAAGAATTTATTATAAAAATAGGGTTGCTCTTTCTAATTATAATGAGCTTGCTTTCTCCCTAAGTCAAAAAGTCCAAAATTAAAAAAGCCCAAAATACTTATTTTAGACCTTAATCAAAATTTGTGTGTAACAACTTGCGTACAACACTTTGACAGCTAACACCTCAACATAGTTTGACTCTCTTCGACTAAGCTAATTCGAAACACCTTGTGTAGAGTAATCCTACTTCGACACAAGAAATCATACTTTCGACAAAGATGAGATTGCATTGTTGAGATCTATGTTTGTTGCAGTGATTCCAAAGATCTTCAATGTTCAAAACACAGAGATTATGGTTGAGCAACTTACTCAGCCACTTCCAAAGCTTGATTGAAAAACAAAACTTAAAAAAAAATTGAATAGAGTCAGGGTCTTTCTTACAAATAAATTATATTTTAGGGAGATAAATACATTGTTTTTGAAAAAGTATATTTTAGGGAGATAAATACATTGTTTTTGAAAAAGTTCATATGTCGGTAACTTAAGATGCTTAATCTTTTAAAGATGAATAAATGAGATTCAAACTTATATCTCTACGATTAGGTGGTTTTGCTAAATTATCAATCAAGATGATTTAACTAAATTTTTTATTTATAATTTCTACTTAACTAATCTAATGTGACACACTTTTTAATATGATGTAATTATACGTTTATCTGTGCGATGTACAAATATATTTATTGAATTTGTTGAGAATAAAGTTTGAGAAATAAATCTCACATTGATTAAAAAAGGAAAGATTTAATACATTATAAGTGAGAGAACTCACACATCTATCACCTTAAGGCTTTAGATAAATATGTGATGTATTTTTCACAAAAAAGGTGTGCCCCAAGTGTAAAATGTTTCGTCCCCAAAATTGCCCCTAACAGTGGTATCAGAGTCTGAGATAAGGATCAACTTACTTGTATCGAAACACTTCTCGCGGGTGGTGACTAGAAGGTGTTTTGTTGAAGAGTGTCAACGGTGATACAAACATATGTGCAAGAGAGAGCCCGTGCGTGGTGGGTAGAATGTGTTATGTTGAAGAGTGTCAACAATGGTACAAGCGTATATGGAAGAGAGCTGAGTGTCAACGGTGGTACAAGCATATGTGGGAGAGAGCTTCTACACGAGAGAGAGCATTGTGACTCACATTTAAAGGAGAGTGTTAAAAATCAAGTGTGAGAAAAAAGTCTCATGTTGATTAGAAAAAAAGAAGAAGAAGATTTAACATTTTATAAGTGAGAGAATCCAATATGTGGTGTGTCTCAAAAAAACATGTGTCCCAAGATTAAAATGATATGTCCTCGGAGTTGCTCTAAACAGAATTAATATTAATAATTATTATATTTTTAAATTAAAATATATTGATATAAATGTTTTATTAGTTTGTTTGTCTTTATTTTATAATATAAACTAATTATTTTGATGTTTTGTAGCATTTATGAGTTATTGTATAAAAGTCGACCAATTATTTTCCAAAAAATATTTATGAAAATAATTAAGTAGAAAAAGAAGTTTTAAAATCAATTTGTTTTTGAGACATTATTATTTTTGGATTAAAAAACGTGAGTGTTTAGAAAGAAGAGTTTTGAAGCTAATTTATTGATAGAGACGTTATTATAATCAATAAGTAGATGAAGAAATTATGATTTCTTTCCCACATTACTTTATATGCCGCCTACATCCTTTAACGGATCTAATTTGAATAATAATATAATCCGACATGTGTTAGTGAATTTTTTTTTAATAATTAAATTTTTCAAAAAGAATTCAAAAATAATTAAGTTTTCAGAAAAATTATAAGTGGCGACATCTTACTGGGCAGAGAATAAGTCACCACTCCAAGTGGCGACTTCTTTGAAAAGTTAATTTTTTTGCTCTATAAATAGCAGTGCAACTCCATATATTTGTGCTCATGACATCCCCTAGACCTCCATCATTGCAGTGAACCTCATCAAAGCGATCCGATCCTGAACCAGTTATTTTAAGAAGGGATGGACATGTTATTTTCTCTCCTGTCAAACCCCCATTGCAGATGAAATTTTGGAACATCCATTCGTTGGACCAATTAAAAAGAGAGCTCATGTCTTGGTTAGAGGGGGAATATAACCCTGGTGAAGTCATTAGAAGGATTCAAAAGCTTATAACAAGGACCACACTTGAAACCCGAGAAACGGTACGTTGGTGGGATGAAGTTGAAAACAACATCAATGTCATCCAAATGATGCATGGATCAGATGACATAATGTTAATTGTTGTAATTTCGTAGATTTTAATGGTTGTTTGTGTTGTATTAGTATTTGTGTTGTTGTAATTTTGTTGTTCTTATATTTTAGTCTTGTTCATGTTGTTGTTGTTGTTGTTTAATTATTGTAGGCGTCTGCGATGTTGTAACTCATTTGATATTTGGAATAAAAAGGTACTTCTCAATGATGAAAAAAATTACAAAGAGTTGTGAATCTAAAATCTATATAGTGGAACTAGAGCCACGGTGTGGGCACTTATTTTTTTTATGCCCGACCTGGCGACATACGCTACACTTCCTCTGCATTTTATCACTGGCGTCCATTTCGGTTCTAATGTGCTCGTTGTTTGGTCGACCTTTTTTATTCTGCCGCATCAAATCGTTGTGCCAAACAATTTCCCCGTCATACTCTGGCCAATATGCCTCCATTTCTACCACTGGAAAGTTGTTGTTGTATACATTGAGCAATGTTTCAACCTTGTATATAGGAGATACTAGTGAGAATGCATCAAAGTGGGAATGTGAACATGTTGCAATGACATGGGAGCAAGGCATACGGTAGGCTTGAAATTGGCCGCAGTCACACCAACGATCAAGTATTAGGACCCGATACTCTGGCCTTGCCAGCCCCTGCTTGTGCTTGTGGTCAATTGTTTCTTTGACACTGAAAGTGTGGCCATGGCGGTCGAATTCTGTAACCATCAGGATGGTTTCTTTGGCAGATTCTTGCTACAAAAATTTCATGCACATATCGATGTACACCTTTTGTGTCTGTAACATTGCATTCCAACGTTTACCTCTAGTTGCGAATAGTGTTGCCTTCGGAAAATAGGTTGCGTTCACCATAGCGGTTATAGGAAGGTTTCGTAGGCCCTTGAAGACGTTGTTCATTGATTCCACAAGATTTATTGTCACGTGGCCCCACCTCACCCCATTGTCGTACGATCTAGTCCACTTATCTGTGTCAAGATTATCAATCCACGTCCCTGCATCTGGATTTGACTCAAATATTTCATGGAAGTAGTAGTGGAATCCTAGTTGGTTTATCTTTGATCTCCCGCATAAATTTTTGAGCAATATGCCTAATGCAGTAGACATGCGTAGATGGGGGGTCCTGCCAACCATTTTCTGGATTTTTGCTCCTGATCTGGAATAGGAGACATTTGCTTATTTGTTGATCAGGACACGATCAACAAAAGCTTCTACTCCAGATGTCAGTTTATTTCTGACCTAAGCTTATGGGAGTATAGAAGTAAAGCTCGATGCATAAAAGAATATTCATAAAGGTATACCTTCAGTTCCTTTATGTATAATATAGATGAGCTTATATTTGGTATTTTCTTCTGATCAAAGGAACCAGGTATGTGAATTCTATTCATGATTATAAAGTAGACTTTGGATTTGAATACTATGTCTCAACCACAGTGAAATATGGTCTTGAATATTGACTACCCTAGTTATTATCCAGAAAGGGTAGTGTCAAGGAAGTCAGATTGCTATGAAGAATCTGACTACTTAAGTGTCATTCCATAATTGAGTATGTTCTAGAAACCTAGATGAGGGAATATCCTCTACAGGTACAGACTGTGGCACCCATCATCTCAAAATCATAATGAAAGTCTGAAGAAAATTTATTGAGATGTGGCCTCTATTATCCCTTGATATGTCTGGATGCAAATTTGCTTATCACTATGTCTCTTTAGTTCCAACCTAAGTATTATGAATAAGATGTTATGAATGTTGATCAAGAACCATAATGGATGATGTCGTATCAAATGTCAAAACATCTTATTATCTTTAGTTATTGAAAATTATTTATTGCCAAGAATATGCAACCGTGAAGAGGTAATCATTCAGAATAATCTAGTGTGAGTAGTTAATTCTAATTGACAAACTGATAATTGCTTTGACGGGAGACATAGTGCTTATTAGATATGAAACTTGAATGCAAGATTCATATACTCTGTCGGGAGATGAGTATTTGTATGAAGAATTCATGGACTAGTGTGAACTGAATGTTAAAGTTCACTGTTATCTTCACAAGTTTAGGAAGTGTGGCAATGTTATCTGGTGATTATTTAAAGAATTGATTCAACCAAGGAGAAGATTACAGATGCTGTTAAATATCTTGATGGGAGTTGGATATTTGCAAAAATTGTATGGAATTCTAAATCAACAAGAGAAGAAGTATGTGATGTATAGAAGAGAATATTCTACATGAAGATGTAACATCACAACTATTGAAGACACCAGAGAGATAATGTTCAAACTTATTTTTTGAAGACAAATTTATGGTTATACACATAAGGTTTCTTCTATTACAAGTTACGGAGTGTGGCAATCTGAATCTTGTGTGGCAAGCAAACCAAGGATTCCTAATTTGGAAACTGTGGCAAATTCCAAATAAAAGAATGCTTCAAGGACCAACATCAAAGATGTCCTTATATTATATATATCAGGGGGAGTAAAGGGTAATTGAGATCAATAAAGACAATGTAATTCTACTTCTAATCAAACGAAAAGTCTTTCAAAGACTAATCTTTTCAAGCCAGAAGTACAATGTCAAACAAAAAGTCAGGACATAACTCAAGACATGTTTTATCCTTGAAAACTAGCAGGGATAGTTCTTAAAATTCTCATCCAAAACATGTATTGATGGTGTGTGTCACTTTTTCTGACTTAGTGCATATTCAACCAATGCATAAACTCACGTGAAGCGGTTCTTATTGAAATAACATCTTTTGATCAAGACAATTGTTACAATCTAGGTATGTTATTGCTCAGGTATTTAGAGTCCCTTTCTATTAAATTTCTCTTGTGTCCTTATTTGTGTCTCTCACACCGTTCGTTCAGATATGAGTAAAGTTAGAGTCTATGTAGGTTATTGTTGCACCCCAAAATTTTCCCTCCTGTCTCGATCTTATCTGGTTTAGGCTTCGCATCTATCATGACACTCACATGCATTCATACCACTGGTTCTATGGTTACGGGTTGGAGCTGTTTCCCAGAGATTCTCCGTTGAATAGAAAAGTTGTAGTGCTTTCAACCAATCTAGGATATTGGGAAAACGATGAGGTTTAATATTAAATCTTATCCGTTCATATCTATCGGGTTTCAGGGCTTGGTGTTCGGTTGTTGAATTGAATGGTCTGTTCTTAATGGAGCTCCGGAAGTCTGGTTATTTTGAATGTCATTACCTCTCGATTCAGGAGATCAATTCATCACGAGTTTGGTTTTTGTTGTTGTTTCAAGTTCGTTATTCAAGATGTAAAAGGATGGATATTGATTATCCGTTCATTGATCAACAATTCCAGTTCTAGTGCATTGGGTTTGATCGTCAACTTTATTCGTTTCTTGGTGATAGTTGATATATGTGAAAATTTTCATCAAGAGGGCTTGTTTACAAGATTTACGAATGTCAAGGTGCCACATGTTTAAATCTTTTCCTATCGCGTCCATCGCTCGCAAAATTCAAGACATTCATTGAAATATTAGAAGTTTCTTTTTGAAATTCGTTGGTTTCAAATCCTTTTTCTGCTACCAAATATGTTTCGACTTGCGGATGCGGTGACAATACCATTACTTTCAAGTGGAAACTATCACCCTTTTCTTAAAGGAAATTATGGAATCGCCAAATTGACCAAGGTTTGGAATCAAGGATGTTATTTGAAATTTAGAGTTAGTTTTAATTCTCTGTTTCAAGTGGCAAAAGGCTCGGGATTTTTACATAAGCAGGATCAACATGAAAACTTTATGGCCAGGAATTTCAAAAGAATTCAAGCATTGCTCATTTCCAAGTCATCAAGACTACGGATTGGTTTTTTAGATTGAAGTGGTTTTGGATACGTCTGTTAATCAATATTTCAACATGATTTGTTTTAACCAATTCAATTTTGGTTCATGACAAATTTTTCGGGATATTTGATGCATTTTTGAATTTCAAATTTTTATACGCAGTCAAGAATTCAATTAGGTGCATTTTTTTTCCTCAAGGCTTGTGTTCATAAAATTCCAAGAGGTCCAAGATTACTCTAAAGTTTTTTTATTTGTACAAGGACACAAATCAAGATACGACACAATTTGTCAAATCCTAAAATGCAAGTTTCAATCCAAAACCAATTCCTTCAACATTCAAATTCCTTTCCTTATCATTCAATTTCCAAAGTCTTATGTGAATTCAAATGACATTCAAAGCATATCCATTGATAAAGTAGAATCAAGCTCCCAAATTCAACATTCACTTGACAAGTTTGTACAAATACCACAAGAGTCATTGAAATTTACAATGTTAATTTGATGTGTGGTGTTACAAGGTTCAAACTTTCAATACAAAACTTTCAAGATTACATTCATTACAAAATGAGGAGTCTATCCTAAGGTACAATAACTTGTAACCAATCCACAACGGTTTCTCCAAGGAAACTCTAGTTGTATTCTAGATTGCTATCTCTATTTGGCCATGCCTTGATCACGGTTTCTCCAAGAAAATCCTCAAGACTTCGCATCTTTCCAAGCTCATGTCAACACCAACATTCATGAAACGACAAAAAGAAGATAATTAGTAATAACGGACAAGAAACAAAGTTTCAAAATAAGGTTCTTATCTCATCATTAGGAGTATTATTTGGGATCGTTTATGTCCAAGGTTTGTTCATCATTCATGTTCAAGACCCTACCCTTTTGCAAATCACAACGCATAAGTTGGTTCACAAAAGGGGGGTGTGGTTCAGACACCATCATCACCACTACTGCAGCAAGTACATTGTTCAGGATTCAGAATTTCAGTGTCAGCCCAATATACCAATAGCCAGCATAATAGAAAAATGATAACAGCCCAATACATCATAGTCCGCTACAGAAAACACAGGCTGGCATACTCATTTACGGACTAATGATCAAACAATGATACAAAGGCCCATTTCTCGTTTTTCTCAAGCAGCCCTGTTCCCAAAGACTGACATCAAAAACCCTAATTGAAAGACAATATAAAAGCAGTGAATGCACAGTAATCAAGGAGGAGGCAACTGTTCATTTTGAAAACCCTAGCCGTAAACATAAAGCAAAAACCCAGAAAAGCAAGAACATCATACAAAGCAAAACCCAGAACAGTCAAAAGAAACCAGAACACTCCAACGGAATCATCATCTCCTAAACATACCCCCTTCAGAAAAGCCGAAAATAGCCAGAAAGAAGAAGTTTGAAAGGTATTACCCGATCTTCGAAGGAAGAGAAGGAGGTTGCGAACCACCATGGCCGCCATCCTCCCTTCTTTTCTCTTCTGCTCTCTTTACTTTTTTTGCACAGCTCCGCCGCCGTCACACCCGAATCACGTTTAGGGTTCCTCTTTTCCATCACCAAGCCTGTAAACACAAAATCAAACAGAAATTTGTAACATGCAACAGCTGAAACAGAGTGAATCGAGTGAGGAGATCAAGAGATTTCGTGAGAACAGAGGCGACGATGATGAGCGAACGGCGAGATCGGAGAGATCGTGAGAAATCGGAGCGAACACAGCGAGCGGAGACCATGGCTGGATCTCGTGAGACAGCGACGAGAGATCGTGAGGAAGCGAGATGAGAGTTCGCGTGAGAGAGAGAGAGAGCGAGTTTTCTGAGAGATCGTGAGAGAGAGAGAGTTTGGGAAGATGAACAGATCGTGAGGGTTTGTGAGGACGAGAGAGTTTCAAAACTTATATTTTTGTTTATTTTGTGAAATGAGATTAGGATAATATTAGATATCTACTTAGGATTAGATCTTCTGATTTTATAAAAACTGATTTTTGTTTTTTTTCATTTAAGTATTAGTGTATAATTAGTATTAGGATTAGATTGTTTATTTTTTTTTATAATAAAAAATTCAGATTAGTAACAAAGCTAATTTAATTTAATTTTAGTTTATAAAATATAATATAGGATAATATAATAACAATAAACTAATTTCTGTTTTTTTTTATTATTTTATTTAGTATTATTATTACTTAATTAGAATTAGTTTTATTTTATTTTATATAGTTCATAAATATAAGAAGGAGTTTAAAAGATATTAAAAATGTTTGATTATGTTGGTGACACTTGTCACCACTTGCGTGGTCTGTTTGAAATCTGGTGTATGTGTGTCTACCGTATCTGTTTTGCACCCTCCTGCTTAAGCCACCAGATCTGCCAGAGTCCAGATCCGACGATCCAGAATGGTGGACCACAGCATGCCTCCATGGAGCTTCTACACAAGATCCAGCAGCATTGTTTTGGGCTTGGGCTCAGTCTGCTATCTACACCCTCCAGTTTAAAGCTTCAAACAGGCCCATTTCTAAACTTTTCTCTTTAAATTCAATTATTATGCAAGTTTTTCATATATAATGATGTATTAAATAATGTTTGGCATATGGTAGTTTTTTATTTGTTGAATTACCAATTAAAATTGTTAATTGATTTTTCATCAAGTAAAAGAATATCTATACTAATAATTATTTAAATTCCGATTTGTATTGTGTGTTAATTTATTTTCTTTTATTTTTCGCTATTACATTGTCCGCTTGCATGTTTATTTCACGATCGTACACTCACTCTCAAATTAATATAAAAAACAACAACGCCTCCGCTCTCTCTTATCTTTGGTTACCCACACCAAATTCTCTAAGGGTCTCATGGTTGGGGATGGGCATGGTCATCCTCACGAGGTTAATTAGGGCCCTTGTTACCTTGATTAATCATAACCCGAAAGATAATTGGTCTATATACCAATCACCATGCACCAGGGTCTCATGGTTGGGGGTAGGAGCACCTATCCTCACGAGGTTAATCAAGTCCATATACTTGGTTAATCATAACCTGAAATATCATTTCTCTACGTCCAACGCCGCAATTTTCAACACACTTTCAAATAAAAAGTGTTATGGTACTTAATTAAATTGTTAGAGGTTCGCCCAACAATTTAATTAAAATGTAAAGTATTCGGGCCATTAGAGGGTAACCCAATGACTTGAATACTTTATTCCATACACTTAAATATTTAAAACACTTTCATATTAAATTAATTAATTGAATTTGTTTTCTTTAAATCAATTTTTCTACAAAAACCAAAAAAAACATAGTGTTATGGTACTTGATTAAATTGTTAGAGGTTCGCCCGACGATTTAATTAAAATGTAAAGTATTTGGGCCATTAGAGGGTAACCCAATGACTTAAATGCTTTATTCCATAACACTTAATAAAAGTGAACTTTGTTTCACCTCACTCCTTTCATAATAAAGATTTTGGATGAGAGAAGATCGGTTGACCTCAATCACCAATCTCGAGTATCGAATCGTTAGAGGGTATCCCGACGTTTTGGTACTTGTCATCTGCCATTAAAATCAATTCAACCCATTCAAATCCTTTTTCGCTCATATGCGATTATCAAAATTAAAAAAACATTTTCAATTAAAATCAATACAACCAATTCAAGACATTTTTCAACAAGAACTACGGAGTTTTGACTTTCCCATTGCACGAGGGAATACGTAGGCACGCGGTTTCGAAACCGTGTCAAACTCAAAATAATAAATAAACAACCTTTTCTTTTTATTCATAACTTAGAAATTAGAATAAACACACAAACACTTTTGAACTAAATGGGTCCCATCGAGTACGATGGACGAAGAGGTGCTAATACCTTCCTCTTGCGTAACCGACTTTAATCCATGCTTTTTGGTCTTGTAGACCGCCTTATCCAATTTTTGTGGGTTTTATCTATATTTCCCGCTCTTTCTAGAACTAATAAAATTAGGTGGCGATTTCATTGTTTTGAAAATTCATTTTAAATGATTTTTGAAAATCGAGTTGCTTCATTGGCGACTTCATCGGGGAAAATTTTAAAACTTTTTGACTAAGCGAGTCAACCCTAGTTTAGTTCTTCATGTTTGTGTGTTTGTTTATCGCTTTTCTTTATGCTTATCTATTGTTTATTTGCTTATTTTTCTCTATGCTTTATATATTAATCTGTTGATATATTATTGTGATGGGAATTCATGGGCATTGTTACATAGATAAGCCCACTACCTGTGCTTCTAGGTCACCTTTTAGGAATAGAGGGGTCATGAGCCTAGGTCCACCGACTCCATTGTCTTGTTGGCCCGGCCAAGACTCCGCTTAGAGTTGGTTGTTTTAAGGAGGTCGCTTCTGCAAGCGCAGACATCAATCTTGGACAAATGACCTATAACTCTAAGTTTGTTCATGTTGTCCTAACCGAGACCAAAACGCCAAATGTTGGATTTAGAGCATCCTATTAAGAGCCGCTTGGGGTATACTTTTACAAATACTATCGCCACGTAGGCCTCTCGCGATGATAGTGTTTGTAAAAGGATCCGAGACCCCAAGAAACATTTAGCAAAAACATAAGATTAGCCTTACCCGGGAATTGTTGGTAGACGCCGAAACCATGACCGGCCGATCCTATGAACCTTCTATTTAATTTGCAACATGCATTGCATACATTTGCACAAAACCATTTAGCATATAACTTATATTTTCAGGGGACCTTATAGATTTTGTTGGTGCAGTAAGCAGAAAGGAAGAATGAATCCAACTGTGAAGATCGTTCCATGTCTCAAATTCAAAGAATTGAAGTTGGGGAAGCTGATAACTCAAAGTGAAAGAATTCCACCGTCAAGAGAGCTTATTTCGGAAGAGGTTTGGGAACATCCTAGATCTTTTGACTACCAATGTGGACATGGAAGCTTTGATTGCTCCGCAAAGTACTATGATCCTCCTCTTCGATGCTTCACATTCCAAGACTTTCAGCTTGTTCCTACAATTGAAGAGTTCGAGAGAATCCTTAATTGGCCTTTGAAGGACGACACCTTTTCTCAACATAGGGAAGACCTCGATAAGGCTAAGGTAGCCGCTTTGTTTCTTCGTGTGGAGGTGGCACCTTGGATTACGTATAAAGGTATTCTTAGGCAAAACTTGGAGGATAAGTTGTTAAGTTTGAGTATTCAAGACGATTGGCCGGCTTTCAGCTCCATTCTTGCTTTGCTCATTTTTGGGGTGGTTTTGTTTCCAACTAATGAAATTGGCTACTTGAGCCCGTCTGCTATTGGCATATTCATGAAGAACCCTGCTCCTGCACTGCTATCGATGTTCTTTACCATCTCCATGAGAGACATCTGAAGAAGAGAGGGGTGGTCCTGTGTTGTTCTCCATTGCTGTACTTATGGTTGACGTCTCATATCCCTCAGAGTGGACCGTGGGAGAAGATCCTGAGGAACTTATCTTGGTCTCAAAATTGGCTTCACTAATGTACCGATGGTGTGATGTGGCATTCTCTAGGTTGGGATTCGTTGATGTTATCACCACCGTGGTGGATATTCTAATGTTCCTTTGATTGGGTCTATGGGTTGCATCAATTATAACCCAAGACTTGCAACAAGACAATTGGGGTATCCGATGGAAAACGAACCAAGGCCGAGCACTTGAAAGCTTCATTGTACACGAGCTTGGTAAAAGGACGCGAACGAAGTATTGAAGATCCAAGAGCTTGGGGTCAAATCCATAGGGAAAGCCGAGAGTTAATCAAGAGGGGCGGAATTGATGGAAGGTCTTATCGCCAGTGGGTGATAGAGAGAGTCCAAGAAATCAAGCTGCCTTACTTTGTAGAGGTACCCTTTGATCATCCCGAACTCAGAATCACTCATGTGCCAATAGAGGAGAATATGAGGCTTCAGGAAATTATCAGAAAGATGGAGGAGGAAAGATTGGAGCTACAAAGCTCTAATTCTCGCATTTTTCTCAGAGCTGAAAATTTGGAGGCTAACCTCAAGGAGGTGAAAGAAGAATTAGAGGGGAGAAGAATACAGAATGAAAAGGATGAAGAGCTCCTGATGAGATGTTATGAAAACTTGAGAAGTGCTGGGGCAAGGGACCTCCGTCGACAATCAAGACCGCCAAAGAACAAAGGGCCAGCTTATCTAGATGAAGGAAAGGTCATGAAGAAAAGAGAGCATTGAAAGCACGCCTCAAGCCAAGATTTCAAAATTAGAAGCTTTCTAGCACGAACCAATAAAATGCTAGAAAATGAGGTAATCGTAAAGAAGAAGTCTCAGATCGCCGAGAATTGGAAGCAATCGAATTAGCCGAAAAGTTCGAGAGTCAATATTACGAGGGAAGAAAGAAATAGCAATAGGGATGCTTACGGGGCCTTAGAGAGAAATGCCAAGGTTGGATTGATGAGATCCAAAAGTCGAATCGTCTGTTAGATGAAAAGGATGAACTAGTGTCCTTTCTAGAAGAATGAATGGGCTTTTCTATTGGAAGTACAAAGGAAATGGTTGACATGTGTAACCGCTTGATTATTGATGTACCTTGAGGCTCAGTCGGCCCTAGAAGACCTCAAAGACAACCCGATACCTGTGAGTGATTTCTCTTCCTCCGCCAAGAGGTGGTGAACAGTTCAAGGCGGAAACTAGAGATTTGAAGCCTCGTCAGGACAGATTTCTAGCTTTTAGCCACTTATCTTATTTGAATATTTGAATCTAATTATTATTGTAATGATTTAAATTCCAAGATTTAATCTTATTGCTCTATTTGAGCTTGAATTTTTGTAGTCACAACTAACACTTTGAGTTTCTATGAGATTTCGTTGAATTGCGCTTAATCAGCTCTTTTTCTAATGTTTATTGTCAACTAACGAGTCTTCAAAGAGTCCTCAAAATAAAATGTACAAAACATATCATGGGCATGCATGCATACTCCCATAGCATATCATACATAGTGTATGAGATCACCATCTTACGCTGCTGGTTTCTCCACAGAGAGACTACATGTTTCATCGCTCATCGTTACCCGACAAGAAGTAACTTGAAGAAACCGATGGAGAAGATGGAAGTCGACATGGCCCTAGGGACAAGAATGGATACTGTGATAGGGCAATTGATGGAGATAATTCAAAACATGGCTCTGCAACAAGAGGAGTTGAGAGCTCTGGTTGTGAGGCCCGCTGCAACCACTACTGAGGAAGCCGCAGTTGTTCCTCCCCCTCATGGGAATGCTTTGTCCGGAATTAGCTTAGAGGTCAACACCGGTCTTGTGGATCTTACCGGCGAGAATCAAGCTGCTCAAATGAATCATGCTTCGGTGGTTCCTCTTCCGCCTACTCCCACACATCGCCAGCAGCCAGAGCCTGGGTGGATTCCTCCACCAGGCAGAAGGACTATTCAGATTCCTGCTCCCAAGATTGAGGAGGATAATTTTGAAGATTGGTTTTCCAATGTTGATGAGCCGACCGAAGCTGATAGGAAGTTGAAGATGCTCGAGGAGCGCATGCAAGCCTTTGAGAATCAGGATGTTTTGGGTTTCGACATGTCCAACTTGGGATTGGTTCAAGGAGTGAGGATTCCTCCAAAATTTAAAATCCCAGAGCTTTCGAAGTACAAGGGCAACTCTTGTCCTAAAACCCACTTGAGGTATTACTATAGGAGGATGTCTGCATACACGAAGGATGAGAAGCTCTTGATGCATTTTTTCCAAGATAGTTTGACTGATGGGCCATTGGATTGGTATATGGGCCTTGATAGCTCCCAGGTGCGAACTTGGAGAGAGTTGATTGTAGCTTTTGTTCAACACTATGGCTTTAACACTGATATGGCGCCTACGAGAACCCAGTTGCACAACCTAGCTCAGAAGAAAACTGAATCTTTCAAGGAGTACGCGCAAAGGTGGCGCGAGGTAGCTGCTAAAGTTCAACCCCCAATGGTGGAACGAGAGATGGTGGAAATGTTTACCGGCACACTAGATGGGCCGCTATGCCTCTTGCACCGACCAAGATTTCACGACATGGTGATGTTCGGTGAAAGAGTTGAGATGGGGATCAAGTTAGGAAAGATCCAAGATGTTGGTACTGACAAGAATCAAGTTGGTGGCGCCAAAAAGGCTTTTGGTGGTTACTAGAAGAAGGAAGGTGAGTCAAGCGCATCGTATGAGCGAAGAGGAAAGAGAAGCGCCAGAATTCAATCGCCAAGTCTCAGAACTATTCCCGCTAGTGTTCCAAAATAAGATGTTGCTCGAGACAATACCAGCCAAGACCCATGAAGAAGTTTGACCCTTTGCCAATGTCTTATGCAGAGGTATTCGCCCATTTGCAAAGTCTGAATATGATTGAATTGCGCCATCTAAAGATTGACCCTGACAACCCGCCGAAGTACTTCAATGCGAATGCCCGCTGTCTCTATCATTCTAATGCTTCGGGGCATTCCATTGAGAATTGCTATGCTTTCAAGTACAAGGTGCAGAATTTACTAGACACTGAGGCAATCAACTTTGGACCTCCTCCCACTCCCAATGTCATTCAACACCCTTTACCTCCTCATGGTGGAAATGCTGTTAATGCAATTTGCGAAGATGGAGGTTTGAACCTGATAATGGATGTTAATGATCTGACCACCCCGTGGTGGTGGATAAAGAAGCAATTATTGTTGAAGAGAGATTTCCCTGGTTGTGATGATGGTTGTAAACAATGCTTAATTCAAGTTGAAGGTTGTGATAAGTTGAGAGACGAGATTCAGCGTCTGATTACTGAAGGGACTCTTCAGTTCGTCCAGAAAGAACTTGATATGCAGAATGTTGAAGATGAGGTTGACGTGGTCACTATCCCCGTCACTTCTAGAAGGATTCCCGTTACAATCCCCGTGCCGACTAAGAAACCTCCTGTGATTATCACTTTGCCGGGTCCAGTACCCTACACTAGCGAAAAGGCCATCCCGTGGAATTATGGGTCTGAGTACTACCGTGACGGCAATAAATTGAATGTGGAAACCTATGAAGGAGGAAAGTCTGATGAAAAGAAGGTTGGAATATTTGAGCCTGCAGTGCATGACATTGCAGAAGAAAGTCGGATTACCAAGTGGCGAATCTTCTCCACCCAATCTAGTTGAGAAAACTCAAGCTTTGGCCAAGGCTAAAGCAAAGGGAAGGAGTCATGATTGGGGGTGAGTCGACACCAAAGATTTCAGAACCTATGTTGAGCCCTGAGTTGACCAAAGATGTTGAAGAACTGATGAGGTATATAAGGAAGAGCGATTACAAGATAATCGACCAGCTCGGACGCCCGCCAAGATTTCTATCTTAGCCCTGTTGAGGATTCCGAGCCTCACCGCAACGCCTCGATGCACTGTTGGGAACGCCTTCGCTCCCCAAGAAATCTTGCTAACCAATTTGGAGGCATTGTGAAAGATTTCGCAAGTAATGGTCTCTTTTATCGATTGATTTACCTCCCGAGGGAAGGAAGCATAACAAAGCGCTACACGTTTCCGTGGAGATAGCGAGAACTACTTTATCCCGTGTGCTGGTAGACACGGGATCATCCCTCAACGTTCTTCCGAAGTCTACTCTCTTGAAGTTGGATTATGAAGGGTTGGCCGAGACCCTGATTTGATAGTTAAGGCGTTTGATGGGTCGAAGAGGTCAGTGTTTGGCGAGGTGGACCTGCCTATTAAGATAGGCCCACAGGTTTTTGATGCAACTTTTTTCGTCATGGATATTAATCCCTCCTCGTTGTTTGCTTGACGCCTGGATTCATGGGGGTGTGACATCCACCTTGCACCAAAAGTTGAAGTTCTTAATTAATGGAAAGGTGGTCACCATTTATGGTGAAGAAGATTATGTCGTCACTCATTTGAGCAACTTTCGGTATGTTGAAGTTGAAGGAGAGATCCACGAAACTCCATGCCAAGCTTTTGAGGCAGATCACCGATAAGATCCCTTTGCAAAAGGTGAAGTCTCCATGGCATCCTACAAGTGCTCAAAGGCTATTGTCAAGTCAGACATCCCAAGGGTGGGGAAGAGTGCTAGAACTTCCTACCCGCACGGATAAGAGGGGTTTGGTTTTGCTCCGGAATGAAGGTCTCGCCCACCCCAGTGAGCAAAGGCCTCCTCCCAAGTTTGTCAAAGGTGGAATCCAGATTGAAGATGTTGATGTGTTGATGTGAAGGACGGTGACTATGATGTGGACAAGTGGATCTACCCTATCTCCGTGACGTGAGCTTTCAAATTGGTTCGTTGAAGATGTTGCGTGGTTACCCGCTTTGAAGAGTAATTTTCTGCTTTTATGTCATGCCATAATTCCTACGTTATGCCCAAGACGTAGTGATCATGCAGTAGGCCACCATGTTTTTAACTTTCAAGTTTATCATTAATGAAGGACGCCCTTTTTGCATTCAAATTTTCTCTTTGTTTTTTTTCTTCACTTATTTCTTTTAAAGGTGACAATATCAAATTTTACTTTCTTTTTTATACAAACCTTTTGTCTTTTCTTTTTATTTTATTATTAAAAAAAAAACAATTAAAAAATAATAATAAAAATAAGATTACCAACAACGCAGATGCGGTCCTTCGACGGACCCGGATTTTGTCGACGATGATTCCGTTGTGGCTCATTATGATTTCGACGAACCGATTTATCAAGTCAAGAGGAAGCCAAGAGGACGTGAATTACACGAAGAACTAGCCAGGATGTTGAGGCAAGAAGAAAAGGTCATCCAGCCGCACCAAGAGGCTCTAGAAGTGATCAATCTAGGAACCGAGGATGCTCGAAAAGAGGTCAAGATTGGGGCAGCATTGGAAGATGGAGTTAAGCAAAAGCTTGTCGAAATGCTACATGAGTACGTAGACATCTTTGCTTGGTCTTATGAAGATATGCTCGGGTTAGATACTGATATCGTTATGCACGAGTTGCCCTCAAAGAAGGCTGCCCTAAAGCGTAAGCAGAACACATCCAAATGTCAAGAAAAATCAAAGAAGAAGTTCAGAAATAGATGGAAGCAGGTTTCCTAAAGGTTGTTTCTTATCCCCCATGGGTTGCAAACATTGTACCAGTGCCGAAGAAAGACGGCAAGGTAAGGATGTGTGTTGACTATAGGGATTTGAATAGAGCTAGCCCTAAGGACGACTTCCCTCTCCCGCACATCGACATTTTGGTCGATAATACTGCTCAAGCTAAAGTATTCTCCTTCATGGATGGTTTCTCTGGCTACAACCAGATTAAGATGGCGCCCAATGATATGGAAAAGACTACTTTTATTACACCGTGGGGGACTTTCTGCTACAAGGTGATGCCTTTCGGTTTGAAGAACGCCGGGGCAACGTATCAGCGCGCTATGTTACTCTCTTTCATGATATGATGCATAAAGAGATTGAAGTATACGTTGATGATATGATTGCCAAGACCCAGACAGAAGAAGAACACCTGGTTCACTTGTTAAAATTGTTCGAAAGGTTGAGAAAGTTCAGGCTGAGGTTGAACCCAAGTAAGTGCACCTTTGGGGTGAGATCAGGGAAACTTTTAGGCTTTATTGTGAGCGAGAAAGGGATCGAGGTTGACCCTGCAAAGATAAAAGCGATACAAGAAATGCCAGAGCCAAGGACAGAAAAAGAAGTGCGAGGGTTTTTGGGAAGACTGAATTACATCGCTAGGTTCATTTCTCATCTCACAGCCCACCGTGAGCCCATTTTCAAGTCATAAGAAAGAATCCAACGACTGTGGAACGGCGATTGTCGACGGCATTCGACAAGATAAAGAGGTACCTACAAGAGCCTCCAATTCTCTCACCCCTGTGGAGGGTAGACCGTTGATTATGTACTTGACCGTGTTGGAGAATTCCATGGGCTGTGTGCTCGGTTAACATGATGAGACAGGCAGAAAAGAGCACGCCATATACTATTTGAGCAAGAAGTTCACAGAATGTGAATCGAGGTATTCGTTATTGGAAAAAACTTGTTGTGCACTCGCATGGGCAGCAAAATGACTCAGACAGTACATGTTGACTCACACTACTCTCTTGATCTCCAAAATGGATCCGATAAAGTATATCTTTGAGAAGCCGCCCACAGAAGGATAGCCCGGTGGCAAATGATCCTGACAGAATATGATATCCAATACACTACTCAAAAGGCCATCAAAGGTAGTGTGGTGGCAGACTATCTCGCTCAACAACCATTAGAAGATGACTATCAGCTGATGAAGTTTGAGTTCCCTGATGAAGACATTATGTATATCAGAGATTGTAACATTCCGTGGCTCGAAGAGGGACCCGAGCCTCTGGTGGACGATGGCATTCGATGGAGCCTCAAATGCACTAGGAAATGGTGTTGGCGCCATTATCACTTCTCCGACCGGTTTTCATATTCCATTCAACGCCGTAACTGCTTCGATTGCACCAATAATGTGGCCGAGCACGAAGCTTGGAATTGAAGCAACCATTGATCCGAGAATTAAGATCTTAGCGGTATACTGGAGATTCCGCCTTGGTGATTAGTCAAATCAATGGAGATTGGGAGACCCGCCACCCGAACTTAATTCCATACCGAGATCACGTCTTGAAGCTGATCCCTTATTTCAACGAGATCACTTTCGATCACATCCTGATCGCGACTTTATCGTCTAAATTAATCGGGAGACTGCAAGTATACAGCCCTATCGCGTAGTTTTAAAAGATATCGAACCAAAGGGACTATAAATTGAACTAACGTAATCTAAGCTTATCGTAAAGCTATAGCTATCGAATAAATAAATTGGGGAATTTTTGGGCAATAAAACTTAATTTTAATTAAAATAATAATAAGGCGAATATCGGTATGTATTTCGTTAATCCTAAAGAATCCGGTTTTCCACTGGTTTATTTTCAGAAAATGATAATAATTTCTTTTTCAGCAAAAAGTATTTATTTAAAAACCTATTCTCAAACTGTCGCTCTATTGAAGTAGATTATAATTTTAAACTCTAATGTATGCTTTCGCTATCCCACTGATTTTAAAATTACTTTTTGAAAATAAATAAAATTTAATTGGTTTTAAAATGCTGTCGCGGTTTTTAAAAACAATACCTAGTATCTACTATCTGATTCTAAACCTCAAACTGTCGCTCTATTGGTTTCTAATCTTAGCCAGTTTATTAACCTCAAACTTTCACTCTGTTGGTTTCCAAACCTTTTTTAACAAAATAAATTAGATAACTAAATCAGAAAAAAGTATTTATTTTATAAAATATAATCAAGCCAGTTTATTCCGGATACTTTCAGATTAACTCATTACATACCGATATTTAAATAATTTAGCCAAACATATTCATAAAAACAAACATGAATAAATTAAAGGTTTTAACATTTATAAATAAATTCATGGCAAAACAAATATATATCATGCAATTGATTAAGTAAATAAATAAAAGCAATATAAATAAAACCGAATTAAATAAATGGGAAAGAATTCGAACTGAAGTAACTGTACAACGCCTCGGTTCTTCAACAGGAATGTAAACAATGCGGGGAAAAAAAAAATAACTTCTGAATTCTGAATTACAATGAAAAAATAAATGCAGGAAAATAAACTTTGAAACTGGGAAAATAAAGCTGAGAATCGGTGTGTTAAATTATGATCTGGAGAGGTCCTTTTATAGTGGTAGGATGCAACCACTTGTTCCTAAATATTCGTAGCATTTTCTCCTCAAATCTCTCGCCCAACTGCCCACCATGCCTTGGTCTTCCGAAAACTCCTCCTATTTTTCCTCCATGTTGAGACGCATGCCTCAAGTAACTTCTAGGGCTACGGAGTGAGACGGACGCCTCCTTTTAGGAGAAGGTCCGAGGCGGGCGCCTTTTAGGAAGAGGTTGAGACGCGCCTCACCCTTGAACGTGGCTTTTAGGGTTTTGCTTCATTTGGGCCTTGCTTGTTTGGGCTTGGTTTGTAGGCTTTAATACATCTTTGACCCATCACTTGCTTTTCACACCCCTTTTCTTCATTTCTTGCACAATTAATTAAATAATCTTCTTAATTTCTTCACTTTGCTCAATTTGTTTATTTAAAATAAAATACCTGAAACAATAAAAATACCATAATATGGAAATAAAATGAAATAATTAAATAAAATACTAACATTATTTATGAAAATTAAATCAAATATACTATATAAAATCGTGTTATCAAACTCCCCTATACTTGAACCATTGCTTGTCCTCAAGCAAAAAGTAAAAATGAAAATCTTTGAACAGTTAAACACAAATATAACAACACATATATCACTTTGTATCAGTTGCAAATTGATTTTTCATCGGAAAATTAAAGTTGAACTTAAACACCAAAGTTACCGTGAGAAACACTAGACAACCCCATCTATGCACCAATTCAAGTCATGTCATTATAGCTTCAACCTAATACTATGTTTTATTTCACCCGCTTTCATTCTAGTGCAATCACATTAAGCCCATTACCGTACACGCACATAGTGGAGTAACCGTTAGTGAATTTGATCTTAGTAAGCCACTAGGAGTTCGTAATTAAACATTTGGTACTTTTTCCAATTAAAATTGCGGGGATCGAACTGCACTGCCTACCAAGTTCAGCACTGTGGACCACCGAACCAATTTATTAATGGATTATTTTGCATAAAATTCATATATTCAGAACCTTTTGGATTAAACGATCCGTAAGGACCATCTAACTTAGTAAGTGCATCTTAAATAAAAGCAATTTTCTTAAAGATATTTGATCAATCACTTATATTCATCGGTTCTCCACGTAGTTTGTGTTTTTGCCATCGCTTAATAAACTACTTGGGGCTAATCTAAAACTAAGTTTTAAAGGTTCTTGGTATAATAAGTACTTAAATCGATCTAGCATATTGGGGTTTTAAAGTGTTAGGACGATAACAATTTTGCTAAGTCGACTTGAATCCTTATTTAGATTAAGCAACCTTAATACTAGTTGAATATGTTTATAAATGTGTTTTAAATTTTTCGTTATGGCTCAAGAAATAGGGAGAATTCGAATAAGCATTAAATTTTGCATATAAGATTAAAATTAACATAAACATGTATTTTATTGAATTGAAATTTGCGATACAAGAAAATAAATAAATAAAAGGGAAATACTACAAAGAGAGCAAAGGCAATAAAAATAAACAAGGAAATGATCCGACTCCCCTATACTTAAAAGGAGCAATGTCCTCCGATAATAACAAAGGAGAATCGAAATGAAAGATGGGTGAGTAAATTCGTAGCAACAATAATAATGCAACTTAAGAAGAATAATGAGAATAATAATGTAATATAATATAATATGCAACATTATAATAAAGGAAACATGAATTGCATTAGAATGGAGAGCAAAGTTGCTTACAATGTAGGAATCAAGTATTTGAAGAGAAACATAATAAAATAACATAATGAAAGCATTATAAAATCCTAATGAAATCAAACTAAACTAAACTAAATAAACTACTCAAGGACTCTAGCCACTAGATGGTCCTGCTTTAGGAGCAGAGGAGAATGAAGATAAGAGAAGACTCTTTGAAATTGTGTAAACCGTATCCATAAAACTAAAGAAGTCACAGAGTAGTGAACTCGTCCCTCAAAGCCCGATGTTCCACCCGAGAGCGTGGATAACAATCGATAATCAAAAGGAGGAACCTCATGCATAACAAAGGTCGGAGCAACAGAGGGATCGGGGAAAGCAGAGGAACTCGAGCGCTCTAAAACATCAAAACCGGTCGAATCTCGTGAGTGCTTGGCGGAGAAGGATGTGATCAAAACCATAAAGCCAATTGGCTTTGTTATGCACACTAGTAGCGTGGTTAGGCAAGGTAAACAACGCATAACTTGACCATTAATCAACAAGGTAAACCGAGTCGGGCCAAGATCACCAATCATACCTGTTGAAACAGAACTCGATGGTCATGGAAGTAACAAAAAGCATTCAGATGCTTAAAAGGTCGTCAAGTCCAACAACATTTGCAATCATAGTAACGAGACCTCCCATCCGAATGGGTGCATGATCAAGATCAATGAGATTCACAAAGGTACGGAGCAGATAAGGGATCGATTAACGGACGAGTGCCAAGCACAAAACATGATAAACACTCATCCTTAGAAACAAGAGGACGCTCGGGTTTTCCAAAACGGTATGGGCAAGAATCTTATGGAAATACCAAGGCGGGTTATGGATATTCTCGATACAAGGTCCTCGGCTCGTGGTTAAGGATTCCAAATAGATCCCCAAAATAGTCAAGATCTCTAAACCCAAGATACTCCTCCTGAGTTTCAGTATAAACTCCTAAACCACTAGGAAAACCAAGAAGATCAGCCAATTCCTTATGGGTAAACTTGAAGGTTGATAACACGATTTTATATAGTATATTTGATTTAATTTTCATAAATAATGTTAGTATTTTTATTTAATTATTTCATTTTATTTCCATATTACGCTGGTATTTTTATTGTTTCAGGTATTTTATTTTAAATAAACAAATTGAGCAAAGTGAAGAAATTAAGAAGATTATTTAATTAAATGAGCAAGAAATGAAGAAAAGGGGTGTGCAAAGTAAAACAATGGATCAAGGACCCCAAGCAAGCAAAGGCCCAAACAAAGCCAAGCCCATTGCAAGCAAAACCCTAGCAAACAAACCCTAAATGCCACGCAGAGAGTGAGACGCACGTCTCCACTCTCTCCTACAAGTGAGGCGCCCGCCTCGGACTCCCTCCTACAAAGGAGGCGACCGTCTCCAGTGCCACGTAGGCCCTAGGAGTTGCTTGAGACGCACGTCTCAACGTGGAGGAAAAAGAGGAGGACTTTTCGGACGACCTAGGCAGTTGGAGCGAGAGATTTGAGAGAAAATGCTACTATATTTTAGGAACAAGTGGTTACTTCCTACCACTATAAAAGGACCTCTCCAGATCATAATTCAACACACCGATTCTCGCCTTTATTTTCCCGCTTCAAAGTTTATTTTCCCTGCATTTATTTTCCATTGTAATTCAGAATTGTGGTTATTTTTTTTTTCCCGCATTGTTTACATTCCTGTTGAAGAACCGAGACGTTGTACGGGTTACTTCCAGCCTGCAATTCTTTCCAAAGATTTATTTAATTCGTGTTTCTATTTACATCGCTTTATTTATTTAATTAATTGCTGCATGAGATATATTTGTTTGCCATGAATTTATTAATGAATGTTAAAACCTTTAATTTATTCATGTTTGTTTTTATGAATATGTCCGCTAAATTATTTAAATATCGGTATGTAATGAGTTAATTTGAGAGTATCCGTAATAAACTGCTTGATTATATTTTATAAAATAAACACTTTTTCGATTTAGTTATCTAATTTATTTTGTTAAAAAGGTTTAGAAACCAACAGATAAAGTTTGAGGTTAATAAACCGACTAAGATTAGAAACCAACAGAGCGACATTGAGGTTTAAAATCGTATAGAGATTGAGTATTGTTTTTAAAAACGACAGCATTTTAAAACCAATTAAATTTTATTTATTTTCAAAAAGTAATTTTAAAATCGTGATAGCGAAAGCATACATTAGAGTTTAAAATTATAATCTACTTCAATAGAGCGACAGCTTGAGAATAGGTTTTAAATAAATACTTTTTTAAAAAGAAATTATTATCATTTTCAAAATAAGCCGTTGGAAAACCGATTCCTTAGGATTAACGAAATACATACCGATATTCATTTATTATTATTTTAATTAAAATTAAGTTTTATTGCCCAAAATTCCCAATTTATTTATTCGATAGCTATAGCTTTACAAGAAGCTTAGATTACGTTAGTTCAATTTATAGTCCCTTTGGTTCGATATCTTTAAAACTACGCGATAGGGCTGTATACTTGCAGTCTCCCGATTAATTTAGACGATAAAGTCGCGATCAAAGGTGAAGCCAAAAAGTCTGAAAATAATAAGTCCACGGCGTAGAGCTATCCCATGAGTAGGAAAATAAGCTAAAGAGCTGAGGAATTCCAAAGTGAGGTTCCGATAAGTGGCAAAGCAAGTCATCAGGCGTGAATTATCCCACCCAATCTGATTGAGCAGAAAAAGCACACTATCACGAATGCCAAGAGCATTCATAACACCATAATGAAAGTAGGTAGTAGGAAACATCTCACGCCGATAAAACTCCATATTTGATGCTGATTTCTTCCTCCAAACCGATCGGCATATCATCAACACGAGACATAGTGGAAAGAGAAAGAAGTAGCTAGAAGAATCGAGGAGAAAGAAAATAAAAGAACATCAAGATTGGCCAAATGCCGATAAGAAGAGAGATATAGAATATAAGAAGAGAATAGAAATAAAAGAAAATAGAAAAAGAAATAGATATTTTTGTTTGTTTTGAATAGAATGAAGAAATAAAATAAAATAAGAAGAAAGAAATAAATACGGTGGGTTCCCACAAAGCGCTTTGTTTTATGTCGAAGCTCGACAAATAAAACTAAAGATTAGTCGCCTAATCGAGCTTGTGGCTCGCCTAGATTTATCTTTTGAGAATATCCATCGATTTCGTAAGATGGTAATGTTTTAGACGCTGCCCGCTTACTATAAACGGTTCAATCGAAGGTCCCTTAATCTCTATTGCTCCACTTGGATAAACTCGAGTAATTTCGAAGGTCCATACCACCTAGATCGTAATTTCCTGTGGAATAATTTTAATCGTGAGTTAAAAGTAATACGCAATCACCTACATTAAAATTCTTCCTAGATATACGCTTATCGTGCCATTTCTTTGTGCGCCTTTGTAAATCCTAGCCAGACGATCCTGCCTAAGTTCTTCCAATTCATTAATATCCAATACGCTTTTCTCCCCGGCAGATAACTTAAGTTCAGATTCTTAATGGCCCAATAAGCCTTGTGTTCTAACTCAACCGAGATGGCATGACTTTCCATAAATAAGCTTGAAAGGAGTAGTACGATGGGAGTTTTATAGGCGTTCTATATGCCCATAAAGCTTCATGAAGTTTAAAGGACCAATCCTTTCGGATGTAGCGACCGCTTTTTCAAGGATTTGTTTTATCTCGCGATTTGAAACTTCAACTTGTCCGCTAGTTTGGGATGGTAAGGTGTAGCTATGCGGTGTCGAACTCCATATTTCCTTAATAATTTTTCAAAGATTTTGAAATGAAATGAGATCCACCGTCGCTTATAACGAGTCGGGTACACCGAACCTAGGAAAGATTATGTTCTTGAATTTAAGTACCACTGGTGTCATTTGTTGGAGAAGCTATAGCTTCAATCCATTTTGAGACATAATCCATACCACGAGTATATACTTATTACCGGATGAAGATGGAAAGGGTCCCATGAAGTCTATCCCCACACATCAAAGATTTCGACTTCTAAAATGCCTTTTGTGGCATTTCGTCACGCCTAGATATATTACCGTGCGCGGCACCGCATTTTAGGATGGTGGCATGTACGCCCTTCCATAAACTAGGCCAATAGAGACCGGATTGTAAGATCTTTGCACATGTTTTGATGTATTAGCGTGTCCTCCGTAAGGTGCGAATGACAGTGTGTTATAATGTTTTCAATCTCTTCTTCCGCACACATCGGCGGAAAATTCCATCGGACCTCTCTTGAAAAGTAAAGGTTCATCCCGTAATATTGTTTAAGATCATGGAAGAATTTCTTCTTCCGTTGATAGGTAAGTTCGGTGGTAGAACGCAAGGTAATTCACGAAATCAAGATACCAAGGCACGAGGAAATAGCTAAAGTGGTTTCCATGAGTTTATCTGTGTCTTCCAAGTGGGCAATCGCTTATCGATCGAAATTCATCATCAATCGGCACTTGTTCATGTTTAAGATTTTCTAGTCTAGAGAGATGATCCGCTACTACATTTTCGCCTTTCTTATCTTTGATTTCTAAATCAAATTCTTGCAGAATAATATCCATCTCGGAGTCTAGGTTTAGCGTCCTTTTGGTTAGGAGATATCTAATAGCAGCATGATCAGTGTATATGATTATTTTGGATCCTACTAAGTAGGAACGGAACTTGTCTAATGCGAAGACCACTGCTAAGAACTCTTTCTCTGTTGTAGCATAATTCATTTGCGCTTCGTCTAGAGTTCTGCTTGCATAATATATGACGTGGAGTCTTTTATCCTTTCGCTGTCCTAAAACAGCTCCTACGGCGTAGTCACTTGCGTCACACATTATTTCAAAAGGTTCATTCCAACTGAGTTTGCATGATAGGCGTAAATTAATGCTTTCTTAAGTGTCTCAAACGCTTCTAAACATTTTTCGTCAAGATAAATTCAGCATCTTTCATTAATAGCTCAGTTAGGGGTTTAGTTATCTTAGAGAAATCTTTAATGAATCGTCGGTAGAAACCGGCGTGTCCCAAAAAGCTTCGGATTTCTAACGGTTTTGGAGTTGAAGGTTCTCAATAACTTCGATTTTAGCGTAATCGACTTCAATTCCTCTTTGGATATAATGTGTCCTAAAACAATTCCTTCTTGTACCATAAAATGGCATTTCTCCCAATTAAGCACTAGATTAACCTTCACACAACGTTCCAATACCCTTTCTAAATTTTCTAAACATTCTTCAAAGCTTTGTCCACAGACGGAAAAATCGTCCATGAAGACTTCCATAATATTATCCAGAAAATCTGCAAATATTGCCATCATACATCTCTGAAAAGTTGCAGGAGCATTGCATAAACCAAATGGCATTCTTCTATAAGCAAAGGTTCCAAATGGGCATGTGAAAGTTTTTTCTTGGTCATCGTGATGAATAGGTATCCAAAGAAACCTGAATAACCGTCTAAGAAACAGAAATGAGAGTGTCTAGCTAAGCGCTCCAACATCTGATCAATAAATGGTAAAGGGAAATGATCTTTTCTGGTGGCTTTGTTAAGTTTTCGATAATCGATGCACATTCTCCATCCAGATTCGACTCTTTTAGTTATGATTTCTCCCTTCTCATTTTCGACTACTGTGACACCTCCTTTCTTAGGTACAACATGCACAGGGCTAACCCATTTGCTATCAGATATAGGATATATGATTCCTGCTTCTAACAACTTCATAACTTCCTTTTTCACAACCTCGCTCATAATCGGGTTTAGTCTCCTCTGGTGCTCTCTTGAAGTTTTACAATCTTCTTCTAGCATAATGCGATGCATACAGATAGAGGGACTTATTCCTTTAAGATCAGTGATATTATATCCTAAAGGTCGTTGATATTTCTAATCAGAAAAGTTTTTCGTTGATTCTCCAAGTTTTGCGTTGACTATCATCCGCTCGAGTTTGGAATCTAGGAATTGCACCTTAAATTTTCAGGAAGTGTTTTGAGTTCTAGGGATGGTTTCCTTAAACTTTGTGTGGGATCTGGTGCTATAGCTAAGCATTCACTTAGATTATTATCCATACTTTCATCCAGATTATCCGTATTTTCAAGCTCAGCTTCTTTTCTACATTCATCAATGATATCCATGAAGTAACAAGTATCTTCTATTGCAGGTGCTTTCAGGAATTGAGAGAGGATAAATTGATTTTTTCTTCGCCTACTTCAAAAGTAAGTTTTCCTCTTTTCACATCTATTATTGCACCTACTGTGGCTAAGAAAGGTCTTCCAAGAATGATTGAGTAACTTCGTCCTCCCTTATGTCCATGATAATGAAATCGTTGGTATATAGAATTGGCCAATACGCATGTGAATATTTTCATGTACTCGCAGATATTTAATCGACCTATCTCGCTAGTTGAACGGACATTTTGGTTGGTCTCAGCTCTCCCATATCAAGTTTCTTGCAGATGGATAACGGCATCACACTTATACTGCTCCTAGATCACATAAAGCTTTGTCTATGACAAATTTGCCAATTACACATGGAATAGAGAAACTTCCGTGATCTTTGAGTTTAGGAGGCATTGTGTCTTGAATAATTGCACTACATTCAAAGAAGTACAGTTTCATTATCCTCTAGCTTTTCTTATTGGATAGAATCTCTTTAAGGAATTTAGCATAGGAGGGCATTTGAGTTATAGCTTCAAAAGGAATTGTAACATTAAGTTGCTTCGAAGATCCACAAATTTCTTGAATTGTCCCACATTCTTAGTTTTAACTAACCTTTGAGGGTATGGAATAGGAGGCTTATAAGGTGGGGGTATATAAGGTTCGTCCTTTGTGTGGTATCTTCATTATTATCTTTCAATTTCTTTTCCGTTTATCTTTAGTTTCGATGGTTTGATGAATTTTGTTGCATAGTGGGCTATTGTTTCGGATCTACAGTCCATCATACTTTGTTCCGCTTCTTAAGATAACAAAGATTTGCATGTCCTTTGGGATTAGGTTGAGGTTGACCAGAAATGAACCAGGAGAGCAGAAGTCGCTTGTTGTTGAGCTACTTGAGAGATTTGTGTTTCTAACATTTTATTGTGTGTAGATAAAGCATCAAGCTTGTTAGAAAACTGCTTCATTTGCTCATTAATGTGTATATTCTGATTTTGAACTTCCTTATTAGTCTGGGCTTGAGCACTAT
This sequence comes from Vicia sativa, assembly GCA_021764765.1. Taxonomy (NCBI): domain Eukaryota; kingdom Viridiplantae; phylum Streptophyta; class Magnoliopsida; order Fabales; family Fabaceae; genus Vicia; species Vicia sativa. Next base: position 263,828,863 of record CM038796.1, on the reverse strand, counting down.
TGGTTTGGTTTTGAGTAGCAATGAAGTGCTCTATCATGATTTCCAAATTAGACTTCCTAGGAGCATTTGTTGTGTTAGGACCATTGTTAGGTGATTTGGAATAGCTTTAGGATAACCGGTGGTGTAGCAGGAGCTTGTCCAGGTGCATATAACGCGTTGTTATTCTTGTAGGAAAAGTTAGGATGATTCTTCCAGCCAGGGTTATATGTGTTGCTGTAAGGATTATTCTGTACGTAATTTGCTTGTTCAACTGGAACTCCTGTTAGAAGTGGGCATTCTGGAGCAAGATGTGATTGAATACCACATAAGTCGAAGTTTGAGTAATTGCGCAACATGAGTCGGGAGCGATGGTAAGTTCCTCGAGCTTTTGAGTGAGAGCTTCCACTTTAGTGTTGACTTGATCCAGACTATTCACTTCAACCATGGCACCTTTAGTTTGAGATTTCTCTACAGTAACTCTCTCCATACCCCATTGGTAATGGTTCTGAGCCATGCTTTCGATAAGTTGCTTTGCTTCAAAGATATGGTTTATTCATCAGTGCGCCACCAGCTGCAGCGTCTATAGTCATTCTCGTATTGTACAAGAGACCATTGTAAAACGTGTGGATGATTAACCATTCTTCTAAACCATGATGAGGACAAAGTCTAAGCATGTCTTTATAGCGTTCCCAAGCTTCAAAGAGTGATTCATTGTCCTTTTGTCTGAAACCATTGATGTTGGCTCTGAGCATAGCAGTTTTGCTTGGAGGAAAATATCTAGCCAAGAATACTTTCTTCAACTCATCCCATGTGGTGATTGAGTTGGAAGGAAGAGATTGAGCCATCGCGAGCTCTCTCGAGAGAAAAGGAAATAGGCGCAATCGTACGCCTCGGGGTTTACACCATTCGCTTTTATAGTGTCTGCATCGCACAAACACCGATGATGAAGATTTGGGTCGCGGAGGAGCTCCGAGCGGTTCTGCTGAACGGCGGAAAGAAGCGAAGGTTTTAGTTCGAAATCGTTTCGAGCGATAGCAGGAGCAGCAATACTATTATGAGGCTCCGCTTGAGAAGGAACAGCGTAGTCCTTAAGAGGACGAGGGCGAGGAGGTTGGATCACCATCTTCTTAAGTTCTTCAACGTCGGAAGTTTGGTTGAAGGAAGATTGTGGCGTTCTAAATACTCTTGAATTCGTCTTCTTAATCTAAGATAACGCTCGACGTCGTAAATAGGTATATGCAAAGGCGCGCCTTGAGAGCGAGTATTTGGCATACACAGAGGGAAAAGAAATAGTTGCTATAGTCTATACTTCGTAATAAAATTACGATATCAACTTGAATAGTCCCCGGCAACGGCGCCAAAAACTTGATCGCGACTTTATCGCCTAAATTAATCGGAGCGCAAGTATACGCCCTATCGCGTAGTTTTAAAAGATATCGAACCAAAGGGACTATAAATTGAACTAACGTAATCTAAGCTTCGTGTAAAGCTATAGCTATCGAATAAATAAATTGGGAATTTTTGGGCAATAAAACTTAATTTTAATTAAAATAATAATAAGGCGAATATCGGTATGTATTTCGTTAATCCTAAAGAATCCGGTTTTCCACTGGCTTATTTTCAGAAAATGATAATAATTTCTTTTTCAGCAAAAAGTATTTATTTAAAAACCTATTCTCAAACTGTCGCTCTATTGAAGTAGATTATAATTTTAAACTCTAATGTATGCTTTCGCTATCCCACTGATTTTAAAATTACTTTTTGAAAATAAATAAAATTTAATTGGTTTTAAATCTGTCATGTTTTTAAAAACAATACCTAGTATCTACTATCTGATTCTAAACCTCAAACTGTCGCTCTATTGGTTTCTAATCTTAGCCAGTTTATTAACCTCAAACTTTCGCTCTGTTGGTTTCCAAACCTTTTTTAACAAAATAAATTAGATAACTAAATCAGAAAAAAGTATTTATTTTATAAAATATAATCAAGCCAGTTTATTCCGGATACTTTCAGATTAACTCATTACATACCGATATTTAAATAATTTAGCCAAACATATTCATAAAAACAAACATGAATAAATTAAAGGTTTTAACATTTATAAATAAATTCATGGCAAAACAAATATATATCATGCAATTGATTAAGTAAATAAATAAAAGCAATATAAATAAAAACCTGAATTAAATAAATGCTGGAAAGAATTCTGGAAACTGGAAGTAACCCGTACAACGTCTCGGTTCTTCAACAGGAATGTAAACAATGCGGGAAAAAAAAAAAACTTCTGAATTCTGAATTACAATGAAAAAATAAATGCAGGAAAATAAACTTTGAAACTGGGAAAATAAAGCTGAGAATCGGTGTGTTAAATTATGATCTGGAGAGGTCCTTTTATAGTGGTAGGATGCAACCACTTGTTCCTAAATATTCGTAGCATTTTCTCCTCAAATCTCTCGCTCCAACTGCCCACCATCTGCCTTGGTCTTCCCGAAAACTCCTCCTATTTTTCCTCCATGTTGAGACGTGCGTCTCAAGTAACTTCTAGGGCTACGTGGAGCTGGAGACGGACGCCTCCTTTTTAGGAGAAGGTCCGAGGCGGGCGCCTCCTTTTTAGGAAGAGGGTTGAGACGTGCGTCTCACCCTTGAACGTGGCTTTTAGGGTTTTGCTTCGTTTGGGCCTTGCTTGTTTGGGCTTGGTTTGTAGGCTTTAATACATCTTTGATCCATCACTTGCTTTTCACACCCCTTTTCTTCATTTCTTGCACAATTAATTAAATAATCTTCTTAATTTCTTCACTTTGCTCAATTTGTTTATTTAAAATAAAATACGAAACAATAAAATACCGGTAATATGGAAATAAAATGAAATAATTAAATAAAAATACTAACATTATTTATGAAAATTAAATCAAATATACTATATAAAATCGTGTTATCACATCCCAAGGGAGGAGAACAATTTGGCAGATGCTTTGGTGACTCTGTCATCCATGTTTAAGGTCAGATGGGCGAATGATGCCCCATCTATCACTATAATGAGGTTGGATGAGCTGCCTGCTAAGTAGAAGGTGAAGCGGATGAAAACCTTGGTTCTATGACATCAAAAGGTATCTCGAGACGAAAGAATACCCTGATGATGCTTCCATCGTTGATAAGAAGGCCCTGCGCAAGTACTCGGCTAAATTTTTCCTCAATGGCGGTGTGTTGTACAAAAGGAACTATGACTCTGTTTTGCTCAGATGCGTGGATAGACACGAAGCAAATAAGATTATAGAAGAGATTCATGAAGGTTCTTCGGGACGCATTCAAGTGGACACACCATGGCCAAGAAGATCTTGAGAGCGGCTATTATTGGTCCACCATGGAGAATGATCTACAACCATGCGTAACATGCTACAAATGTCAAATCTCGCGATAAGATGCATGTGCCACCTTCTTCCCTGAATGTTTTGACTTCTCCATGGCCTTTTGCGATGTGGGGCATTGATATGATTGGAGAAATTAAGCCCACCGCTTCTAATGGACATCGATTCATCCTTGTTGCCATTGACTACTTTGTCAAATGGGTTGAGGCAGCATCTTATGCTCGTGTCACTAGACAAGTGGTCACACGTTTCATCAAGCATAATATCATTTGTCGCTATGGGGTCCCCGAGAAGATCATTACTGATAACGGCTCGAATCTCAATAACAAAATGATGAAAGAGCTGTGTGACAGCTTCAAGATAAAACATCATAACTCTTCTCCATATCGTCCAAAAATGAATGGTGTTGTGGAGGCGGCAAACAAAAATATCAAGAAGATTGTACAGAAGATGGTTGTCACTTACAAGGATTGGCACGAGATGTTACCATTTGCCTTGCACGGCTATCGCACTTCAATACGCACGTCAACAGGGGCAACTCCCTTCTCCTTGGTATACGGTATGGAAGCAGTCCTACCCGTGGAGGTTGAAATTCCTTCCTTAAGGATTTTAACAGATGTGCAACTCGATGAAGCTGAATGGGTTCAAAACAGACTTGATCAATTGAATCTCATCGACGAGAAGAGATTGACAGCTATTTGTCATGGACAGCTATACCAGAAGCGTATGAAAAGGGCTTTCGACAAGAAAGTGTGTCCTCGGAATTTCCAAGCTGGTGACCTTGTCCTGAAGAGAATTTTGCCTCCTAATAGTACCGACGCTCGGGGCAAGTGGGCTCCAAATTATGAAGGACCGTATGTTGTGAAGAAAGTTTTCTCTGGAGGAGCTATGTTGCTCGCGACTATGGACGGAGAGGATTTCCCTCACCCGATCAATGCAGATGTAGTCAAAAAATACTTCGCATAAAAGAGACCCGTTAGGTTGACTGGCCTAAGCAAAATAAGGGCATCCCGACGAACCAAGAGATTCGCAAAAGTTAGGATAAATATAAAAGATTGTACACCGCAAGTCGAAAACACGAAAGGGCGGCTTGGGCAAAAAGGGTATCCGTGGATTGAAAACCAAAGGCGGTCGAGCAAAAATTAGGGATTCAAAGCGAACGACTACAATCTGCGACACTTTTGGTCCTTTCTACAATAACTTGATAATCCGAGAGATGGAGGGTCAGTCTAATCGGAGCATTTTCTGTTGACGGCTCGATATGGAGGAACGTTGAGGTTGTGAAGGACATGGCGGATTCAGGATTCGACAAAATCCGTGATTTTATTGTCACCTTTTCTTTTAACTTTGATGTATAAGCAATTGCCTCTTTTCAGGATTTGCTTCTTGATGTAAATGCTCATTTACGAGCTAATCAATCAATAAAATTACTTTCATCCAAACTGTGTTTTTCTATCTCTGTCTTATTTTTATGTTTTTTTTTTAACTGTTTTGTTTGCAAAAACAACGTCCGATGTTTTTAATAAACTTTGCACATAAAAACATCAGTGCCCCAACGGCACGTGGCATAATTTCTGAAGTTACTCGGAATTTCGGGTACACCACATTAACGATTGAAACAGTTGATCTCTGTAGCAGAATTATTGTTATGTCTCCTGTTTTACATTTTCAATTATGCGAAGGGCACCATGTGCATAGGGCTTCGGTCACCGACAAGGTTTCTTTCTCTCCAACAAGAGTTATCTATGGCATATGTGTGCCCTCAAATGTTATCACTCTTTCGTCGTCGCAGAAGATCGTAAAGGGCGGTTCCCACCAGCAAGATGATTTTCAAAGACTCACTTGTACCAGAAGATGTCGTCGACCCCTCTTATGCAAGAGCTCGTATTCCAGAGTTGCTAAAGTCAGGAATTCCATGCAACAAGGTCATCATCCCAGATGAATGTCAATTTCCAAGAGCTACTTCCCCAGTGATGTTGATCATTGAAAGGATACTTCTATTCTACAATCCCCTGTCAGGGTCCAGACTATCATCTCTTTGACGAAGACCAGATGATTTATATTCAATTCATGGATGGTTGATGCTCCCTCGGCAGCTCACAATTGCCTATAGTCCCAAGCGAAATATTAAAACATGCATCATTGCATTGCATAGCATCCTCAAAAAAAATGCGTAGCATTTCCATTGATATGGAGCATTACGCTAAAAAAATAATAATAATCTCAAACATGCATCTAAGCATAAGCCAGATTAAAGTCTTTATCGAGTACCTTTTGCGTCTCCGAAGATCGTTCAATAAAAAAATCCCCATGTGGTATTCCCAGTCAGAGTTCCCTCAAGAAATTCTTCTTGTTGTTGTTATCTGCATTTTTGACCCCGTGTCGGTCTCCTACATCATTCAATTCAATTCATTTACCAAGCGTCTTGCTTTTTGCAAATTCTTATTTTGGTATTCTTACCCGTGTTTGCCTCTGTCATTAGAGTGTGAGTAAGAGTCGGTGTCTAACCTTTCTTGCTTCTCGGTTATTTGAGTATCCATACTTGGTGCGTGGTAATTCATATAATTGCCGCTCTTGAAGAATTACACCCCGCCTTCGGCCTGAGGGATATTGTATTTCTTGCATATTCGCAAACTTTCAAAGTCCAACATAGCCTAGCAATCCTCGCTAGAGTCTCTTCTGGTTGCCTTTTTTTCCCCGTAAATTCGTCTTCGATCGACGTTTTTACCATTCCATATATTTTCTCCCCAGTGAGTCTGCTCCAGTCGATCTCCTTCTTGTGTGTGTCTAATATCTTTACCTGACATATACTCCTGTCTGTTCTCATTTTTGATCTGCGATGCAACTTATTGAAATGTACGCTCCAAAGATCTATGAGTTCTTACCTTTCGATCTGAAGCAACTTATTGAAGTATGCTCGCTCCAAAGGTCGTCTGGTTTCGTTTTGATCTGCGATGCAACTTATTAAAGTATGCGTTCCAAAGATCTACTGTTCTCATTTTTGATCTGCGATGCAACTTATTGAAGTATGCGCTCCAAAGATCTATGAGTTCTTACCTTTCGATCTGAAGCAACTTATTGAAGTATGCTCGCTCCAAAGGTCCGTCTGGTTTCGTTTTTGATCGCGATGCAACTTATTGAAGTATGCGCTCCAAAGATCTACTGTTCTCATTTTGATCTGCGATGCAACTTATTGAAGTATGCTGCTCCAAAGATCTATGAGTTCTTACCTTTCGATCTGCAAGCAACTTATTGAAGTATGCTTCCAAAGGTCCGTCTGTTTTGTTTTGATCTGCGATGCAACTTATTGAGTGCTGCTCCAAAGATCTACTTGTTCTCATTTTGATGCGATGCAACTTATTGAAGTATGCGCTCCAAAGATCTATGAGTTCTTACCTTTCGATCTAAGCAACTTATTGAAGTATGCTCGCCCAAAGGTCTGTCTGTTTCGTTTTGATCTGATGCAACTTATTGAAGTATCTGCTCCAAAGATCTACATGTTCTCATTTCGATCTGCGAAGCAACTTATTGAAGTATGCTCGCTCCAAAGGTGTCTCGGTTTCGTTTTTTGATCTGCGATGCAACTTATTAAAGTATGCTGCTCCAAAGATCTACCTGTTCTCATTTTTGATCTGAAGCAACTTATTGAAGTATGCTCGTCCAAAGATCTATGAGTTCTTACCTTTCGATCTGAAGCAACTTATTGAAGTATGCTGCTCCAAAGGTCTGGTTTTGTTTTTGATCTGCGATGCACTTTCAAGTATGCTCGTTCCAAAGATCTATCGGTTTTCATTTCTAATCGCAAGTCGCTTATTCAAGCGCATTCGTTTCTCGATGTCCGACATTGTTCAAAAAAATCACAAAAATAGAAAATAAAAAGTTATTAAAAAAAAACATAAACATTTATACTTGTTCTTCTGAGCTTAAATTTTGTTCTTTAGTATTTAATCTTCTTCTACCTTGAAAGTTCAAAGGCTAGCGCCAATTTCACTTTCGTGTTTAAGACGATTAAATAGGCAGTTGCACCCAAAATTTGCCCCTGTCTCGATCTTATCTGGTTTAGGCTTCGATCTATCATGACACTCACATGCATTCATACCATGGTTCTATGGTTACGGGTTGGAGCTTTTTCGGAGATTCTCCGTTGAATGTAAAAGTTGTGGTGCTTTCAACCAATCTAGGATATTGGGAAAACGACGAGGTTTAATATTAAATCTTATCCGCTCATATCTATCGTTTGTGGCTTGGTGTTCGGTTGTTGAATTGAATGGTCATTCTTAATGGAGCTCGAAGTCGGTTATTTTGAATGTCATTACCTCTCGATTCAGGAGATCAATTCATCACGAGTTTGGTTTTTGTTGTTGTTTCAAGTTCGTTATTCAAGATGTAAAAGGATGGATATTGATTATCCGTTCATTGATCAACAATTCCAGTTCTAGTGCATTGGGTTTGATCGTCAACTTTATTCGTTTCTTGGTGATAGTTGATATATGTGAAAATTTTCATCAAGAGGGCTTGTTTACAAGATTTACGAATGTCAAGGTGCCACATGTTTAAATCTTTTCCTATCGCGTCCATCGCTCGCAAAATTCAAGACATTCATTGAAATATTAGAAGTTTCTTTTTGAAATTCGTTGGTTTCAAATCCTTTTTCTGCTACCAAATATGTTTCGACTTGCGGATGCGGTGACAATACCATTACTTTCAAGTGGAAACTATCACCCTTTTCTTAAAGGAAATTATGGAATCGCCAAATTGACCAAGGTTTGGAATCAAGGATGTTATTTGAAATTTAGAGTTAGTTTTAATTCTCTGTTTCAAGTGGCAAAAGGCTCGGGATTTTTACATAAGCAGGATCAACATGAAAACTTTATGGCCAGGAATTTCAAAAGAATTCAAGCATTGCTCATTTCCAAGTCATCAAGACTACGGATTGGTTTTTTAGATTGAAGTGGTTTTGGATACGTCTGTTAATCAATATTTCAACATGATTTGTTTTAACCAATTCAATTTTGGTTCATGACAAATTTTTCGGGATATTTGATGCATTTTTGAATTTCAAATTTTTATACGCAGTCAAGAATTCAATTAGGTGCATTTTTTTTCCTCAAGGCTTGTGTTCATAAAATTCCAAGAGGTCCAAGATTACTCTAAAGTTTTTTTATTTGTACAAGGACACAAATCAAGATACGTATTACAATTTGTCAAATCCTAAAATGCAAGTTTCAATCCAAAAACCAATTCCTTCAACATTCAAATTCCTTTCCTTATCATTCAATTTCCAAAGTCTTATGTGAATTCAAAATGACATTCAAAGCATATCCATTGATAAATTAGAATCAAGCTCCCAAATTCAACATTCACTTGACAAGTTTGTACAAATACCACAAGAGTCATTGAAATTTACAATGTTAATTTGATGTGTGGTGTTACAAGGTTCAAACTTTCAATACAAAACTTTCAAGATTACATTCATTACAAAAATGAGGAGTCTATCCTAAGGTACAATAACTTGCAACCAATCCACAACGGTTTCTCCAAGGAAACTCTAGTTGTATTCTAGATTGCTATCTCTATTTGGCCATGCCTTGATCACGGTTTCTCCAAGAAAAATCCTCAAGACTTCGTCATCTTTCCAAGCTCATGTCAACACCAACATTCATGAAACAACAAAAAAGAAGATAATTAGTAATAACGGACAGTAAACAAAGTTTCAAAATAAGGTTCTTATCTCATCATTAGGGAGTATTATTTGGGATCAGTTTATGTCCAAGGTTTGTTTATCATTCATGTTCAAGACCCTACCCTTTTGCAAATCACAACGCATAAGTTGGTTCACAAAAGGGGGGTGTGGTTCAGACACCATCATCACCACTACTGCAGCAAGTACATTGTTCAGGATTCAGAATTTCAGTGTCAGCCCAATATACCAATAGGCAGCATAACAGAAAAATGATAACAGCCCTATACATCATAGTCCGGTACAGAAAACACAGGCTGGCATACTCATTTACGGACTAACAGATCAAACAACAGATACAAAGGCCCATTTCTCGTTTTTCTCAAGCAGCCCTGTTCCCAAAGACTGACATCAAAAACCCTAATTGAAAGACAATATAAAAGCAGTGAATGCACAGTAATCAAGGAGGAGGCAACTGTTCATTTTGAAAACCCTAGCCGTAAACATAAAGCAAAAACCCAGAAAAGCAAGAACATCATACAAAGCAAAACCCAGAACAGTCAAAAGAAACCAGAACACTCCAACGGAATCATCATCTCCTAAACATACCCCCTTCAGAAAAGCCGAAAATAGCCAGAAAGAAGAAGTTTGAAAGGTATTACCCGATCTTCGAAGGAAGAGAAGGAGGTTGCGAACCACCATGGCCGCCATCCTCCCTTCTTTTCTCTTCTGCTCTCTTTACTTTTTTTGCACAGCTCCGCCGCCGTCACACCCGAATCACGTTTAGGGTTCCTCTTTTCCATCACCAAGCCTGTAAACACAAAATCAAACAGAAATTTGTAACATGCAACAGCTGAAACAGAGTGAATCGAGTGAGGAGATCAAGAGATTTCGTGAGAACAGAGGCGACGACGATGATGAGCGAACGGCGAGATCGGAGAGATCGTGAGAAATCGGAGCGAACACAGCGAGCGGAGACCATGGCTGGATCTCGTGAGACAGCGACGAGAGATCGTGAGGAAGCGAGATGAGAGTTCGCGTGAGAGAGAGAGAGAGAGCGAGTTTTCTGAGAGATCGTGAGAGAGAGAGTTTGGGAAGATGAACAGATCATGAGGGTTTGTGAGGACGAGAGAGTTTCAAAACTTATATTTTTGTTTATTTTGTGAAATGAGATTAGGATAATATTAGATATCTACTTAGGATTAGATCTTCTGATTTTATAAAAACTGATTTTTGTTTTTTTTCATTTAAGTATTAGTGTATAATTAGTATTAGGATTAGATTGTTTATTTTTTTTTATAATAAAAAATTCAGATTAGTAACAAAGCTAATTTAATTTAATTTTAGTTTATAAAATATAATATAGGATAATATAATAACAATAAACTAATTTCTGTTTTTTTTTATTATTTTATTTAGTATTATTATTACTTAATTAGAATTAGTTTTATTTTATTTTATATAGTTCATAAATATAAGAAGGAGTTCAAAAGATATTAAAATGTTTGATTATGTTGGTGACACTTGTCACCACTTGCGTGGTCTGTTTGAAATCTGGTGTATGTGTGTCTACCGTATCTGTTTTGCACCCTCCTGCTTAAGCCACCAGATCTGCCAGAGTCCAGATCCGACGATCCAGAATGGTGGACCACAGCATGCCTCCATGGAGCTTCTACACAAGATCCAGCAGCATTGTTTTGGGCTTGGGCTCAGTCTGCTATCTACACCCTCTAGTTTAAAGCTTCAAACAGGCCCATTTCTAAACTTTTCTCTTTAAATTCAATTATTATGCAAGTTTTTCATATATAATGATGTATTAAATAATGTTTGGCATATGGTAGTTTTTTATTTGTTGAATTACCAATTAAAATTGTTAATTGATTTTTCATCAAGTAAAAGAATATCTATACTAATAATTATTTAAATTCCGATTTGTATTGTGTGTTAATTTATTTTCTTTTATTTTTCGCTATTACATTGTCCGCTTGCATGTTTATTTCACGATCGTACACTCACTCTCAAATTAATATAAAAAACAACAACGCCTCCGCTCTCTCTTATCTTTGGTTACCCACACCAAATTCTCTAAGGGTCTCATGGTTGGGGATGGGCATGGTCATCCTCACGAGGTTAATTAGGGCCCTTGTTACCTTGATTAATCATAACCCGAAAGATAATTGGTCTATATACCAATCACCATGCACCAGGGTCTCATGGTTGGGGGTAGGAGCACCTATCCTCACGAGGTTAATCAAGTCCATATACTTGGTTAATCATAACCCGAAATATCATTTCTCTACGTCCAACGCCGCAATTTTCAACACACTTTCAAATAAAAAGTGTTATGGTACTTAATTAAATTGTTAGAGGTTCGCCCAACAATTTAATTAAAATGTAAAGTATTCGGGCCATTAGAGGGTAACCCAATGACTTGAATACTTTATTCCATACACTTAAATATTTAAAACACTTTCATATTAAATTAATTAATTGAATTTGTTTTCTTTAAATCAATTTTTCTACAAAAACCAAAAAAAACATAGTGTTATGGTACTTGATTAAATTGTTAGAGGTTCGCCCGACGATTTAATTAAAATGTAAAGTATTTGGGCCATTAGAGGGTAACCCAATGACTTAAATGCTTTATTCCATAACACTTAATAAAAGTGAACTTTGTTTCACCTCACTCCTTTCATAATAAAGATTTTGGATGAGAGAAGATCGGTTGACCTCAATCACCAATCTCGAGTATCGAATCGTTAGAGGGTATCCCGACGTTTTGGTACTTGTCATCTGCCATTAAAATCAATTCAACCCATTCAAATCCTTTTTCGCTCATATGCGATTATCAAAATTAAAAAAACATTTTCAATTAAAATCAATACAACCAATTCAAGACATTTTTCAACAAGAACTACGGAGTTTTGACTTTCCCATTGCACGAGGGAATACGTAGGCACGCGGTTTCGAAACCGTGTCAAACTCAAAATAATAAATAAACAAATCCCTTTTCTTTTTTATTCATAACTTAGAAATTAGCGAATAAACACACAAACACTTTTGGAACTAAATGGGTCCCATCGAGTACGATGGACGTAAGAGGTGCTAATACCTTCCTCTTGCGTAACCGACTCCCGAATCCATGCTTTTTGGTCTTGTAGACCGCCTTATCCAATTTTTGTGGGTTTTATCTATATTTCCCCGTTCTTTCTAGAACGAATAAAATTAGGTGGCGATTTCATTGTTTTGAAAATTCATTTTAAATGATTTTTGAAAATCGAGTTGCTTCAGTTATGTCTGTCAACTTGTGACAAACATAGGGTAAAAGGTTAGTGTTCAGACATTGTTAAGTTTGAGGTCCTTCTTTGCAGTTGTTTTTGCAAAATATTAAATAGGTTTCCAATTCTGAGTCAGTCTATTTTCTATATTGAATCTTGTTTTGAGTCTTGAACACAAATTGTTCCTTGTGTTCTGAATTATTCAATATAGAGATTTGGTTCTCTATGTCTGTAAATGGATAGTCCAAGTATTTTTATTAGTTTATCGAGTCTCCTCTTATGTCTAAAATTGGAAGTATCATAAGTCTGTGTCATAAGTAGTTCTAATTTTGAGGGAGAATATTATGTGTTTCCTTCCTCATACTGTATGGATGTCCCAGATAATGTTGGAACATCACAATTAAAGAAGGTGAAAAAGTCTGATCATTATCACAACATTACACTCTAAAGGATATTATGGTAAATAAATTTAGACTATGATTTACATGGACAAGTAAGTGTATCATAAAACCAGAATATTACTCAGGCACTCAAAAGAATCTGGTCAAAGTCACAAGATATGATATCTATTAAAGTTATTGTCCTGATTGGTGAAACAAGAGGTGGCAATCACATGCTCCTGCATGATGTACAAAAGTTGTTGGAACAAACTCCATCAAAAGGAATCTGGCATAAATCAATAAAGTCAGAGTTAGTTTGGACAATACATGCCTGTCTCTAGCACAGCCCCTCAACCAAAGCTTGACTGTGGACTTAAAATGTGCTATTTAAAAAGGACTCCCCTTCCTCTACTCTCAAGCAAATAACTATCTCTTCATCATCATGAAAGTAGTTCGAATTTGGGCTTGTTGTGCCTGGATATGATTTTTTGAAGACTCTCATTGTTAAAAAAATTCTAAAATGAGGGAGAGAAAGTGTATCAACATCAATGTTAATATTTCACAACAAAGAAGAATGCAATTATATCTAAGTCACAACACTCAAAAGAAGATTCGGTCCTACTCTGGAAGAAGAAGAAGTATAGTAATTGTGACTTGTGATATGAGTTTTGAACAGGCCACTCTGAGCTTTGATTAGGCTACTCAGGCGACAGTATATCCCAAAATCCAACACCGAGTCTCTCCATTCAACACCACACTAACCTTGTGTTAGTGCAAGGTAGGAGACAAGATGTCAAATGGGATGTCCTGACATGGGCAAGAACTCAAGATCTGAAGATGTGTATAGAAGACAAAAGATGTTTCTGCTAGAGAAGATGTTTCTGCTAGAGAAGATGTTAATTGTTGATTGTAAATTATTACCGCTAATGCAATGTAATGTTTTATTATATATTTGTTTTAGTCAAAATTTGCCAAAGGGGGAGATTGTAAGTTCCTCACTTTTAAGGGTTGGCTTAATTTTGTAAAACAAATATAAGCAGCAATAACGTAATGCCTATAACATGTTGTGTTGAAGTATTTCAATATCTGGAACATCATATCATATGAGATGTTGATACATTAGACATCAGGACATCATGTTGCAGAAACTGTTAAGTTTGTTACAGTTCTGTTTCAACTGTGTAGAATATTCTGGGAATATTATGCACCTTATTTGGCGTGACTTTGAAGGCATATGTGTAGGTCCAAGAGATAAGAAGAAAAATCAGAAGAGACCTTGATTGTAGAAGAAGTTATCTACATTTTTACTCTGCAGAAAGTTTGTTAATGCAGAAGTTTTTTACAGCTTATGCTGTTATTTTGAAGTCCCAAATCCAGTTGGGTAATAGGTTATAAATAAGCAGTTGTAACCAAGTTTTAGTAAGCTAGCCGGTTTTAGAAAGATGTAGTCTTTAGGGTTACCCATGTAAATAAACCACCCGGATTGTGGGATGGTCACTGATTTTTACCTCGAAGCCTATAGGCAAGAGGATCGTTTTCACGCACTCAGAAGCTGTGAAGAAATGAGTATAGTTATGTCCTTGGAAGAAGCTGTGAAGCAATTCCAATTTTAGTTTGTGTCACTTGAGTGACTAGTTTTAATTGTGCTTGAAGTTTGGTATCTTCAATCTGTTTTAGTTGTGTTTTGGAGTGAGGTATCTCCAAGCTGATTTTAATAGGAGCCAAGCAATCGATGCGGTTGATGGTGTGATAGTAGCTGATAGACATCATTGAGGTGATTGAAGATGAGCGGAGATTCTCATATCTAAGTGTGGTATCTTAGGTAGAAGGGTAATTGGATAGTCTGATTAAGTGAGGAGTGTAAACAGGGTGGTATCCCTCCAAATTAATACTTATGATAGTGAACTTCATTCCTAGCTTGGTATGCCCCCAAATGTATGTTGGTTAGAACCGAACTAGGTTAACAATTCCTTGTGTTCTTTATTTTCTGCACTATTATGCTTATGCCTACCTTGTCTGTTTTGTAATGTCGGATCAGATGTCACGACATCCTGAGTCTGGCCCTAACCAGAATTTAAAAAATGTCACAAAATAACCGACACTTTATACACTATATAACATCACATAATTGTATCTTGGTGTTTTAGTTTATTGTCTCTAGGTGTCTTGTCTCTTGATGTCTTGACATATAAAGACCTATGATTTCAAATAATTATACCTGCATTAGTAAAAATACGAAGAAATTACAATATACAATTATTATATTATGAATAAAGAATAAAATACTTGTTAATTTTCCCACATGCCTTCTTCATGATCTATTTAAGTAGCATGCACAACATCTTCATCATATGAGGTAGAAATTGTGTTGTGTTAGAAGGAGTAGACAAAATATCAAGACTTTCATCACTAAAAGGAATGTGTTTTCCTTGGAAAACGATTGACCGTTTCCCTAATATTTCAGAAGAGTCGGTCACATAGAAAACTTGTTTTGCTTGAGAAGCCATGGTGAATGGTTTGGTCATAAGAGATGCCTTTCCAAGGTTAACTTGTGTGAATCTTAAGTCATCAATGTGTACACCATTACTATTATTGAGAATCAATATGAATTTAAATAAAGGCACTTTGAAAATAACATAACAATCTCCTAAATCTTCTCAATGACACCATAGAACATGGTAATTGCCAATACGTAATTCTTATCTTTCAAATTATAGAAATACATCGATTTAACTTCAACCATAACCCTACTATTTTGCATTATACTATGATCATCTTTTGATTTTGTATAAAAGGTATAATGACCAATGTCGTATGTAGTCCAATTTATGATATTAAAATTTGGCTCGTACGACAACCACTTATGTATCTCGGATGTACTACAATCATTAGATACCATTTTGTCGCTCATTCGGGGATATTTTTTCTTCAAAAGTATTTTGTGAGTATCTACCTAAGGTTGCACTTCATCAATATATATATATATATATATATATATATATGCTTGAAAAACTACATCCCGACCCATTAACATAATATTTATACCTTGAATACCTCTTCCGACAAATATTTTGTACAAAACTCAACAACTTCTTCATTGATGTACTTTTCAACAATTAAAGCTTCTGATCGATGATGATTCTCCGTATATCCTTTAAAGATCTTCATATATCGCTCTATTGGATACATCCACCTTAAATAAAATGGACCACAAAATCCAATTTCTCTGACTAGATAAACAACTAAGTGAACCATAATATCAGAAAATTATGGAGGAAAATACATCTGCAATTGACACAAGAATATGACAGTCTCATATTCTAATTCATATAATTTTTTGAAATCAAGAACTTTATTACATATGTGGAATTGAAGAATAAGAACAATCTGGTTATATTTACTCTCACATTTTTTGGTAGGATCCCACAGATAGCTACTAGAAGAAGTTATTGCATCAATACATGACAATAATGAGATTTTAAACCAATTAAGTTGAGATCTTTCATTGATACAATTTTCTTGATGTTTGATGAGTAGCCTTGGGGAACTTTGATACCATGAAAGCACTTACAAAACATTTATTTTCCTTTTCGATAGAGTGTGACATGATGGAGATAGATAAGTTTTATTTCCTCTATCTATCAGAGTCAACTGCTTTCATATTCCCATCGCCTCCATATTGTTCGCGTTAAAAAGTGACGCGCGAGGGAATCGAATCGGAATTCGGATTCTCTGGCTCGAAACGATTTACTCTTTTGATTAGTTTATAAAGATGCCGCGAGCATCAAGCTTTATTATTTTCAACACAAGAAAAATGATTATGAAAAAGGGGAAAGCTGCAATACCCTCAATTGATATGATATGCATTACGACTAGCGTGAACTAGACGTAACGCATTGGGGAGATTCCGGACAAGGGGGGTTGTTATATAAAGGGAATAGATGTGGCACCCTAAATATATATAGTTATCTATAGCTTTATATATGAATAGTTTGATATGTTTGTGTGTTTTAAATTGCTATTTCTATTGTTGGGAAAGTTTCTCCTTTGGATTTTAAGAAAGGTAGATTATGTGGGAGCCTAGGTTTTTTTATTATTATGCTCGCAAAGATCATTGGGATCTTCTGCATACATATCCCTTAATGGGAATCAAAGCATTTGTAGCTCGGATCTAAAGGGAGCTATTGTTTGTTTGGTTTGAGGGAGAAAGAAGTTTTGCTCGCCAAGGATGAGACCTTGTGCCTACGTATTCTCAAAGGGATGTTGAGAAAGTTAGAGCAATCGTAGTTCCCACTTATGCTAATGGAAGCAACGGGATGTTATTAAGAGACAAAGACAAATGTCATCTTAATGAAAAATGTATCTAATCTATTTCATCACATACATTTTGAAAGGATTGATTGATTGAATCTTTCATCGTAAGTTATAGGTGTTTTGCTTAAGTGTACAAGCGTTACCACTTACGAGTTAAGAAAGATGTTTGAAAAATGATTGAATATTTAATTGTAAGCATTGGGTGTTTTTCTTGAGTGTACAAGCGTTACCACTTACGATTAAGAGATGTTTTTGTTTGAAAAAGTGTTTGAAAACGTTTTTGATTTTATGTGATGTGATAGATGATAAATGTCTAAATCTCGAGGAGAAATTGATTGGATTAGAGGGATTCTTTTAAGAAGCCCGTGGGTCCTTGTATTGTAAGCCCAAGAGGAGGCATTCCGAGGGTCATCGAGGGTCCTTGTATTGTTAGCCAAAGAGAAGGCATTCCGAGGGTCATCGAGGGTCCTTGTATGAAGCTCAAGAGGAAGCTATAGGGTATGGATGGCTTTGGCTTTAAGAGTGGTTTCACCGGGAAACCATCCTATTAGGATTCAAGAGTGATTTCACTGGGAAATCATACTCTCAGGGTTCTATCCTAGCGCGGGTGATTCTTTGTATTGGTAGCCCAATAGGAGGCTGTTAAGAGATTTCCAGGTCTCTTTCTTGTTTGATGCCCAAGAGAAGGCTAAACTCAACGAGGAGTTCTTTTGAACGAAGCCCAAGAGGACGCTAACTCAGCAGGGGAGTTGTTGTCTTATATGAAGCCTAAGCGGAGGCTAAACTCAGTAAATGAGTTTTTTATATGAAGCCTAAGAGGAGGCTAACTCAGATGAATGAGTTATTTTATACGAAGCCTAAGAGGAGGCTAAAGGGGACCTAGTTGTTAGACTACTTGTTATGTTATAATTGAACAGTTATATAAACAAGTGTGTGATGTGTATTCACAGGAGTTTATGAAGGAAATATAAACAAGTGTATAAAACGAGTGTTTAAAACAAGTGTAACTTGAATATTTACGAGGTTTTGAATGTGTACAAGAAAATGAATATGTACACGAAGGGGTGTTTATGTACAAGGAAATGAATATGTACATAAGAGGGTTGAGACTTACACCGTGAGGGAGGCCCATGATCAATTAAGAAATTCGAGGAAAAAACTGGTTCGATTTTATCTTCAAGTCGAGTCGATCATGGAAAAAGGTGTGTAAGTTTATTGAAATGTTTTGAAAAAGGTTTTGAAAATGATTTTGAAAAGTGAAGTATATTCACAAGAAGTTTTAAAAAAAAGATTTGAGTTTTGAAAGTTTGAAAGTTTGAAAGTTTGAAAGAAAACATCTTTGAAAAGTATTAAAAAATACTTAAAATGTCCCATTTTTGATTTAATAAAAATATAATCAAAAGAAAAATATTTTTGGATTTTTTTGACATAATCATAAAATAGGTATATTAAATGACAAGTGTGCAAAAAATCATCTCAAAATGAGAAGTTTTGAATGGTTTTTGAAAATGTTTAAAGTTTGCTAGAAACTTAAGAAAAAATAGTTTTTTTGGTCCTAAGGAGGTTTGAACCTTGGACATTTGGCTTAAAAATGAAGATTTTCCATTGAGCCATTTGTTAAACTTGTCATTTAATCACCTTGTTTAGAAGGAAGTTTGAAAAAAAGAAAGTTTGAAAAAAAAAAGGTCCAGAAGTTGGACTTCTGAAGGGTTCAGAAGTTGCTTGCTTCTAGAAACTTCAAGTTTCTAAAGATAGAAGTACTAGAAGTACTTCTAAACATAGTGGAAATGGAGAGTTTCTGGGGGCAGAAACTTCAGAAGCACTTCTGGAGGCTGAGCCCCAGAAGGACTTCTGGAAGAACAAGCTTCAGAAGCTTGTGTTTCCTTTTAATATAAAAAAGGTTTCAGGGGGATTCGAACCCTGGACCTATGGCATGGCAAGTGATTTGAAAAGCGCGCTGACTACCACTGGGGTGGCTATACATCCATTGTTTTATTTACTTCCATGTTATTATATTTTAAACTAACTATTTGAATTTTCTCAAAACAAAATCACGCGCGCAATCCATCTTCTTCTTCCTCAAGCTTTTGATTTTTAACCAGGAACACGATGATGATGATTAATTTCATTTATTTTCAGTTTAGAATGATTAATTTCAAATGTGACCAGATGAACCCTAACTTTGAAAATCAACATGAAATTGTGTTTGTGCAACAAATCAAATAATTGATTTAGGGTTTATGATCCTTAAAGGTGTAGAAACATGATGGCACGGTAACTTTTGAACTGTAATTCAGAAATCAAAGAGTTCCAAGTTGAAAAACTTACCTCTTGTAAGCAGAAATCGAATTCTTGCTTAGAGTGTTTCCAGTTGTTGTTTGATGATTGCTACAGCACCACCGGACCTTATGGAACGTGTGGAAGTGCTATGCTTGCTTTGAAATGGTCTGGAACTCTCTACCCAAGTCCAACCGTAGCCACTTGCTATGAGTTTAGGTTTTGGTGTTGGAGATGTTACAGGTTAGTGATGATGATTTGGATCACTCATATGAAGTATATGGAAGGTTTTTGAAGTGTTAAATCAAGGCTAGCTCGAGCAAATTAAGAGATGGCAAATTAAGGCATCATTTGCAAGCTTTTGGATTTTGGAAATGATTCTGAGTTTGGGAAGTTTTTCTGATGGTTTTAAGTTTTGAACAACTTCTAATTGATGTTTAGAACACGTTAGAAACCTAAACTTACTCAGATTTTGCAAGTTTTGAAGATTGCAAAATTCTCCTCTTGAAACTTAGAAACTTGGGATTTAAGCAAGAAAGAAGGAAAGCTTGATTATGATAGCTTTGGTGTGATTTGAATTTGAGGAAATGACCTCTATTTATAGGCCAAGAAATATGAATGACAAGGCATGGCTATCATTGAGAGAAACTTGCAACTTGCTTAAGAGGTAAGAAGGAATCTTTTGCATTTAATGCAAAAGTTACTTTCCTAACCATGGTTAATTTTTTCTCTTTGATTCAATACACTTCTCAATCATTCAAAACTGATATTTATCAGTTATAATCTACCTCTAGCTTGTGACAAGGCTTCTAGAAGGGAGATTTGTGAATAAAGACTTATAATTTTGAAGCATGAACTTGAAATTCCATGGTTTTAGAGCTCTATGTTTCAAAATCAAAAGTATAGCTAGACAAAGTGTTTTTGCAAGTTCTTGGACTTTTTAGAAAGCTTGTAACAAGGGCTACAAATTTCATGTTTTGAGTTTTTTCTGAATCCAAATGGATCTAGGTGAAAAATGGCCTAGAAAGTGAGAAAAAACCATGTTTCTTAACACATTTTTCTAAGTGTTAGAAATTTTTCAAATCTTGACTTTTTGTTAACTTTTTCACATTTCTTGATTTTTTATGATCATGATGGATTATTTGAAATGTTTTTATGATTGAAAAATTTTAGTCTTGAAAAAGTTGACCAAAAGTCAAAGTTTGACTTTTTTGAGCAGATGAAATTTCATCAGATGATTCAGAATTTGTCTGATGAAGAAACATGGACTTTTGAAATGTTTTGAATCAAGAAATTAGGTCAAGATGTTGCATTTAAGATGTTAATATCAATCTTCAAGCAGATAGGTCATCCATTGAGCAGAAAGTCAATGGTTCACTATCTTCGATCAAAACCCTAATTGGTCGATTCATGGTAGATCATGAGAAAAAGTTGGGAATCTGAAGATCAAATGTTGATGATTGATTAAGATAGATCATTTTAAGTGCGTGGAAACTCAAACCCTAATTGATCATATCTTGAACAGATGAAATTTTGAAGAAACCCTGATTTTGACTTCTAGAAGCCACGCACGATCTATTCTATTCTGAAACTGTTAGTGATGCAGTAATGCATATGAGGATAATGTAAGGTGGTATCTTAGGTCAAAAATTGGGGTATGACACATATCTAGAAGAGAATTCTTACTATCTTAAGTCTTACCTGAAATGTTTAGAAGTGTTCCAATCAAACTATCACACATATTTTTCCATATGGAAGTGTTCCAATATGGAAATTCAAAGAACACATACCTATTTTTCCATCTATTTTTCTCAACTGGCCCTTTTTTCTCTTTTTCCAAAGCTAACATTGATATGTTTCTTTCGTTGATAAAATTCATCTCCGCTTAAAGGTTTATGAGCCATAGCAAACTCTTGTTCTCCATTAAAATCCTTTAGCAATCTACATTAAGGATGACCAAGTTTTAGAACTTTTTGATGCCTAAGGTAAATCATTTGTTTACAAACTCAAGTTGGTGATAACATATATCATATTCACATATAGGACACACTTTATGTCTTTTGACACTATAGCCAACCAAATTATCGTAAGTAGGAAAGTCGTTGATTGTGCAAAATAAAATTGCACGCATCTTAAACTTTTACCCAGAATATGCATCATCAACTTCAACGCCTTTATCCCACAAAAGTCAAAAATATTCAATTAATGAAGCAAGATAAACATTTATGCTATTACCAGGTTGTCGTGGTCCAAAAATCATCTTCAATTTGGAAATTGATACAAGTCTTCATACTCTTTCTTGTACAATATGAAATTATTAGGGAATGCATGTATTTTGATATACTCCAAACTCAGTGGACACAATATCTTCTTAGCCTTACAATAACGATCCGACAAATTGTTATCTTTTGGTAACATTTGCTTTAGCATATCAAGTAATCATGTAAAACTTTTATCCAACCATCCACTTTTTGCCTTTAAATTAAACAACTTTAACACCACAAACAATCGTGTAAAACTTATGCTTCCCTTGTATAAAGGGGAGTCTTTATCACTACATAAAGCATCATAAATATGAGAAGTCTTAAAAGAAGATTCTCTAATATCATGGAACATATCCTCTAGTCGATCATCAAAAATTCATCTTCATTCACTCTTTGACTTTGTGACGTCCGACTTTCCTCTTTATCCACCTCACCATGTCACGTCCATATTGTATAATTTTTACATATAGCATCAACACGTAGGTGACAAAATATTTCATCCTTTGTACCTTTACGGATATTCCCACATTTAACACAAGGACAATAAGATATACCATTATTGTCACGAAGATTTTTATCAGCGTATTTAAGGAATTCATGAACCCTGTTCCCATAAATCGAACATAATCTATCATCTTTCATCCTACTACGATCCATAACAACTTCTGAAATTTATACATGAATAATAATGTGAATGACACGCCAAAATCTAAACAAAAACTAAAGTGTATTCATGATAAAAACATAACTCTAAACCTTAAGAACATGAATATGCATCATAATAATATAATATTTTGTTCACTCTTATATCCAACAAAACAACTAACAAACGACATATATATGAACCAAGAATAATATACAACATTGAACACAAGAAAGGTATTCGAGGGAACAACCAGATTAGCTAACAAACAATATATATGAACCAAGAACAATATACAACATTCAACCAAAAAGGATTGAAAATTGAAGATGAAGAGTAGCGTACTTCAAAGATGAGGACGAGAACAAGAATGAAGATGTTGAAGATTTGCGATTCAAATGAACAAGAATGAAGATGTTGAAGATAAAGAGTACTATTTTCATCTTCAGTTTTCTTGTTCACTAGGGCATCTTATGATTTAAATGTGGAACAAGTTATTTTAATTTATCAATAAAACCTTTGATCACGGTTAAACACCAAAACCGTAGTGGAAATTTATATAATCTGACAACAGTTGAGTCAAACCACCGTAGTGACATCCTTTATATTTTTTATTTAAAAATAAATAAAAAAGGTGCGCCTTAATGTTAAAGGAATAAATTATTTGATGAAGCTGATGTTCGAACCCATGAAATTTTTATTGTATAACCACAATTATCTCAATAACCGATATTATTTCCTAAAAAATTTTAATAAAAAAATTAAAAAAATGCCAACGTCTAAGTTTAGAGTTGTCACCACAGTGTTGGAAAGAACTATGGTGAATTGTGCATTGTTGTTTGCGTGTTTTGTAGTAGTGAAGTTTGACCTTGCTCTTCTTCGAATCGTTGAAATCTGCCATCCACTCCTTTCAACCAGTCATGTGATTCGAACAACAAGAGTCGAGAAACCAGATCATGGACCGGTTATCTATACCTGCAGCCATAACCACCATACCTTCAAAATCTTCTAAGTCTTGGCGTGCAATGTTAGATCATTTGTCCTTGCCTTTTATTGATCCCTTGTATTTCATGTACCAACAATGCTTGTCCAAGTGACCCCACTTTACATAGTTAAAACACTACACACATTTTTTCTCTTCTTTGTCTTTCTTATAGGATTTTCCTTATCTTTTATTGGAGGATTCAGAAGCTCGGTCATTGACCTTATTCTTGTGGGTATTCGACCAAGACTTCTTGCTCTGAGTCTTGTCGATTTTTCCTTTGAATTTATTTGAACCACCCAAATCTTCCAGTTTTAAGGTTTCAAGTTTATTGGATCCTTGAATATCTCCGATAACGTGATCAAAATGAGAGGTCAACATACGCATTACCTTCTCAACTATCATCTTATCATTTAGGGGTTCACCATAATCCTTAATGAGATGGACGAGTTTTTGGACCTTTGACACATTTCCTGTAATTTTTTCGTCTTATCCCATCAACAACAATTCGTATTGTCGATGTAAGATTTGCAACTTGACAACCTTGACTTTATCACCTCCTTTATAGTACTTGACAAGAATATCTCATGCCTCCTTCACCGATTCAGCATGAGAGATTATGTTGAATGTCGCTGAATCTACTATCGTTTGAATACAATATGCAGTCTTACAATCCTTCTTCTTGGCTTCGTTGTGAGTGATCTTCTGTGTGTCGGTTGCATTTGCAACCATCGCAAGAACGTCATTAGTAACCACTTCTAGGATTTCATGAAAGTCAAACAGATATTGCATCTATTTTCTCCATCAAATTCAATTCTTACCGTCAAGAGTTGGAAGAGAATTCAAAATTCCATTAGTACAATTCATATTCACAACCATTGATATTACTAGAATTTGACAATTGTGACAACAACCCATGATCCTATAAACATGATCTCTGACGTGTGATTCTTGAAAACATGGTCAAGAATCTAACTGAAGCTCTAGATACCAATTTGTTAGTGCGTGAGACACTTTTAGTAAGGAGAGAAAGAGAAAGAAAGAAAATAAAGATTCTATTATTAAATTGAATTATTACAAACTGATTTACAACCTAGTCTATTTATATATAACTAACTTATATACTAAATAGACTAACAAACTCTAATTAAATTTAAATACGAATTTTTACACAATTTAAATTATATCTAATATTACATTTAATATCTCAACCATTACTCTATAAACTCAACAAATAATGAAAATTACATGTGAAATTCATAAATAAACAATAAAGCTATAGATTATAAAAGGAACTTATTACTTAAACAACGTTAGTAGATTAGAAAAAAGAAACCAAAATCATTGCTTCAAATGTTGCAATTTGGGTTTGTGGGGTTAACCAAAAGAAAAATGAGCAAGGCTTTAGTTCTGAGTAAGAAAAAGGTCATGCATGTTTGGTAAAGCCTAATAAGATGAGACCAATTGAGTGGTACAAGTGGAAGACATAGCACGTTATACCAAACACAATTAATGTTATGGGACCCCATTCACAACAACAATGCTTTTCTTTCATTTTTCAGCACGCTTAACGCCCTCCTCCTTCCCACCCTTTTTATTTGTTTTTGCTTTTTATCACCATCAAGTGTCATCATCATTCCACGCTCATGAATCATTTCTTCAAATTCTTTCCATTATTTGCACTAGCACATTCACATTTGCAGGTAGATATACTACATTTCCCCCACCTTCTATTAGGTGTAATGTTTGAAAAGTATGATGAAATACAACCTAAAAGTTATGATCCAATAGAGACTAATACTAAAATGACATTGATATTGGTACGTGACCGTTGATAATAATTTAAATAAAAAAGAATAAATAAAATTTAATCACATGTGCTTGTGTCTTGTTGGATACATGTCTAACATTGTACACACATTTGATAAAAAATGTCTCTAGTACAATTTATCACTGGAGAATTCATCTCATTTCAAGTCGGTTTTATAAAAATTGAGTTAAGATTCAATAGCATATTCAATAACCAATGAATTATTCGTTATCGAATTAATGATTCCAGACAGTTTGAATTATGTTTCAAAAGTTAAATTTAGAACAAGAGGAGTGAGTGTTAAATGTCCCACATTAAATTTTTATTTTATTTTAAAAAAAATGGTAGTCGTCACCATAAAAACCGATTTTTGTAAGTGTTAGAAATAAATCATACATTTCATAACGACTTTGACAAATTATCAACTAAAAATCTATTTAAGCCATTGAATAATGATGAGATGACCACTCACATCCCGAGACTCTGAAAGATTAAAATCTCGAAATTTCAATCCTTCGATCTTGATCAATGGTTGACATTTTTTACTATTTCTTTTTTCTTTTGGTCATTGAATTTGATCATGGCATTTATGCTTTACTAAAAGAAGCATCCCTTTTGATAGAGTACAATGTATGAGTTTTTAGATAAAGCAAACATTTCCAACAAGCATAACAAGTACTCTTTGTTTTAGCCTTTTCATTTTCTGATCTAGTGTGTGTACTAATGCTACCCTAACCTTTCTCAGCTATTAACACTACAAACCTTTCTTGTTAGACACTCATTCCATAGAATAGCCTTCATTTTGATTTAGCCATTTTCTCTCATTTGGAAAAGAAAACAAGTCTTTCCTTTTCAAGTTATGTCACATCAATTCCGTTAAAGATTTGATTCTTTTTTGTTTTACTTATCTCATGGACTCATTTTTCACTCTTATTTTGATGACATTTTCCATCATGTCATTGAATTTTCATGAATCTCATTCTCAAACTATCAAATCACCTCATGTTCTTGATCTCCTCATAAGAGATCACACATTCACTTCATTAGACAAAAACTTCAAGACAGGAATACCACAATCAGTGAAACTACCTTCAAATCTATCAGGCATCAAAGTAGATACTATGAGGTTTAGATGTGGAAGTTTAACAAGGTATGGTGCAAAACTAAAGGAGTTTCATCTTGGTATCGGTGTTGCTATTCATCCATGTATTGAAAGAGTAATGTTGATTAGACAAAGCATAGAGTATAACAATTGGTCTTCTATATATTACGCTAACTATAAGGATCTATCTAAGTATCAACTTGTTTCTCCAATTGTTGGAATTTTAGCTTACAATGCCGACGAAGATTCGAATTCTAGTAGTAACCCTTTTCAACTTGGAATTGAAGCGGGCGAAAATCTCATAACAATTGATTTCAACAATGCTACAAGTTTCAACAACAAAGAAGAAAAGGGTATCAAAGTGAATCCCTTATGTGCAAGTTTTGAAGGAAATGGAAGAATGACACTAGCGAAAACGAAACCTTTGGCAACACTCGTTTGTGTGGCTAAAATGCATGGACATTTTGGTTTGGTTGTTGAGTCTTTACAACAAGAAGAAGATGATGATGATCTTACAAAGCCTTTAAGACTAAGTCGATGGAAAGTTGCGGTAGGGAGTACTATTGGTGCTGCTATAGGTGCTTTTCTTTTAGGTTTGCTTCTTGTTGCAATGCTTGTTAGGGTTAAGAAAAGGTCAAGAATGGTTCAAATGGAGAGAAGGGCTTATCAAGAAGAAGCTCTTCAGGTTTCAATGGTTGGACATGTGAGAGCTCCTACAGCACCTGGAACTAGAACAACACCAACACTTGAGCAACATGATTATATAACTCAGCGTGCTCGTTGATAAGGTTTCTTACATGTTTCGATTGACCGTGAATTTGACCGAATTATAGTGAACCAGTTCGTTGTGTTGCTAATTAATTAGTTTTGTAAAATTAAACGTCACATGAAATTTATTATAGGCAAAATCTTAAATTGTATTATTAGTTTATTATAAGAATATTTGTGTTTTTCTGTATTTTTTTCATGATATCTCTGTACAGCTATTAATTGAGTTGGTTTAACGAGACTTCTCTGTATTATTTAAATATAGTGAATCATATTTTTGGTTCAATCACGCGATTTCGTCTCTCAAGAAAGATCGAACAATCCAGGTTGTAATTTTTATAAATCAATTTCGAAATACAAAATTAGGATGGGAGTCATTTGAAGTAGATCAATGAGAGTGTGATTATGAGAATGCATCAAATTCAAATCTTACATAGGATTGAAAAATTGTTTAATTTTGCATGTCACTTCCTTAGTGTGTCAGAAGCAATTAACATGTGTGTTGTTTGAAGCCCCAGAATTGGACTATTGTGCTGTTCAATCAAAAGTCAAAAGAATTGTTGTTGTTGTTATTAGTGAAAGCAAAAGAATTTAATCATAAGCCTGCAATGCAAATATTATAGTAATACTAGAGTTTGACAATTGTGACAACTGACAAGTGCTTTTGACTATGTGACTAACAGAGGTTGTACAATATAATTATGAGTAAATTGCACAACAAACATCAGTAGAAAGTGTGAATGAAGAAATTGATTCTTGTTAAGAAATAAATGAACCAATTACAGTTATTTTTAGTAGTTGAGAATCCTATGTAACTGTGTGAGTTCAACTCACACGTGGCAAGGTAGTTAGAAGATCAACAATAAACTCAACAATCTCTAATTAACTCCTCACAAGTTGGAGGGTGAAAATTCAATCAACTTAAATATGGTGACTAAAGCATGGAATGATTGAGGATTAAAAATATTGGTAAAAATATCTACAACTTAATTGAGTCACAAATGGAACATGTTAAGATTTTATGAGATTCTTTTGCACTTCGAGACAAGACGCACAATATGACAATCAATGTCCAAATGATTAGTTTACTTGTGGAAGACATGATTGACAACATAATACATAAAACTTTGGATGTCACGCTATAGAACATATTGTCTTACACAAATTGAGCCAAATCACGAAAGAGAGACCAAATTAATGCAATTTTTTACATGTTTATGCAAAAACATGATATTTCGTCTTAGTAGGAGAACATTATACAATGTTTTTCTTATTTGACTTCCATGATGCGAGAGAATAGTCAAGTGTTGGAATTCAAGTGTGAGTGATTAAGTCTCTCGTCGATTAAAAATGAAGGAAATGTTGGATATATGAGAGAAAGGCTCCATACCCCTAATGTCTTAAGTTTTGGGTATATATGTGGTGTCGAAGTCTTTTGGATCATGAATATTTGGTCCATTATCACTTTCGGCGCTCCTCAGACATGATATTTTGCCTTAGCAAAAGAACATGATACAATATTTTTCTTCTTTGACTTCCATGATGCGAGGGAATAGTCAAGTGTTGGAATTCAAGTGTGAGTGATTAATTCTCATGTAGATTAGAAATGGAGGAAATGTTTGATATATGAGAGAAATGACTCATGCCCCTAATTCCTTAAGATTTTGGATGGATATGTGGTGTCAAGGTCTCTTGGATCATGAACATTTGACTCATTATCATTTTCGGCGCTCCTCGGACATGATATTTTGCCTTAGCAGAGAATATGATACATTGTTTTTCTTCTTTGACTTCCATGATGTGAGAGTATAGTCAAGTGTTGGGATTCAAGTGCGAATGATTAAGTCTCTTATCGATTAGAAATAGAAGAAATGTTGGATATATGAGATAATGAACCCATACCCCTAATGCCTTAAGGTTTTTGGATGGATATGTGGTGTCAAGGTCCCTTGGATCATGAACATTTAGCCTATTATCGCTTCTAGCGCTCCCCATACTCATCAAAAAGTGGTTTCAGGGCCAAGTTAGGCTCGGTGAGGAAGCGAAAGTGAATCCTAGTGTAGATCAAAGCTAGTGATGTGGGTGACTCTCATTGTGGAGGAGATTCAACTTTTTGAAGAGTCCGGGGAGCATCCAAAGTGATAATGGGTTAAACATTCAGGATCAAAGAGACTTTGACACCACATATTCACCCAAAACCTTAAGGAATTATGGATATGGGTCATTTCTCTTATATATTCAACATTTTCTTCATTTCTAGTCAATGTGGAGCTTAAACACTTAGTTTTAAATCCCAAAACTCTCCCCCACAAGTGCGAGTCACCCACATTACTAGTCTTGATCCACACTATGATCCATTTCGACTTCCCCGTCGTGCCTAACCATGACTCTAATATCACTTGTTGGAGAGTCTGAGATAAGAAGTGACAAAAGTGTCATTGAGCTAAACGTTCAGGATCCAAGAGATCTTAACACTACATATTTATCCAAAATCCTAAGGCGTTATGGGTATAAGTCATTTTTCTTATATACTTATCATTTCTTCCATTTCTTGTGGATGTGCGACTTTACCACTCACACTTGAATAAGAAGGAATATCATGAAATAGATTGCCTAGTATCAAAATATCCACCCAACCAGTATCCCCGAAGCCACAACTTACACTTAAGAGTTAAGACATGCTTTAGAAATTAAGCCACTACTAGGTACATTCCTCAAGTATTTAAGCACTTTCAAGGAAACTTTGAGTTGACTGTCAATGGGAGAAAAAATAAATTAGCCCATTTGTTGAGTAGAAAATACTATGTATGACCTTTGTGGTGGTGAGTAAATTATCATATCCATGATGGCTTGAGTATTATAATCGTAACTATAACAGGGTGTGTTGAGTGCGATTAAATTGGTTGTGAACTAATTATAAAACTAATTGAATATGCTAACGCCAAAGAAATATAATTATACAAGTGGTTAAATATCTCTCTTTAAAGTAAAAAAAGTCTGTTATGTTAACTTTAGTGTTGTGTTTGAATGCTGAGAAAGTAGGATGGATGAAAAGGTGGAACATTGAGACACTACCTTTCTTTGAAATGCTATTATGGAAGAATGCCCGTCTATAAAAGTGGTGTGGGCTCTAGGTTATGCATCTCAACCGGTTGATTTGAGGATCGGTTGGTTCTAAGAGAGGGAGAGGTGGTTCAATTGACTTGAAACAATTGAGTTAAGGGTTAAATGAAGTTGTGGAGGTTTAGAGTTTAAGTTATGTCAAAGATGTAAATATTTATACTAACAATTAACCACTAACGATTTGTTATTAAAAAAAAATTGGTTATTAGGTACTCCTACCGTTCTTATTTATCAAGGATCATATTTATTCAAGTATTGATTTAGATCCTGCTTCTGTGACAGAAAGGTTGAGATGTTTAGCATATGGTTGTTGTAGGATTTTTCCGTAAACAAGTATTTTTAATTATCGATTCCACAGGGATTGGTGTATGTTATAGTCTTTCAATAGAAAAGTGTATTTTAAGATATTGTAACCAAAGGGTTTGTTATCTACTCTACTAGAACCATGAGTTTCCAAACAATAACTAAATTAATTCTTTCAAAGAGAGTTATAGTTTGGATTAGAGAGAGTTTGAGATTGTTTTCAAGTTAAGAAGGCATGTCAAGATTAGTTTCATTGATCTAGTTTCATACATATTCATTTAATCAAGTGATGAACATAATAGATGATTTCTACAAATACATATCCTCTCAATCTTGTAGATTTCCCACCAAGATTGTGAATGTTACCATGTTAATCCTTGCATGATTCCTCACTACAACTATTAACATGATAATCATTAAGTTCAATATTTTGTAAACACTAACACACAAATCTATTCCTAGCATTTGTTTATTAGAGGATGAATATCCTAGGTCACTTTGAAATATTCTTTTCCAAGCAAAACTCAAAGCATAAAGATGAAGAACAAAGATATTCAACTATATTAATCATCAACCATGTTCATACACAAATGGATTAATAGAAATACATACTATATAGATCAACTACCTCTAATCTTGACACAAAAAGAGCTTAGCCACTCATTTCCATGGTTGCTTGCTCTCAAGATTGTTGGTAGGAATGATGAAAATCCAAGAATCAAGAAGGAAAAGCTATGGTGTTCTTCTACTACTTGCCCTAGATTTTTACAAAGATGAAAAGATAATGATGGATGTGTGTTTCTTGCTTCCTTTACAAGCCAAAAAGTCAGCTGAAATGATGGGTTGGTGGCTCAAAAGTGAAAGCATGGGTTCTGTCCTTTTTCTGCTTTTTTCGCAGACCGCGCTAAGCCCGGTTACGCGCGCTGAGCGCGATCATGCTGGCACCGCGCTGAGCGCGACCTGTAGCATGCTTCCTTCACCCAAAATTATCTTCAAAAGAATCATCCCTAAAGCTCTTCAAGTGCCCTTGAATCTAAGCTTGGGAGAAGTAGTCAATAAATTCCTAAAAATAAGAGTAAAATAAGTTAAATAATATATATTAAACGAAAACTAAATAAAAACCTAATTAAAACAAAATACTAGAATAAATGTACAAATTAAATAAAAAGACATTGTTAAGGACCACAAAATAATGTACAAAATAACTACAATTTGGTCCTTAACAACTCTCCCCAACTTACTTCTTTGTTTGTCCCCAAACAAAAGTCAATAATCTTACAAAGCTAAAAAGAACAAAATACAAGCATGCAAACTCACACAAGGATAATGGTTCAAACTCGACATACCGGGCAAAAGCACACATCAATCGCTTCTTCTAAACACAACATGGCCATGAATTAAGTTCTAAACACAATATCTCAAAACATGTAACAAAATAAAAGATATGTTCACACTTGAATCACCTAATCATTTCTTCAAAATTCAAGAAGAACAAAATGTATATTCACAAAGGACTAAACACTCTCACTAATAATTATGCACATCCAGAATAATTCATGCATTCATCGAAACAAGTTAAATGATAAAATGGAAACGAAGATCATTAAGGACTTTCAGGGTTGTAACTTGGCTTAGGTTAGAAACAAGGGATATTTAAGTACAAAGCCATTGAAACGAATCGGGTAAAAGGATATGAAGAGCATTTCACAACTAATTCTCATCTTATTATTCACAACCTCTTTTCTTTACACACAATGATCCTCTCCTTTTTTTTTTTTCTTTTGATTTCTTTTCATAAACAATTTTCTTTCTTCTTTTGTATTTTTCTTTTTCTCTATTCTTTTTTTTTCTTTAGGATCATTGTGCCATCAATTCTAGGTTCTTTTTGATCCACCTCCCCAACTTCAATTATATCAATCCTTTTTTTTATTCAAGACATGCTCTTCAAGGTTTAATTGACAAAAGGGTTGGTATTCATAAACAAGAAAATTTATAGAATGAATTATCATTGAATTTTTCAAACATCATCAACAACTATTAAGTGGCCTACTTAACAATTAGTCGATTTGATAGATTCATCCTACAAATACTATCTAAGCTCACAAGGGTTCACAAGGATTTACTCACTCACGGGTAATTGAAGCCCTTTTAGAATTGGTGGTTTTTCTCATAATGCACAAAAATTTGCCTTGATCATTTCTTAGTTTCCAAGTTATCACAAACAAGTAAAGATTAAGCATGAATCACACGAGTTAACACAACTATTAGACACTCAATATTTGGTAAAAAGTGGAAGCTTCTCACATATAAGGTTTATGTCCTAATGATTCAAATGTGAACACAATTTTTTTGTACATGCCAAAATATCTTGCATAAAGAACAAATTTCATAGACATGTTATGTTTCTACAAAACGATTAAATGTGTACCTTCTTTGTGGAATGAATCGAGAATTTTATCATCACCATCACTTTGGTGAAACACGCTTACTAGCTTTGAAGAACCGTTTGAACAATCCGGACAAACCACAAGAAGTAAATTTAAACTAAATACTATAATCTAAAAATAAAATAAAATAGAACAAAATAAAAGAAAATAAACTAAAATAAAAAGACACCCCAAAATGGTGTTTAAAACTTAAAAAGAAGTACTTAGGCTCCATGCCTACAAAATATTAATTGAATTACAAACCAATCCCCAAAAATGGATGACAACCAACAAAATTCGAAGTTTAAAAGTAAAATGCGAAAATAAACACTAAACTAGAAAATCTGAAAGTAAAATAAAAGCAGGAAAATAAAAGAGAACATCAATCGTGGTCTAGAATCGAATCTCAATAGACCCAGTCGAGCGGAACCGAATCGAATTTTCTTCACCATCATCCTCATCTCCCACCTCCTCTCGGATTTGGCCCGACCGGGCCAACCAAATATCTGCACGAGCTCTCCGTGCAGTGAAATGGTTCACTCGGGCTCTCTAATCTGCAGAGCAAGATGCTCCATGCTCTCATGCATAAACAAGAATGCTCTCTGATGAGCGAGATGCATCTGTCTGTTCCATTCTTCTGATGGACTAGCCTGAGGAAGTGCCGCAATTGGTACAGCTGGGCAGCGTATATCATCGAGGCCCTACAAAATCGATCACGTAGTGATCATCAATAACTCCATCAATGGTTAGGTGCCCCACAGGAAAGGCAACCTTCGCCTCTTGACAAACCCATAATCAACCGAGGATATGTGAGAGCACACTTTATACGCTCCCCCTGGAGGTATAACTAAGCGTAACCCTCTTCAGCTCATTCGCGATCAGACGGCCAAAATCAATTTGCTCCTCATCGAGCATATAAGCAATCAAACCTGCCGTCTCCATGGGTATCGAAGATGTGTGGCTCCTAGGTTTCAGATTGTAAAGAGCCACACACATCATAACTCGGGCACTTGTTTTCAGACTGGCCCTGTTGAATTTCAAAGGTTGACCAGCCCGATTCAACTCATATGAATGCCCAGACAAACAGAGCTTAGTCCTCAGCATGTTGTAATCCCAATTACCACGAGCCAGGTGCTCATGGTAGACATCCAGTTGGTCCTCTGGGGCTGTCCAGTTGATGCCCAGAAAATTGTTGATTGCGGTGCGAGAGAAAGAAACTGATTTGCCTCGAACAACGGAAGCAAACCTAAACTCACATCCCTCGGCCGGGATAGAATTGGCATAGAACTCTCGAACAAGCTCCACGTTCACCTTTTGCTGAGGCTCACAGAGAACATCCAAGCCGTAGTTATCAAGGATGACATGAGGCGTGTGGTAGTGCCCTTGCTCACGGAGGCGGATGGTTCGCTCAGTCCAGATATTTCGCTCTTCAAGCTCTTTGTATCGAGCCTCCTGAGCAGGTCCCAAAAATCGAACAGCGTCGAAAGCGGCAGGCCTAGAGGGCCCAGCCCCAGCAGAGGAAACTCTTTGTCTCTCTTAGGTGCCATCTGAAATTTCAACACAAAAATCAACAGAAAAGTGACACCGAGGTGTCCATTAGCAAATAATCATGCAAACAGCAAAGCCAATCAACTAACCAAAGCATTATGATTAATCGGAAAACAGAAAAACACGGAAGAATTTTACGAAATTACCATGCGCCTCTGATTTTCGAAAAATTCCTCTGCAAAACAGGATTTTTCTCCACAAAAACACTTCCTAGGGCAGCGAAAATGACATCCTAATACTTCTCTATCAAATAAACATCCTAATTCTAAGAGAAAATTCGAAAATTCCTAACCCTAGGTTTTCAAAATCTAACCTAAACATGCAATGTACATTGAGAAAGGAAAACGTAGAATACTTACTAGGATGCCTTGGGTGATTGATTTGAAATTCGCAAAATTCAAGATTTTGGTTGGGGATTTTAGAATTTTGAGAGTGAGGAATTGTGAAGAAAAGAGGGGAAAAGGGTTGAAAATAACCTAACCCCTATTAAACCGACTGTGCCACGAATTGGGCCTCCAAAACTGATTTTCAAAAAATTTTTTAAAAAAAAATCCCAGACCGCGTTGAGCGCGAAACTTTCTGCCAGATGGGTCTAAATGCGCGCTTTGAGCGCGCTGAGCGCGGTCTACAGAATTTTGAGATTTCAAGAAAAAAGCAAAATGGACAGTTCGGGCAAGTGTAAATGAGTTCAAGGAAGAATACTTACAATGTTGGGGTGCCTCCCAGCAAGCGCTTTGTTTAACGTCGGTAGAGCTCGACGGTTCATGATGATCATTGATCATCAAAGAAGGATTCGGCTATGTTGCGGCTCACTTCTCCGCCAACGTACCGTTTCAACCGCTGCCCATTCACCGTCCATTCT
Organism: Vicia sativa; assembly: GCA_021764765.1. Lineage (NCBI taxonomy): Eukaryota > Viridiplantae > Streptophyta > Magnoliopsida > Fabales > Fabaceae > Vicia > Vicia sativa. The sequence goes on along the minus strand of CM038796.1, from coordinate 263,793,759 downwards.
TTTGTTCTTTCAAGATCTTGCAAGACTATTGCACCGTACTCTTTGACCTCTTTGATTAAAAACGGACCGGACCACTTTGTTTTGAGTTTTCCTGGAAAAAGCCTCATCCGGGAATTGAACAAGAGAACTTTTTGCCCCGGCGTAAATTCCTTGATCTTTATCTTCTTATCATGAGAAACCTTAACTTTTGCTTTGTATCTCTGGTTTGAATGGTATGCCCCCTCTCGCATTTCTTCCAAATGAACAAGTTGTATTTTTCGCTTTTCACCCGCCAAGGATGGATCGAAATTCAAGAATCGGAGGGCCCATAATGCTTTGTGCTCCATCTCTACAGGGAGGTGACAAGTTTTGCCATACACAACCTGAAACGGGGTTAGTCCAATAGGAGCTTTATAGGAGGTTCGATATGCCCATAAAGCTTCATCTAATTTTTGTGACCAATCTTTTCTAGAACCCGAAACAGTTTTTTCCAAAATCTTTTTGATTTCTCTATTAGACACCTCGGCTTGGCCATTCGCTTGAGGGTGATAGGGGGTCGTCACTTTATGCTTTACACCAAATTGTTTCAAAAGTTTTTGTAACAATGCATTACAAAAGTGCGACCCACCATCACTAATGAGCACCCTAGGCACACCAAAACGAGAAAAATGTTCCTTTTCAAAATTTGCTATGTTTGGCGTCGGCCTTAGGCGAAGCAATGGCCTCTACCCACTTTGACACGTAATCCACAGCTACAAGAATATATTCATTTGAAAACGAAGATGGAAAAGGACCAACAAAATCAATTCCCCAACAATCAAATACCTCCACTTCCAACATATTGCTCAATGGCATTTCATCTCTTTTCCTATCCGCCACTTCTTTGGCATTTGTCACAAGACTTAGCGTGAGCATACGCATCTTTGAATAGCGAAGGCCAATAAAATCCCGATTGTAGGACTTTGGTGGCCGTCCGCATTCCATTATAGTGTCCCCCACAAGGGGAATTGTGACAATGCCAAAGAATGTTTTTGGCCTCTTCATCACTCACACATCTTCTTAACAATCCATCGCTACTCAACCTAAAGATGTAAGGTTCATCCCACACATAATACTTAGTATCGGCTAAAAATTTCCTCTTCTCATTCCAAGTCAAATCTTCCGGCATTAATCCCGCGGCCTTGTAATTTTCCATGTCGGCAAACCACGGTCGCTCTTGGATTGCAAATAACTTCTCATCCGGGAATTCCTCCTTCACCTCTTTTTCCTTGTCCGTAATTTTTACGTTCACTAAGCGAGACAAATGATCCGCTACCAAATTTTCTGAACCTTTTTTATCACGGACCTCTAAATCAAATTCTTGCAAAAGAAGAATCCATCGAATTAGCCTTTGTTTGGAGTCCGGTTTGGTAGCGATATTTTATCGCGGAATGATCCGTGAAAACCACAACCTTTGAACCAATTAGGTAAGGACGAAACTTTTCCAATGCATATACAATTGCGAGCAACTCTTTTTCAGTTGTTGCATAATTTATTTGAGCATCGGTCAAAACTTTGCTCGCATAATGTATAGCATGGAAGATTTTGTTCTTCCTTTGTCCTAACTGGCTCCACCGCATAATCACTAGCGTCACACATTAGTTCAAAATCAAGTTTCCAATTAGGCGCAGTGATTATGGGTGCATTTATCAAATTCTCCTTTAATTTTTCAAAAGCTAATAAACAATCATTATCGAACAAGAAAGACTTATCTTTGTTGAGCAAGTTGCTCAAAGGTTTGGCTATTTTGGAGAAGTCCTTGATGAATCTTGATAGAATCCGCGTGACCCAAAAGCTCTGAATGCCTTTGACATTGGTAGGTGGGGGAAGCGTCTCGATAACATCAATTTTTGCTTTGTCAACCTCAATTCCTCTTGAAGATATCTTGCGGCCAAGGACAATTCCCTCGGTCACCATAAAGTTGCATTTTTCCCAATTCAAGACCAAGTTGGTTTGCACACACATCTTCAAGACGGTGTCCAAATTTTCCAAGCATAAATCAAATGAAGCTCCAAAAACGGAAAAGTCATCCATAAAAACTTCAATTGTCTTCTCTATCAAATCGGCGAATATAGCTTGCATGCACCTTTGAAATGTTGTCGGCGCATTGCATAAGCCGAAAGGCATACGCCTATACGCGAAAATTCCAAAAGGACATGTGAAAGCCGTTTCCTCATGATCTTTCGGATTCACCGATATTTGATTGTACCCTGAATATCCATCCAAGAAACAATAGTATTGTTGCCCCGCAAGCCTTTCTAACATTTGGTCCATGAACGGAAGAGGAAAATGATCTTTTCTTGTCGCTTTGTTAAGCCTACGGTAATCAATACACATTCTCCACCCCGTCACTTTTCTTGTTTGCACTAGCTCATCCTTATCATTAGATACAACCGTCAAACCTCCTTTCTTAGGAACCACATGAACCGGGCTCACCCACGTACTATCCGAAATCGGGTAAATCATACCCGCTTCAAGCATCTTCACTACTTTTTTTGCGAACTACCTCCTTCATCACCGGATTCAATCGCCGTTGAGGTTGTGCTACCGGCTTGTACTCATCCTCCATCATAATGTTGTGCATACAATAGGCCGGGCTTATGCCTTTCAAATCGGCTAAGACCCAACCAATCGCATTTTTGTTCGATTTCAAAACTTCAATTAAGCTTTCCTCCTCATTCTCCGACAATGTATTACTAATGATTACGGGCTTTTACCTCCCTCCTCAAGAAACACATACTTTAAATGAGACGGTAGCTCTTTCAACTCAAGTTTTTGGTCTTCATCTTTTAGATCCTTTTTTAAACTTTCCTCTTCTTCCTCCCAAGGGTGCATTTCCTTTGAAATCTCCATTCCTTCCAAACACTCCTCAATATCTCGACTATCATCATCATCATTCACTTCTTGTGTTGCTTCCTCAATAACGTCAATCTTGAAACAATCTTTCTTATCCATGGGGTGCTTCATTGCTTCAAAAAGATTAAAGCAAATCTCTTCATCTTGAACTCTCACCTTCATTAGGCCATCATCTATATCAATCATCATCCTAGCCGTCTTCATGAATGGTCTTCCAAGAATTAAAGGTGCATCCACATCTTCCTCCATGTCTATGACAACAAAGTCAACCGGAAAAAAGAATTTGTCCACTTTTACCAACAAATCTAAAGCTACACCGTGTGGGCGAGTAATAGACTTGTCCGCTAATTGCAATGTCATTTTTGTGGACTTTAATTCAATCTCCCCAACCTCTTCACAATGGATAATGGAATCAAATTGATACTTGATCCCAAATCAATTAATCCCTTTCCGACATAAACGTCCCCAATAGTAACGGGCAAAGTTACACGACCCGGATCACTTTCTTTCTTCGGAATAGTGCGTTGAATTATTGCACTACAACTAGCATCCACCATTATGGTTTCTTGATCCGTGTACCTCTTCTTTTTCGTCAAGATATCCTTCATGAATTTTGCATATTTGGGCATTTGCTCTAATGCTTCGGTAAATGGAATATTTATTTGCAATTGCTTGAAAATATCCATAAACCTAGCATAGTGCTTTGCATCATCCTTTTTAGAAGGAAGGTGAGGATATGGTAAACTTCTCAATGGATAAGTTACTTCCTTCTCTTTTCCCTTTTTCATCTTCTTCTTTTTCTCCTCTACTTTCTCCTTTTCAACTACACCATTTTCTTTTTCATTTTCAACTAACACCTCATTTTCAACTAAGTCATCCTCCACATCAACATTATCATGTTTTTCAACTTCAACCTCTTCATCTTTTTCAACTACCTCTTCCTCCACTATTACTTCTTCATCCTTCTCCAATACTTTATTTTTTCTTTCAACTACCTTCCTTTTCTCATCACAAACTCTACCACTTCTTGTCGTTATGGCTTTGCAATGCTCCTTAGGATTTGTTTGCGTAGTTGGGGAAAATGATGTAGAAGCACTTTGTTCGGAAAGTTGCTTAGCTAGTTGTCCCACTTGTGTCTCCAAATTCTTGATGGACGCCCCCGTGCTCTTTTGATTAGCCATAGAAGCTTGCATAAATTGAGCTAGAGTGTCTTGAATGTTGGAAGATCTCACTTGATTTTGAGGTTGGTTTTGTTGTTGACCTTGATTTTGTTGTTGACTTTGATTTTGATTTTGTGTTTGATATGGATTTTGCCTTCCTTGGTTGTTGTTATCTTGCCTCCACCCTCCTTGATAACCTTGATTACCCCTTTGTTGGTAAACTTGGTTTTGATTTTGATAAGGGTAAGGAGCTCGTTGTTGGTACCCTTGGCCTTGGTTGGCCACATAGTTAGCTTCCTCATTCTCGGAGGACAAAAGCGGTTTATGATCTCCTTTGCACAATTCACAACAAGCTATTTGGTGAGCTTGCTTATTTTATGCTCCTTGTAACTCCATGATTTGTTGAGGGGGTTTAGCCATTTGTTTTGTCAATTCTTCAACTTGTTTCGCAAACAATTTATTTTGCGCCACAAGTGCTTCATGACTCGAACCAATTTCTAAAACTCCGTTTTCTTGTACACCTCCTTGATCATGTTGAGTTTGATGATCATTCCTACCCATCTTCTCAATTATTTGGATTGCTTCATATGGTGTTTTTGCCATCAAAGAACCTCCCGTCGTGGCATCCAACAACAATTTGTGTTGAGGTTGGAGACCATTTCGGAAAATATGAATTTGTGTAAGCTCGTCAAAACCGTGGCTAGGACACTTCCTAAGCATAGACTTGTATCTTTCCCATGCCCGATTCAAAGGCTCGTTTAATCCTTGTGAAAATACCGAGATAGCCGTCTTAGCCTCCATGAAACGTGATTGAGGGAAAAAGCGTTCAAGAAACTTTTCCTCCAAAACATTCAATTAGTCATTGTCTCTTGCAATTGATCAAGATACCAATCTTTGCCTTCCCACTAGAGAATGAGGAAAAGCCTTTGGAAATATTGCTCTTCTTGGTCTTCGGAGCACCCGCTCCGCGATCTCATAAAACTTGGTAAGGTGAGTGTAAGGATCTTCATGGTCATGGCCATGAAATGGACTTGCATAGAGAAGTTGAAGCAAGCCCGTCTTCATTTCCGCAACCCTTGCATTTGCTTGATGAGCAAATTGGGCATTGTGACGAGGGCTATTGACACACGGCCCCGGTGGTGGTGGTGGTGGTGGTGGTTGTGGTTGATTCTCCGCCATAGTGGTGACTTCTCCAAACACGGGTGGTGTTGAAGAAGTAGATGCTTCTCCTCTTTCTCCTCTTTCTTGCCTTTGCCTAGCTTGTCTTTTTCTTCTTTTAGCACAACTATTAAGTCTTCTAGCCGTCCTTTCAATTTCGGGATAGAAAAGGAGTTGGTCGACCGGAATACTTCCCCGCATAAACTAATTCCTGAAAAAGTTTAGCCACACAAAAGAAACAAAGAGAGATTAGTAGAAAAAGTCTTAAAACACACAACTATTGCTATACTAACAACATCAAACGCCAATCCCCGGCAACGGCGCCATTTTGTTGTAGGATTTTTCCGTAAACAAGTATTTATAATTATCGATTCCACAGGGATTGGTGTATGTTATAGTCTTTCAATAGAAAAGTGTATTTTAAGATATTGTAACCAAAGGGTTTGTTATCTACTCTACTAGAACCATGAGTTTCCAAACAATAACTAAATTAATTCTTTCAAAGAGAGTTATAGTTTGGATTAGAGAGAGTTTGAGATTGTTTTCAAGTTAAGAAGGCATGTCAAGATTAGTTTCATTGATCTAGTTTCATACATATTCATTTAATCAAGTGATGAACATAATAGATGATTTCTACAAATACATATCCTCTCAATCTTGTAGATTTCCCACCAAGATTGTGAATGTTACCATGTTAATCCTTGCATGATTCCTCACTACAACTATTAACATGATAATCATTAAGTTCAATATTTTGTAAACACTAACACACAAATCTATTCCTAGCATTTGTTTATTAGAGGATGAATATCCTAGGTCACTTTGAAATATTCTTTTCCAAGCAAAACTCAAAGCATAAAGATGAAGAACAAAGATATTCAACTATATTAATCATCAACCATGTTCATACACAAATGGATTAATAGAAATACATACTATATAGATCAACTACCTCTAATCTTGACACAAAAAGAGCTTAGCCACTCATTTCCATGGTTGCTTGCTCTCAAGATTGTTGGTAGGAATGATGAAAATCCAAGAATCAAGAAGGAAAAGCTATGGTGTTCTTCTACTACTTGCCCTAGATTTTTACAAAGATGAAAAGATAATGATGGATGTGTGTTTCTTGCTTCCTTTACAAGCCAAAAAGTCAGCTGAAATGATGGGTTGGTGGCTCAAAAGTGAAAGCATGGGTTCTGTCCTTTTTCTGCTTTTTTCGCAGACCGCGCTAAGCCCGGTTACGCGCGCTGAGCGCGATCATGCTGGCACCGCGCTGAGCGCGACCTGTAGCATGCTTCCTTCACCCAAAATTATCTTCAAAAGAATCATCCCCTAAAGCTCTTCAAGTGCCCTTGAATCTAAGCTTGGGAGAAGTAGTCAATAAATTCCTAAAAATAAGAGTAAAATAAGTTAAATAATATATATTAAACGAAAACTAAATAAAAACCTAATTAAAACAAAATACTAGAATAAATGTACAAATTAAATAAAAAGACATTGTTAAGGACCACAAAATAATGTACAAAATAACTACAATTTGGTCCTTAACAATGGTCCGAGTTCGCTTGTTTTTTCTTATAGTGCATATGCAATTAACGAATACACATTTTATACCAAAGAACGAGATGATAAAAGTACTATGCAAAACAGTGGTGTCACCCTAGTATGAGAGACTTAAACTCTGAATATGCAAATTTGTCATATTTTGGGGTTATCCGACACATTTGGATGTTTGATTATGAGAAGTTTCAGATTCCTATATTTGGTTGCAATTGGGTACATAATGGTGGCATACTAATGGATAAATCAGGATTTTTACAAGTGGATCTTAATAGGGTGGGGTACAAATATGAGCCCTTTATTCTAGCTTCTCAAACTAAATAAGTTTTCTATGTCACTGATCCGAAAAGTACGAAATGGTCTATAGTGCTTTTATCTAACAAAGTGATTGATGATAAAAGTGTAGATCAAAGTGATATTGATGTTGAGAATGAGTCATATAGAAGAAATGATCAAGATAATAATATTATAGCGGATGAATCATATCTTAGGAAGGATCATAATGAGGTAATTTGGATCAACCCATCATTTCGCGTTGTTAAGAGGCAAGTAATTCATAGTCAAACCAAGAAAAGAAAGAGACGTTAGTGAAAAGGTAATTGTATGTATGTTTTATATTATGCTTATGTACTTATATTGTGTTTATGTTTTTATATTGTTTTTATGTATTAATTTTCTAACAGTCACTTTATTACAGGTCACATGGCTAGTAACGAGGACAACCCACCACATGAAGCTTCTAATAATGATGATGGTACTTGTGTTTATGTTATTATATTGTGTTTATTCATTCAATACTATTTGAATTTTCTAAATATGTTTGTGTTTTTACATTGTGTTTTCTAAATGCCACAGTTCAACATAATGATGGAAATGAAACAGTTAAAGATGGGAAGAATGATATTAGACGAGGAATAACCATCATGAAGTCAATCATTAGTGACAAAGATAGAGGAGTCAAGTATGACGTACATTGGAATCAAGATAACCAATTAATTGAGCCCAGCGGTTCAAATTTGACAAGTTATATTGGTTCCCTTGCACGAAGAGAGGTTCCAATCACTCTTGATCGATGGAGTGATAAAGCGGTGAAACTCGCTAAGGAAAACATTTGGAGTGAGATAAAGGTACCATAAGTGATGTTTTTTGTTTTTGTTAACGAATATGTCTTTAAATTACTAACGCACTCAATGTATGTGTTTTTTTGTAGAGGTCTTTTAACATTGAGGATAAACGAGAGACCTATTGCCTTCAACTGGTCGAAAAAAGACATAGGGGATTTCGAACTTTTTTAACAAGAAAGTACCTTAAGGATGCCGATGGAAATTATGTTGATGCAGAATATCCAAAAATGTATGTCGACTTTGTCTCACCTGAAGAATAGAATAGTTTTAAATCCAAAAGAAGAGAGAAAATTTTTTAGGTTGTGAGTGCGGTAAATACCGAAAGAGCATCAAGTCTGTCGTATCCATACAAAAAGGGGCATACGAGATATGCACGCTTACAACAAAGAATAATAAGTACTTGTTAAATGTTATGATATACTTGATGTTATTATTTCTTATGTGTTATATTCTTGATCTTAATACTACTTTATTTCTATTGACGTGTAGTTGGATGAGGAAAAAAGTCAAGAAACATCTCTTCCGAAACATGTTTTGTGGCAGGCTTCCCGTGTTGGCAAGGATGAAGTTTTTAAGGAAGATGTGCAAGAAGTTTATCAGAAATGTGTAAGTATATTGTTATTCCTTGAATTAATACAAATAATTCATGCTTCTTAATCACCACTAATTTTGATATGCATATGAATTTCAGGAGAGTCTATCTCAATCTTTAACTCTAGGCGAAGACCATGATTCCAAGAGCTTACTTAGTCGAGTGTTAAATGTTCCTGAGTACTCTGGTCGTGTGAGGGGTAAGGGATTTGGGGTGACTCCAACATCTTTGGGTATCAATAATAAGGGGAAATTTTATAGCCACAAAGAAGTGATGGAGGAGCTGGAAAAGTTACAAGCTAAAATTTATGAGCTGGAAAAGGATAAAGAAATACGCCAGGCAGAAGGGCAAGGTTCAGGGATCAAGGATACTGATCGATGGTTTTTACACAAATATTTAGCATTGAACTATGTTATCATTTCTTTTATTTGTTTAGTGTTATATGTCATTTTACCGTATTTTACGCTTTGGTTGTGTGTTTGAGTGTTTTCAGGGTCAGAAGAATAAAATATGACAAATCGGAGCAAAAGAAGTGCAAAAATCAGAGTATTTGAGGCTACAGAGGTCTTGACACGGCCACCCGTGTCATGGGACACGGCCCGTGTCAAAAATAGCGCAAAAAGGGAGTTCTAGAGAAGAAACAGGAGCTGACATGGGGTGCCCGTCTCACCTGACACGGCCCGTGTCAGGAAGCCTTGGCAAATTATGCATAGACAAAGGCTGACATGGGTGCCCGTGTCATCGGACACGGCCCGTGTTAGCCTTGACGCTGAGAATTATGATTTTTGCTATTTTATAGTGTTTTGGGTCATTAAGGGTGTTTTGGACATTTCGTATTGTTTGGGAATGACCTAACATTATATAAACCTTATTTTGAGAAGAAGAAAGGGACTTTTTGCCACGGGAAGAGAATAATTCACGATAGAAGAGCAGAGATTCAACAGATTTGGGAACGAAGAACTCTTCATGCGCGAGAGCAATTGAAGATCGAAGACCCAATTTATTGTAATGTCTTTATCTAATATTTTGATTGTACCACTTTTGAATTCTATGAGAGGCTAAACCCCCCAATGCTAGGGGGTTTCCCTAATTTGTTATGTTAAGAATACTGATCTCTCTGTTTTAGTCAACATTTTAGTTCATTATGCATCAATTTCATTATTTAGATTAATTCGTAGTTTGACCCTATGGGACCATAGGATTTCACTATTTTTACACAGTAGAGCCGGACGATCGTGTTAAGGTTTTCTAAACAATGATATTATTAAGGATTTCACCTAGGACTAGGGTAATCCTATTCTAACCAGAATAGTTCTTGGTAATTGCATGCTTAACCTTTCTACTAATTTAAATGGAAATTGAAATTAGGAAAGAAGGTTAAAGGTTTTGTCAGTAAGGAATTAGGATAAAATAGTATTGAGAATCGGTAGTTGAGGATGATGAACTTGTTGAATAAATCAAAGAGTTAAGGTTATTACATGACAAGTTATACACTCACCCTAGCATACTTTAATCATACGAAAAGTCAATTTTTACTTTCTGCAAGGATTTATTCCACCCAATCTTAAAACTATTGTTTTTTGTTCAATTGAATAAATCATCTAATTCAGTATTTCTTACGTAATCCTCGAGATCGATACTTGGGGTAAATCTCATTATTTCTACATCAATAAAAATAGTACACTTGCTATTTTTCCGATCAAGTTTTTGGCGTCATTGTCTAGGATTGCCAAAATACAGAGTTGATTATAGTTCAATTGAAATTTTATTGCTCTGCAATTAAAATTTTATTTTTCTGTTTATTTTATTATTATCACTAATAAATTGTCTAATCTTTGTACGCGAGGAAAACCCTCAGCTGAATTTATTTTTGATGCAGACATTGAAATAACTTTTCATGAAAGATGAAGACAAGCTCAATTAGCCAGACTGGCTTCTGATGAAGAACATTCAGTTCATACCAAGTCAGAGTCAGAAGAGGAAGAGATCATGGCTGAAGATCCACCAAAGAGACTTCTTAGGGATTATGGTGGGGCAAATGAACCGGGTGGCAGGTTGACAATTGTAAACCATCTGGTGAATTTCCCCAATTTTCAACTACATCCGAGCATAATCAATCAGCTTGAGAGAAGATCTTTCACCGGAAAGGTCAATGAAGATGCCAATAAACATTTGCAGCGATTTTTGACCATGAGTACCACGTTGAAGATCGATGGGCATACGGATGAAGCAAAGAAATTGAGAATGTTTCTGTTTACCCTATCTAAAGATGCTGAAGAGTGGTTTTACTCACTACCTGCTGGTAGTATTTCTACTTGGGAAGAAATGGAGAAATTTTTTCTTGATGAGTACTTCCCTGCTTTTGTTTATATTCACAAGAGATATGAAATTGTGAATTTTAAGTAGAAAGAAGGAGAGTCACTTAGTGATTCCTATAAGAGATTCAAGATACTGTTGGTAGCTTGTCCCACTCACAACATGGACCAAACTGAACAAATGCAGATGTTTCTGAATGGCCTCAGAATGAAGACAAAGCAACTTATTGACACAGCTGCCAGTGGCTCATCCAACTTTACAACAACCACTGGTATTAAGAAGATCATTGAAGCCATTGCTGCGAATGAACATCTGGAAGAGTATGACAGGGCTACAAGCAAACCAGATGGAGTTATTGATTTGAAGTTGAAAGTGAATAAATAACTCAAAATTGAAGAGGCCATTATGGCACAAGTGGATAAAAAGCTCAAAGCTATGAAGATGGGTACTCAATAGGTAGCTTAAGTTAAAATTGATGTGTGTGACATTTGTAGGGGACCATATAGCACTGTGCAATGTCTAGCAACTCCTAAGAAAATTGAGGAGATAAAATTCTTGAGGCAAAATAATCCCTATTCTAACACCTATAACCCTGGGTGGAAGAATCATCCGAATTTTTCCTGGAAGGATCAACAGCAACAAACTCCTCAAAAGGCAGAGTGGGAGGTATCTCTTGAAAAGATGGCTGCCAACACTTCCAAATTTCAAGAAGAAACAAGAAGCAATCACCGTAACACCATAACTGCAATTAAAAATCTAGAGGTCCAATTGGGGCAGATTGCACAACAGATAACTCAGCAAGTTCAAGGCAATCAGAAGAGTCAAGAGAATGTGAATGCTATCACAACAAAGAGAAGTGAAAAGGCTGCCAAAGAAAGGGAAGAAGAGGTTAAATTTGATGATAATATTATAGAAGTGGATTTAGAAGTGAGAGAGAACAAGAAAAAGCAGGAAGAAGTGGTGCTACCTGTGAACCCAGCGAAAACAAAGTTTAAACTTGAGATTAGACTGCCATATACCTCTCGAGCGACAAAGAAGGACACAAAGGAGAAGGAATTCGATAAATTTGTCAAATTGTTCAAAAAGTTGGAGATTAACATACCTTTCTTTGAAGCACTTGAGAAAATGCCTCTGTACCAAAAGTTCATGAAGGAGGTTCTATCAAAAAAGAGGACAACAAATGATGAACAAGTACCCGTTGGTGAGAATTTGTGTCCAATCGAGCCCGAGAGAAAAATACCTGTCAAGCAGAAGGATCTTGGATCAGTGTCAATACCATGCACCATAAATGATAGAACTTTCAAAAGGGTTCTAATTAATTCTGGCTCTAGTGTGGGTTTAATGTCATTATCAATCTTCAAGAAGCTTGGTATTGAAAAGATAAGCGGGAGTGGAACAAAATTAAAATTTACCGATCACACCATCAAGATGTCATATGGGATAGCTGAAGATGTGTTGGTAGAGATTGAAATTTGGCTTTTCCAGTGGATTTCCAGATCATGGACATACCTGAAGATGAAGAGACCCCGATCATTCTTGGTCGACCTTTTTTGTTGACTAGCAGGTGCAATTTTGATATCGAGACAGGTCATCTGACCTTAAAACATTTTGATGAGAAGAGAACCATGAAGGTGTTTGAAGTCAAGAAACAAGGTGCAGGTGAAAAGAATAAATTTTCAGTTAGTATGGTCACAGTAGAAGAAGACATTATGAGCAACAAAGTGTGGAAGAAAAATTACCCCCCATAAGGGGATGAATCGTCGATCCAGGCAACGTTAAACGAAGCGCTTCGTGGGAGACAACCCACGCTTTTAATAACTTAGTTTTATTTTTGTTTTGTTGCAGGTAATAAAAAGGGATCCTGTCTTGCGAGATCTAGGAGGCAGCAACTAGTGTTGCGTTACCCTCTGTGAGTCACTTCTCTCAAGTTTGGTCTGAAACATTAAGGCCAATGTTTAGTTCAAGTTTAGGGGGAGGATTTACTGTGTTGTTTGTCTATTTTTACTGTTTAAGTTGATGTTAAGTGCTGTGTAAGTCCAAAAGAAAAATTCTACCTAAATTTTGGTATTGATTTGCTCAAGAGCTTGTGTTTCTGAAAGCTCGGGAATAGTATATAGAGATAAAGGGATGATTGTTTGAAGGGAAGAAGTTCGTAATAACGTGACAGTGATACGAGTCTAACGTGTAGAGTTGTACCAGAGTACTTGAATCCTGAAAAGTACTTCTTGAGTAGTTTATCCACACAGTCTGGCATAGTCTTCATTCGCATGTAGGTAAGATTGGTTGTGAAATAAATAATGAAAAGGCGGTAAAAGGCAATTGGCTCGCTAAGTTGGGTAGCCCTCACCAGGTTATTCAAACCAAAGGGAGTTGATCCCCAAACGTCATCCAAAAGGACAATATATAACTGCAAAGTTTGAAAATTTCACCGGTAATTAAAAGTAGCAAATGTTGCTCGTTTGGTGCTGAAATAAGAAGTTTTGACTAGTCTCTTGCATGTGATGATCATCTTAATTCTTATTGCCTTAATTTGATTATACGAATGAAAAAGGAGGAAAATCGGGATAAGAATTAAGTGGTACAAAGCATAGTTGGAGAGGTATTTGAAGAGGAAGCTCCAGGTTAAAAGGTTCTTACCGAAAACTCTTCGTGCCATGTGAAGGGCGAACAAACTACCTTTGGAGAAATGTGAACTAAAGTCTCACGTATGAGTATCGGATGCTTTGATTCCCATGAGTTCTTATATTTGTCGCTTGCGGACAAGCAACAGTTTAAGTTTGGGGAGTTTTATTAGTGGTTTTTACACTAATATTTAGCATTGAACTCTGTTATCGTTTCTTTTATTTGTTTAGTGTTATATGTCATTTTACCGTATTTTACGCTTTGGTTGTGTGTTTAAGTGTTTTCAGGGTCAGAAGAATAAAATATGACAAATCAGGGCAAAAGAAGTGCAAAAATTAGAGTATTTGAGGCTACATAGGTCCTAACACGGCCACTCGTGTCATGGCACACGACCCGTGTCAGAAATAGCGCAAAAAGGGAGTTCCGGAGAAGAAACAGGAGCTGACACGGGGTGCCCATGTCAGGAAGCCTGGGCAAAGTACGCATAGACAGAGGCCGACACGGGTGCCCGTGTCATCGAACACGGCCCGTTTCAGCCATGACGCTGAGAATTATAATTTTTGCTATTTTATAGTGTTTTGGGTCATTAAGGGTTTTCAGACATTTGGTATTGTTTGGGAATGACCTAACACTATATAAACCTTATTTTGAGAAGGATAAAGGGACTTTTTGCCACGGGAAGAGAATAATTCAAGATAGAAGAGCAGAGATTCAACAGATTTGGGAACAGAGAACTCTTCATGCGCGAGAGCAATTGAAGATCGAAGACCCAATCAATTGTATTTTCTTTATCTAATATTTTGATTGTACTACTTTTGAATTCTATGAGAGGCTAAACCCCCCAATGCTAGGGGGTGTGCCTAATTTGTTATGTTAAGAATACTGATCTCTCTGTTTTAGTCAACATTTTAGTTCATTATGCATCAATTTCATTATTTAGATTAATTTGTAGTTTGACCCTATGGGACCATGGGATTTCACTCTTTTAACACAGTAGAGCCGGACGGTCGTGTTAAGGTTTTCTAAACAATGATATTATTAAGGATTTCACCTAGGACTAGGGTAATCTTATTCTAACCAGAATAGTTCTTGGTAATTGCATGCTTAACCTCTCTACTAATTTAAATGGAAATTGAAATTAGGAAAGAAAGTTAAAGGTTTTGTCAGTAAGGAATTAGGATGAAATAATATTGAGAATCAGTAGTTGAGGATGATGAACTTGTTGAATAAATCAAAGAGTTAAGGTTATTACATGACAAATTATACACTCACCCTAGCATACTTTAATCAAACGAAAAGTCAATTTTTATTTTCTGCAAGGATTTATTCCACCCAATCTTAAAACTATTGTTTTTTGTTCAATTGAATAAATAATCTAACTCAGTATTTCCTACGCAATCCTCGAGATCGATACTTGGGGTAAATCTCATTATTTCTACATCAGTAAAAATAGTACACTTGCTATTTTTCCGATCAGATACTAGTGAGAAAAATAGTATCAATTGTGATTTTCAAACGAAATTTCCTGAGGTAATATATATAATCATGAAATTAAATTTGTGTAATTTATTTAATAGAAATATATATATATATATATATATATATATATATATATATATATAGACACACACATTAATAATGTCATATTTATTATTGGTTTGGGGTATTTCATCATGTCATCTATATTTGTCGTCACCGACATATCGCATGGTCGGCAAGGGAAAAGTGCATTATACTATGGGATATTTACTTCACCATAGGCCGCTCCCTGGTGGACATCTGAAAATATCAGTTGATATTGCATTAGATCTGGATGCTTTGTTACCGATACCTGACATTGTCTCAGAGACAACCTTGCTGCGAGATGCAATAGGATCGTTTGTTGCATGACCCTCAAACCTCATTATCATAGATGACCAGATATGTTGAAAACCATTATGAATCTTTAAGTATTCAAATGTCAATTATGAACTGTTACGTTACTTATTTTTACATGGTAATTTTAGACTCCTAAAAAACCTGCACCTAAGGATAAAGGGATTTTGTAGCACAACGAGTCTGTTGCATCGCAAAAAGTGGTAAATTGAAAGTGTTAACATAATTCTATGATTCGAATTTAAAAACTGCATGATTTTATAATTTACCTAAGTTATATGATTTTTAGGTACATGCTCAAGAGTCACAACAAGTGAGCAAAAAATTTAGTAGCGTACCCAGCAAGAAAAGAGATCTTCCAAGAACCGTGCCAAGAAAAATAATACCTCGATTCCGGATGTGTCTTGAAACACTAGTGGGAACATCAGATTTGATGAATGATGTTATTCGTCAATTGGATATGGAGGAAGGTATCTTTGGTTTTTCTACCACCGAAACAATTGCAAAAGAGGACATGGATCAAATTTTCTTGCATCATGAATTAGGCGCCGGTATTGTACACTTATACATCCGATAATACAATCAATCTATTATTTAATTAGCTGAACAATTTATTTACACATTTCAATGAAAATAGTCTAATGTTTATTATGTTTTTATTTAAGGTTCTTGTATGACAAACTGATGTGCGGAAATCAATTGTCAAACAGATTCCATTTTGTGTCTTCTTTGGGCGTACAATACTATTCCTACAAGGTTGGATCTTTATTCAAAACTTTTGTTTTAATTATTAATAGAGAAAATTTCCATCTAAATTTTTATTTTAATTTATAGACTTCACTGGTTATTGGTTGCTCTGGATCCTATAAAAGAAGTGGTCTATTATCTGAATTCGGTAGATGGTGATTGGATAAATTATCCAGAAATGAAGTTAATGATTGATAAGTAAGTGAGATTGTTCTAAATGTTCAAGTGTACTTATATATTTAATTGTTTATGTGACATTGTTCTAAATATATGTCTTTATTTTGTTAGAGCAATACAAGTATTCTGATGTCAAAGAGAAACTCGGGGTACCACAGTCTAAATCAAGCAACATTACTTGGATCAAAGTGCAGGTATATTAATTTCCACAATTTTGCTTATAATAGTTACGCTACTTGATAAGACAAGACAACTATATATTCTTATTTGTTTTTCTATGTAGTGTCCTCAACAGCAAAACAGTATGGATTGCGGATACTTCGTTTTGAGGTTTATGAGAGAAATCATTCAATTGAATCAAATAGAGATTCCAATCACAGTATAGATTTATAATTTAGGATTTGTTTTATTATTTATCAGATTTTTCTTATAATTTATTATTTTTAACTAAATCGTGCATATTATGTTTTTGTTATGTAGTACTTTGATGAATACAAATGTGCTAATTACACGAAAAATAAGATGGAAGAAATCAAAGAGGAATTGCGTGAATATTTTATTGAGCAAAGAATCATATAAAGTATTTGTAGTTGAAAAGTGTTCAGAAAAATTAGGTTATATGTTAGAGTTGATTTTGGTTATGTTGTAACAAATGGTTTATGTGTATATTGAACTATAATATAGTGATGTGTATATATTTTTTATTAATGGTGTATATAATTTGGATTGTTTGTTTATAATGGTATACCTATTTTTGGTTATAATGCGTATGTTTATAAAGCTTGTTTGTTGAAATAAATTAAAGACCAATAATGATAATATAATATTTGTAATGGAATTACAGGTTTATGAAATTACAGGAAAAATATATCAAATATATAAAAAAAATTCGTTTACTTTAGACAACGTTTTTGACTAAAAAAGTGTTTCCTAAGGTGGCCTTTAGGCAGTGTTTTGAAAAAAAAGGCGCTGCCTAAAGTAAAAAATATGCATCTTTTTTTACTAAAAAACGCTGCCTAAGGGCCACCTTAGGCAGCTCTTTTGACTAAGAAAGTGCTGCCTAAGCGTTTTTTTTTTCAAAAGCGCTGCCTAAAGTAAACTATGTTGCCTAAAAAAGCGCTGCCTAAGGGCCACCTTAGGCAGCGCTTTTGGAAAAAAGCACTGTCTAAAGGTCATCTTAGGCAGCGGTTTTGCATTAAAAAAAAGCGCTGTCTAAACCTATAGCAGCGCAGGCTTAGGCAGCGCTTTAAAGCGCTGCCTAAAGCCAAAAAACGCTGTCTAAAGTCCTGTACGATAGTAGTGATTCAAACAGTGTCATTTAAATCCTTTTCATCTAATTTTCACAAACACCGTCAATTTTTACATGGGTAACATCCAATATGACATTTTTTTGTACGCGTGGCATGTGAATTAACATACATTTATCTTCAAAGATCATCAAAATTCCTAGAAGAATTCTAAAATTTTCCCTTCAAACATGATTGGAACCTACTAAATTTTGGATGCTAGACAACATAACAAACCACTATGCTTCCTCACCCTTGTTGGTATGATTTATAAATTAGATATATATTTACATTTTTGGTTGGACAATATATCAGCCATCAAAATTCAAAGAAAAATTATGGGTTAAATATGTTTTTAGTCCCTATAAATATGCGATCCTGTAATTTTGGTCCCTCTAAAATTTTTCTTCGAATAATGGTCCTCACAAACTTTTTTCTTGCAGTTTTAGTCCTTGTTATTTTCTAAAATTTTTAAAACAGTTTAATTACCATTAAATTTTTTAGTTTTTGAATAAATTTTTTCCATATGTGTTCAGAATACTATACAATATTTATTTACTAAATTTTTGAATTTTTAAAAATGAGAAAAATTAAATATGAATTTTTTAAATTTCAAAAAATATTGATAAAAGCAATGAAAATCTCGATTTAGAAATCAAATTTTGAATTCCTTTTTTTTTTAGGAACTTTTTATAACGTTCTACACACGTCTGTAAAATTATCATTTAAAAATACACATCGGTGTAACAGTAAGAATTAAAACTCCGTGCATAATAATTTTGCGAGGACTATTATTCGGAAAAAAAATTTAAAGGGGTCAAAATTGCAAAGTCACATATTTATAAGGACTAAAAATATATTTAACCTAAAAATTATAGGTGCATCATTAAACTGCTTTGGTGGATGTTATTTTGTGTTTGTAACATTTTTATTTCTAGTTTTAGTTTTCCAAGCCACCTATATCGCTACGTCTTGTGAATTGTTGATTTTCCTAATGTAACTAAACCATGTAATAACTAGTAAGATTATTCCTGCCACAAACTAGTGAGATTTTCCTAATGTAGCCCCTCTTGCTTTTATTTTTATTAATGCTACTGACTCTTTTTTATAACTTTTTTCAATTATCTTTATCACTTCAGTATGCTAGAGTCTGTAACAACAATGGTGTTCCTATCATTCGAGATCATTACGACAATCCTCTTACTGCAAGGTTGTAATCTAAGGAAATGTGACATGTTACATGTTTTTGTTATATCGGATTACATCCATGTAAAAATTGACGGTGTTTGTGAAAATTAGACGAAAAGAACTTAAATGATATTGTTTGAATACATAAGAGATTACACTAACACTTTTAAAAATTAATGCACTAAAATGGTCTTGGGGTAAAGATAAGGGACTAAAAAAGAGTATTTTTGCCAAAATAATATATAAAATATCTCATTTAGGTATGGGTAGTCCGAAGTCCGTAAAGGGGCGAGCCCAAGTAGTAATTTTTTTAGCTCATATTACAACATGAATTTTTGACCTGACCCTAAAAAGCATGAGGTCCATCATGGTCAACCCGTTTAGGGTTGGGTAGTCTGTTTTGACAGTTCTACTTGTACATATGTTAATATACTCAATTGCTCTTTAAATACTTTGTTATCATCATTCATAAAAACTTAAGGTATATGGTACAAACCAATTTTGTTCCAACACACTAGCTCAAGAAAATGTGAGTGTCCCTTTACATTGTGTGGTTATCTGTTGGAAAATACCAAATAGATATTTAATGTGATATGTGGTTTGCATAACCATGACTTGTGTGAAAAGTTATTCGATCATCCAATTGCATGTCGCCTCATGCCAAAAAAGAGGAAATGTATTTCAGGCTTGACTTTGAATTTAGTGTGTTAGTTCTATTGATTGGAAGTAATTTTGGTAAAACATTCTGCTCAAAAAATGCCATGGAGAATACTGAAGTAGCAGATGTCCTGACATGTGAAACTGACAGAATTGGTTTAAGTTCAGATTGTTTAGGAAGTCCGTTTGTTTGTTATTGTATGCTTCGATTAAGGAAGCTTAAGAACATCTTCAGCAATATTCTTGGAGATCTTATGTCCTGCTTCTGTGGAGAAATTTTAGGAAGCGCTGAAGACTTGTGAGTAAAGCAACCCTAGTTGTTGTTACTCTATTTAAGGACTGAAAATCTTGTTTTGTAGTTTGGCCGTTCCAGATTTAGAACTTAGTATTTGTTTATTGTTGGTTGTTCATTGTGTTGGTTGTTTATTATGAGTGTCTCTTGTATTCATTGATACTTAAGTAGGACGTTTGTTGAGTTGTAATTTGTCAATCACCATAAGCTTTGAAGCAAGTGTGATTGTGTGTCTTTGAAGAGTATCTTCAGTATTGTTCTTGTTGATTGCCACCGCGCGTGACTTAGGGAGTGAGGGGAGGTTCTCATATCTAAGATAGAATTCTTAGGTATAAGGTTCATTGGGTAGGGATTAAGTGAGGAGTGTAAACAGAGAGGTTTAACTCTGAATTAATACTGCTAATAGTGGATTTCATCCCTGACTTGGAAGCCCCCTGACGTAGGTTGGTTGAAATCAAACTGGGTAAACAATTCACTGTGTTTTTATTGTTTTCTGCACTTTAGAATTCTGTGTTGTCAGTTGTTCATAAGACATATATACGTGTCATGACATCACCTTCGATATCTTATATCTGGTACCAGAATTTCATAGTGCATCCAAAAGCATACTTGCAACTTTAAAGCGTAAGAGACCCGAAAATATCACAGGTATCAGAAAAATTGAGAATATTCAATAACAAACTAACAAAGCACTGAGGGGGATAGAACTGAAATGCAACACCTTTTAAAACTTTTAGATGATAACCAGGGACAAAGCTATGTTGCTCCTTATGTGGGCTAGAGCCCCATTAATAATGAAAATTAATAGAATGTCCACTAATGTTAAAGAAATATTATGAATTATTGTTTAATTAACTGAAAAGTAATAAATAATTAAATTACGTTAGTCATCTAATATAATTTTTGCTTATATATTTAATCCATAAATTACTCACAAAAAGAAATATCAGTGATGTATTTGTAGGATTAAGGACACAAGTTAGAGGGAGTTAATAGTAGGAGCGTTGATATAAAGTTGAGGAATAAGCACCATATTGAGAGACACACCACTTGTCCACCTAAAATCTTAAGGTGATAGGTGAGTGGATTCTCCCACTTATATATGCTTAAGTCTCCACATTCCTATCCAATGTGGGACTATTTCCCCATTTACTCACATTTGTTGCTATATTATTCCAACACTTTCTCTCAAGTGTAAGTCCACAATGTTTCCCACTTGTACTGTCGTTGACACCTTGCAACAAAACACCTCTACTTGGGTATTTCGATACTAACCCGATCCCTTTCTCGAACCAAGGCTCTGGATACCATGTTAGAGGGAGTTATTAGTAGGAGCATTGATATAAAGTTGAGGAACAAGCACCCTTGTGAGAGACACATCACTTGCCCATCTAAAACCTTAAGGTTTTAGGTGAGTGGGTTCTCTCACTTATATATGCTCACATTCATATCCAATGTGAGACTATTTCCCCACTTCCTCACACTTGCTGCTATATAATTCCAACAGTCTCTCATATTCAAGAACTAAAACTATTATTTTTTTCAAATAAAAAATTAATTACAATTTTTTTATTCTAATGATAGTTTAATAATTTATACAGAATAATATTTTTATTTATATTGAAACAAAAAAAAAAAATCTTTTTGCACTCTGGTTTCTAGGGGAAAGGGACTCTAGTAGTCTAGAGTTCATGTCGAGAGGTATGGTCTAGGAATCGAACCTGGTATTCCTGGAATTACATCCTTAGTAGGAGCTCCTTTACCACTGGAGCCCAATTACTTGGTTAAATTAGTAATTATTTTGAATATGAAAAATCTTAAAGAGTAATATATATATATATATATATATATATATATATATATATATATATATATATATATATATATATATATATATATATATATATATATATATATATTAGAAAAGTTGTTATATTATTTAATATTATAATTTATGGGTTAAATATATTTTTAGTCTCTATAAATATTTTAAATTAGACTTTTTATATTCTATAAAAGAAATATTACGTTTTAATTCCTATAAAGTTATTGTTTTCATAATGTTTTAGTTATTCTACGAGGACTAAAACTACGTGCATAAATAATATTATAGGAATTAAAAAGTGACTTTTTTTTATTGGAACTAAAAATCAAATTTTAAAATTTATAAGGACTAAAAATATATTTAACTTTGACCCTAATATATATATATATATATATATATATATATATATATATATATATATATATATATATATATAACGCCCCCACTATTCAATATTTCTGGCTTAGTCCCTGAAGATAACCATTATGTATCTGGGTACTAAATATGCGATGATGGAGTAACCGTTAGAGATATATTTTTTGGACTCATCATCATTCCATCAAATTGTTCAACACATTTCCTACTGTGTTAATCATTGATTCGATCGGGTTTACCACTATTGGAAATTATTAGTATTATCTCTACAGGAAAGACTTATTATCAAGTTTGCCTTTTTAGAGAGCTAAAAAGAGGAGAATGTAACTTGGCCTTTAGAGGTGTGTCGGGAAATGTTGAAGGACCAAGAAGAGATGCCAAAGTAATTGTTATGAACGTGATACCGGTAAAAATAAAAGGTGCTCCTAAGAAGGTCAAACCTACACTGAGTGAAAATCCAACAATGTGGTCTCATCATATTTTGAACATGTTGACAAGTATTTTTCAGAATCACTAACTCCAAAATCTCAACAAAAAATTAAAGGAGCTCGCATTAGCAGACCACCACTCTCATTGTCTCCACCAAAAATTCCATTCATTGACAATATATCGACTTTTATGCTCAAATATATTGAACAGGTCGTCAATGTTAAGGGTGATATTAACTACGGTTTTCAGGTTATTTTTTGTTTGCTCGATAAAGGAGAAAAGGATCACACACTTGTTTTCCATCAACTTGTCCAAGAGTTAATGCAGTTTTTGACTCCCTTGTTTCTTGCACTAGTGGACTGTAACACTCATATTTTCAATTATTACTAAATTGAAATTTTAATTATTTAATTAATTAAAATTTAATTTTTGGGAATTATTGGAATATTAGAAATATTGGAAAATAAATAAAGAAAAAGAATTGGGCTTATGTGGTGATTAGTAGAGGAGATGGGTGTATGGAGTAAAAGCCTCTAATTATTTTGTTATTATTATTATAATAGAATAATAAGAAAGAAAAAAGAATTGGAAACCAAAATTTGGAGAAAAAGTGAGAAAAGGATTATACATGAGAAGAGAAGAAGAGGGAAGGAGGAAGAAAACTTAAAGCTTGGGGAATTCAAGAAATTGGCTAAGGTAAGGGGTGGCTTCTCTGATTATGATGTATTATATGTTTTGGGAACGATAAGATTGATTGAGTGAATTAGGAATCCCAATTTAGGATTTTCTAGGTTTATGAGTTTTGACCCTAAAATGCTTAATTGTGTGAAATCGAGTCAATTACATGTTATAGGGTTGTTAGGTATTGTTGAATTATGTTGGTATGCACTATGATGTTGTTTGATGGATGATTCTGGTGTTAATTTGTGATTTGGTTCGTATTGGATTGATTGAATTGAATGGGAAAATAAAGAATGCTGTCAAATTGCACTTTTCTGCTACAGACGTCACAGGAACCAATTACCCTGTGGGGGAAACCGGGTTCCTCATATAATTTCCAGTAAGGTGATTTTCCTGAGTCGTGGGAATCGGTTACCATGTGGGGGGAACCGGGTTCCTACTACATTTTCCAGAAAAATACTTTTTATAAATCGTGGGAACTGGTTATCCCCTGGGAAGAACCGGGTTCCCCATACATTTTCTAGCAACGTGTTTTCACATGATTGTGGGAACCGGTTACTCCCCTGGAGGAACTGGTTACCACTGATACTTTTTGAAAAATACTAAACTTTGAAAATTCATAACTTTCAAACCGTAAGTCCGTTTTAGTCCCTGTTTTGGACATTGTTTCTTAAATTAAACACTCTATTTTATAAAATGAAAAAATAATAGTAACTTGGGTATATGGATTAGTAGCAGTGTTGTAACTATTTGGCAGGGAAATATTGGTAGCAGAATGTGTTGGTGAATTGACAATAGCAGTATGATAATAAGAATTAATCGATAGAAACCAAACCAATATAATTGGATAAGTTGGTAACAGTAGCAAAAATGATAATAGAGTGGTGTAGTGATGTATTGGTTCTAGCAAAGGCACATCAAGTAGCAGTAGAACGACTTAATGTTAGCAAAAATACTATACTTAATTAATTTAGCCGAAAGATATTAAGTATGTATCAGTGAAAAATAAGTAGAAGTTGAGGAAAATAATATCGAATAGTAAATTTAGTAGTTTAACCGGTATACTTGTTTAACCGGAATTAGTCGAAATTTAAAGGAGTAGTTTGTATGTACTAGTAGGTACTTTTGGTTGGTTTATTTTGTTGGAATTATGTGAATAAGTTGTTGTTGTCAAATATGTTATTGTTGTTGAATATGTTGTCTTTATATATTGATGTTGAATTATTCCAGTTTATGGACAAATTGAGTTGTAGGTCTTATGACCAACGTTGATAGGTTATTTTGCAGTTGATGAAATATTATGTTGTAGGCCTATGGCCAATGTTGATTTGCGATTGATTTGTTGTTGTTGTTGCGTTGTTATGAATTTGATGTTGAATTTGATGTCACATGGCATTCATTGCATTTCTAAGTTGGAGCGTATGCTCACCACATTGGCCTGGATTGGCACAAGTTAAAAGTTGAAGGCTTATGCCTTGTCCAATGCCTCGATAACCTGGCATGATTTTAAGTTGGGAGTTTTACTCCGATGGATCCACAAGCATAGAGTTTTGCATTGCATTTGTAAGGATTATAACATGATAGGATGATTTCCAGTGTTATAATCTAGTTGTTGTGTGTGATGTATGTTTATGATTTGTGTTGTGGAATGAATGAATAAATCTGATTATGCTGAATAGGGTGGAATAATAGCTTATGAGATTCCGTTGTTTTATGAATCTATAATGCATTTTAATTATGATGTAGTCTCACCCTTACTTTGATGATTTCAGATTGAAGATTTAGCGGCTTAGGAGTTGGTGAGGATGACTCGTAGAGCTATGCTATTTATTTTGTCACGTGTCAGTGTCATGCTCTGATCTTGTAACATTGGGGAATGCTTGTTTTAGAGTCATCATTAAACTCTATTGTCTTAATTGATGTTGCTTTGGATAATTGTTTATGAACTAAGGCATTAACCTTATGATATTTATTGGTTTTGAATTATCCAAGTTTGAATGAAAAATTTTGCTGTGTTAAACATGTGTTGATTAATTGTTGATTGAAGTTATGTTCCTCAGTTAAGCATGGCATATGTATTGGAATTTTATATGTTTAAATCAATTGTGATGCCCTTGGTGACATGTTAACTCTGAGTCAATCATATTATTCGTGGGGTATTTAGGAGGGTGTTACAATAGTGGACTGACAATAGAGGATAAATAGATGGGCTTCCCCGAAATGAGTCATCCCATAGTAATTTTATATGATAGAGTGTGTATTGATCTTGCAAGATACGGTTTCTCGAAAACATTTTTTCTATTGCACACCACCCCACCTCAAAATCCAAAATGATCGTATTATGTGTGTTGGATGGATTTCAAATCTAAGACACTTTGTTCGAGTTTATTTGAAATCGGGATGTCTTATACCATTAACATCATCGGAGTAGACAACTCATTCAACAACCAAAGACGGGACTTGGTCGGACCATTTTGTGGAGAATATGCAAGAGTTCACCAAATTGAGTGAGATTGAAAGAGAATCAAATAAACAAAAGTCAAACGTGGTACCACCCATAGGTATAGATTTATCCAACGACAAGTCTTTCTGTTCATTTTAGTTTTTCTTCATCAATGTATGGTATGTAATCATGTATTAATATTAATGATGTCTAATATATACATTTTGAAGTTTGTCAAAAAATTCTACAATTATTATAGGTTCTATTTCTGTTTGAAACAAAATTTCACTATCTCCGGAAATACATCTCCTGAATAACAAAAAAGGTGGTGACGACGATGTATTTCCGTATCATCCCCCAGTACAAGATAGAATTTATGGGGTCCATATTTGTCTACAAATACTATAAATATGGGGCACTTGTCTCATATTTTCATACTGAAACACATTACACCAGAATAAACATAGATTGACATATCGCAAATGTCTACTATAACAACATGAAACCCTCAATTGAATTTAAGATCAATGAGTACACCCCTATTGCAAAAAATACATATAGCAGAATCTCCTTTCATACGCCGACAATCGTAAAATTGTGAAGCTAAAGTATCATTTGTCGTCAATTGACAATGAAAAAAGATTGAGTTTAACAATTCTGAAATGAAGATAGATTCCGATTGAGGTGAATGCGTCAATTTCCAGTATGCTACGAAAATGCAACTTTGTAAGATTTACGGAGATGCATTTTCAAATAAAAAATAGACACAAACTTGAGACATAACTCAAAATCAGTCTTGATAGTATGTGTTTGATGTGTCTGGAGATATGCATCTCAATTCAGGAGAATTATTATATTTCACTTGATGTGTTAGTAATCATCTACTTTTAACGTGCAATGTCTATTGGCCACGGTAGAGTCATATGCTAATGTCTCATGATTATCGTCTGCTGCACTATAGTTTCTACACAATATTCAATGCCATGTTGTCAAAATAAATGGATAATTAATCAAAACTTGTGTTTTTACATTTGCAACCGTTCTCAAATATGAGAACTTTCTACACTTCAATTAAGTGGGCCATGATAATAAATTAATAAATAAAATTGCAAGAATGTAGCTGATGAGTTTTAAATGTGCGATATATCGTAGGAGCCATTTTAGAGTTTTTATATTAATTAGATGGATATTTGAAAAATATAATTAAGTTGCTTAGAAAATATGAAACATGATATAATATTAAAAAAATTGAGTGGATCCTATTTAAACAACCCAAATAAAAATTATGGATATGAATAGGTTGCAGTTTGAATCTTGTTTTAGGTAGATTTTGTGTCTTAATTTTTATCAATTTTTGTGTTATTTAATCAATTTTTATAATTACTAATATGCTTTAACAAATCCATATTAATATTAAATATGCATTTTTATTCAATCATATTGGCCATGTTAAATTGCCATGGTTATGTTTTATTTTTTGTTTTAGAAAGTTATGGGGAATTTTGAGTTTAATATCTTTCCTATTTTCGTTTGTTCATAAAAAATGCTACTATTGTAATAAAAATAAATAATTTTATATTAAGTTTCTAAAATAATACCCATTTTTTAATATAATTATTACATTATATAAATATAAAAAGTAATAATTTTTATTATATACCTCAAAAATTATATAAAATTAATAAATCCAATTCATGTTAATAAGATGATAAAAAACTATGATAATTTTTAATTTTAACTAAGAATAACATAATAAAATTAATATATTTTATAGTATTAATTAATTTTATATTATTTAGAGAGTTAGTGGAAGATAATAATTTATAGAATTCTATTTCTGATTTCTACGGCGATGGGAAGGCGAGGGTGACCACCGAAAAGGGTGGAGTTGGATGCTCCAGAAAATTCACAAACTGGATTATGACTGCTGTAATAACTGTATCTTATCGTTTCAATGTGAACTGAGATTATGGAAGCTAAGCGAGGGTTACGCCAGGGTGACCCCATATCACCTCTTCTGTTTGTAATTGTGATGGAATGCTTGGACATGTGTCTCTATAAAATGCAGAAAGACGGCAACTTCAACTATCACCCTAAATGCGAAAAATTGAAAATTACAAATCTTTGTTTCGCGGACGATCTTCTACTGTTTTCAAGAGGTGACAGAATCTCGGTGGACATGATTATGCACACTTTCGGGCAGTTCTCTAAGGTGACTGGTATGGTAGTAAACCCGCCGAAATGTGATTCATAAGATAGAAGGTAGCAGGAAATCGCCAATTGCTTGGAAGAGCATTTGCAGACCAATCAGTCAGGGTGGATTAAACATCATTGATATTGAGCTGTGGAATAGAGTGACAATGATTAAGCTTTTATGGAACATCAATATGAAAAAAGACTCGATGTCGGTTCGTTGGATCCAATCGTACTATGTGAAAAATGGTGATTTAATGGTTATAACTAGTAATCATAATGATACCTGGATCATGAAAACCATACTTGCCCAAAGAATGGAGGTTCAAAACATGGCAGATTGGGAAGACATCATGGGATGGACGAAATTCAACATGAAAAAATTGTATAGCGGATTACAAGACGATGGCACGAAATGTGAATGGAAAGAATTGATGTTTGGTAACAATGCTCGGCGACGAGCATGTTTCATTTTATGGCTTGCTTGCCATAACAGATTGGCAACAAAAGATCGTCTTCATAAATTTGGTTTGATTAATAACACAGACGGCTGTTTTTTGCACTAGAGAGGAGTTGATACACCACCTATTCTTTGAATGTGATGAAATGAAGAAGGTTTGGACGGAAATTCTGCAACGGTTACAGATTAATCATACACCACTCGGATGGAAGGACGAGATACATTGGGTAACGAGACAAACGAAATGCAAAAGCCCCCGAGCTCGTATACTTAAAATGGCGGTAGCGGAAACCATATATGAACTATGAAAGATGAGGAACAATACGAGTTTTGGCGTGAATAATGACACCAAGAATATAGGAAAAAACAGGAATAACAAAAAATTGAGAAATCATATAGCTATACTGGTGATGGGGGATTATAGATCTCCTTTGCTAGTTTGGTTTTTTTGCTTTTCAGTCTTTTAGATCGTTTTTTGGTTGCTGGATCCTATATGGATTGCTTGTATTTCATTGATTTTTTTTAATTAATCAAAGTATTTTTTTTCAAAATAAAAATAATAATAATAATTTATAGAATTTATTAATGTCTTCTTTTTATTTTAATATATTAAAAAAATTATTTAAAAAAATTTTACTTTTACTTTTCTCCTTTAAGACTCCAAATTTGTTTATGACTCTCTTTTATTGACTAAGAAAACTTTTTATTGTTATTTTGGTGAAAAAAAAATGTAATTCATGTAAACAAGTGTTTTTTGCACTTTTAAATTATTCAAAAAGAAAAGTAGTACACCTTTTAATTTATTAGTACTATTTAGAGAGATACACTTATTAACTATACATATGTATGCTTAATAGTACTATGTAGGCATACCAAAGAGACCATTTCTCTAGACTAAAGAACTTAACCCAAATGCAAAACTAACAAAAACAACACATAACACAAAGTTTCCTTCTCCAATGACACCTCTAGTTCTAGCAACCAATCTCTATAAAAATCATAAATTACCAATTTTAAGTTTTACTCTCTTTAACAAATAGACTCTTAAAGTTTTAATTTTGGCTCATAAATATTGAAAAGTCCAAAACCAAAACCAAAAGATGAATATTTGTGAAAGAGTAGTGAAAAGTTTTAAAAAGAGTAATTTATGATTTGACCTTAACTAATTAAGTCACTTATGAAAGAACATAGATAAATCAAAATTTGGTGTTCCCACAATAGGAGAATCAATAAACTCATAGTTGTCATAAGCATCTTCATCAGATTGAGAATCAAAGGCTGTTGTTGCTGTTGTTGCTGAGACATTTGCATGCATTGGAACATTGGCAACTTCATCATTCATAGGAACTTTGTAGTTAAAGTTGCTATTTGCACCCCCTTGTTGACCAAAGAAATTATTGTTCATTTGAGGCTGCATGCTTTGGTAAAAGCCAGGAGTTGGAATCATGTTCATAACAGGCATTAAACTGTTATTCCTCTTGTTGCTTCTCTTCTGCTCAACAGTTGCAGGGTAGACTTGAGGCTCAAAGTTCATGTTGAGAGATGGCATAGCATTCATGGTAGTGTTCTTCATCTCAATACCTGAGTTAATGATGTCCATTAAATCAGCAACATCTTCTTCTTCTGAGTAATTATTACCTGCATGGTTATCAAATTCTCAATCCGACATGAATCAAAATTTTATTACGAATCATTAGATAGTATGGTTTCTCTGACACGAACACCAAAACTCCACACAAACATAGTCAATTTGACTAATATTGATAATATAAAAAAATGAGATATATTACTACATATATTATAATATAATATGATATAGTATTATAGTATTTGAAATTCATTTGTTAGTAAAAGAATTAAAATATTATAATCAAAATTTATGTTTTAAAATTTTTATTGATAATTTAATACATATTTATTTAACTATTTTAGACGTGTGTGAAATTTGTCCTAAAATTATATAAGGCATGTTGAAATAAAGATAAAAATAATATTTTTTTAAATATTTGTAATGTATGAATGTCGTACATATATTGAAATTCAAAGAGTATCGAAGTAAAGAAAAAGATTTTTTTTAGTGACACCTGTTTGATTTTTCTAGCATTTATTGATCATACTAACACGTGTCGTACGAGTGTTATGACACTGCGACAAACCTATAGGTGTCCGTGATTCATACTAAGATACTATGATTACCTCTATGATGATTGATCTGATTTGCAGCAGCAGCAGGTTTCACAATTTGTTCAAGAGTTATTCCAGCAGCAGGTTTGTCATTTTTGACAAACTGATGATTTTTTGAGCCTCCAACTCCAAACATTTGGTAGTAATGATTGTTGTTGTTTCTTCCAAAGAGGTGATTGTTACTTTCATTCTTATCTTTTTGCAAAGAGAAAAGCTCATAATCATGAGTAGTACCACTTCTCTTACCAACTTCACCTTTTCTCTTGTTAGAAACCTCATAAGGTGGCACAACAGAAACATTGGAGCTTGATGAATTATGGTATTGGAATTGAAGATTAACAGAATTATTACTATAACCCTCATGACTTTCATCAACCTCTTTAGCTTTTCTCTTATTAGCAAGACTATGCGGAGACACATTCACATTGTTGAAAAGTCTTTCAACTTGATTCTCATCTCCACCACTTCCAATAAAACCACTTCTATCAATCCTCTTATAAGCCTCACGTCGAGGACTAGTTTTTTCAACAACTTGATCAGAGCTTCCTTGATCATGACACTTGAAAGGTTCGAGATGAGAAGTAGTTTTCTCAACTCGAACGCTATTAGCACCATCATCGCTCGATGAAGGTTCTTTTGGCAATGATACTGGTTTTGCTCGCTTTCGCTCTACAACTTCAACATCATAATCATTTGTCTCAACAAGAAGACAATTACTTCCACCACCAGTAGAATTAAGAGCTGCAAACAAATCAGGATACTTGTTTCTAGCAAGTCTTTCCTCGTAGTTTATAACAGCGACCCAAATCGATGTTTCCTTAGCCGTGAGTTTATCTTGTAAACTCCGCGAATGTCTAACAATATTCTTAATTTTCTGAATGTTGGGAGATATATGTTTAATCACAGCATGCAGGACACAAATCTTCCAAGCTTTTTTCAAATCATGCGGCTTTCTATATGGTGGTGGACCGGGATCTTCACTAAATCCCATTTGGCTCCACCACGATTCTTTACCTGTTGGCCACCATGGCGGATAAATTCCTCTATCCAGAGGAAATCTTCGCTGTGGTGGCTCACAATGTTGCATTAAGGATGATAAAAGCGAACCTAATGTAGTATCAGGTAGTTCGTGCAATGAGTAGGATGTTGGTGAATCACCATTCAACATTTCCTTCATTCTTAAAATTCCGCTTTCTTCTTCATATTTTGCAATTGCAGCCGGGCCGTTTCTGTCAAATTTCACTCTTTCTTTCCACCAACCTCGGAGATTGTCCGAAGAACCACTCAATGGTTTTCCATTCTCAGGTACTATTCCATAGATGAAGCCGCGAACATCACAAGCTTCCATCATCTTTAACATGTGTCTGTCAACATTACGTGTTAGTTCAGTAGTAAGTGTCACATATACTTTCAATATCGTTTTCATTAAAACAATATTGAAAGTATCAATATATCTCTAACAATGAAACTTTGACTTTATAATTTTAAGTGAGAAATATTTTTAGATTTGTTGCTGTCAATAAATCGACGTATTTTAAATTACATGATATAACGTGACTACGCGGATTTTCTGACTGTAACAAATTCAAAATCAATAGACAAACTTCAAATTTATTCGAAAATAGTTATAAAATAATCACTACTAGTAGTAAGTATTTTGTACCTTAAGATACCATCTTGTGCGCGCGTCATTGTCTTTCTTTTCAATTGTTCGTATGATTTGCATTTGTCACCTTGTCTTCTCTCTTCCTTCATCCTCCTTAATAGCATTTTATCTCTCCATATCCTTGTCTCAAGATCCTCAATAGTTAACTCTTTTTCTTCATCATCTACTTCTTTTCCCTTTTCTTGTTTTGGATTATTTGAGGCTTCTCCCTTTGAAGGGTAAGTGACACCACCATTAGCAACCTTAGGATTCATGGCTTCTATGAAATAATGTACAAAAATCAATATGCATGTCAATATCAAATTTTATTAGAGATAAAACCAAAAAATAGTATTCCTTCTAATTATTAAAATTGTATCATTAAAATTACCATATCTAATTATTTTTCAAGAACTATGCATAGATTAAATAAGAATTTTTAATCAAGCGTTGGAGTTTGAGTGATAACCGCCTCTCTACAAAGAGGATGTTTATCAGAAATATTTATTTTTCTCACTAATTTATATTTGTTCTAATAATAAATTTGAAGAAGAAGAATAAAACAGATGTTGCTAACCAAAAAATATAATTAATAT
Source organism: Vicia sativa (assembly GCA_021764765.1). Lineage (NCBI taxonomy): Eukaryota > Viridiplantae > Streptophyta > Magnoliopsida > Fabales > Fabaceae > Vicia > Vicia sativa. The sequence continues at coordinate 263,761,300 of CM038796.1, read as the reverse complement.
CACATAACTAATATTAAATTTATGTGAATAAAAATTCTTAAGTTTAGGAGACATAACTCGTGTATTTTATTATTTTTATAGAACTGATCATTGAAAGTGATGATTAGCAAAAAGTCAACATAAGTAATAGTAACAGTAAAAATAATAATATTATCTTTAATAATATTAATAATAAGAATAATAAAATTGTCAAATAAAAATAAATTTGTACAAAAAAATGATAAGAATAAGAATAAAATTTGTCAAATAATAATAATAAAACTAATTTGTCAAATGATAATAAAGGTAACGTTAATAATAAAATTAAATGCACAAATTTTTTTTTCAAAAACTTATATAAATACCCTATATTTTTCTCACGATTTCAAAAGAAAAATTATAAACGCATTTAATTTACAAAAGAGTTAGAACTAAAATAGTACTTTACGAACATATAAAACTTATAAAGTACTTGATAACTTTTTGTTTTGTACTATATTTGATTGACAATAGAAAAGACAAGTAAAATAAAGTAAAATTTACTACAATGCCTTTTATATATGTAAATATTAATAAAAGGAAGAGTAAAGAGAGAGTATTTTTAAAATGAAATAAAAAGGTATTTTTGTATTTTAAATAACTTGTGTTATGGACAAAAGGGTATTATTGTATTTTTATATTATGAATATTAATAGAGGAAAGAGTGTTTTTAATAAAACATAAAAGGGTATTCTTGTATTTTCAATAACTTATATTAGATGTAAAAGGGTATTTTTTTAGTATTTTATATTATAAATATTAATAAATGAGAAAAAGAAACAATATTTTTAATAGAACATAAAAAGGTACCTTTGTATTTTAAATAATTTGTATTAAGGATGAAAGTGTATTTTTATATTGTAAATATTAGTAGAGGATATATATATATATATATATATATATATATATATATATATATATATATATATATATATATATATATATATATATATATATATATGTGTGTGTGTGTGTGTGTGTGTGTGTGTGTGTGTGTGTGTGTGTGTGTGTATATATATAATTTTATTGTAAATATGAAGAGAGAAAGTATATTTTTAATAAAAAATAAAATAGTATTTTTGTATTTTAAATAATTTATTTTAAAGATAAAAAAATTGTCTCATAATTTAATGAGAGTAAAAAACTCAATTTTTGTTCAATCCTAATTAAGATTTTTGTTCAGTCTCGTAAACAATTTTTAAATCAAATACATGATAACTTAAATTGTAATGTTCAGTCTCTCATGTTTTAACAAATTAAATACCCCCTATAAGTAGATCCTCAATTTTTAAATATTATAATGTTGAGTAAAACTTGTTTATCTATTATTTAAAACATAAAAAAATTAAACTACTTAAGTTTTTAATTGATTTGATAAGACAATAATACACAAAAGAAATTTAATCCAATTCATGTAGGGTATTACTCCCATAAACTTGGAAGAATACAATTAACTGAAATGAAAGAATCAAAATTATGAAACAAACAAAATCAGGGACAATAAAAATTTAAAAATATTTTGAACAAAATTATATATTTCGAATTTTTAAAAGATCTCAATAATAATAATGACGAATAATTCCAAAAATTCTCTAATAACTGAATGAAACTACTACACTTACATATATTTTATTTTTATTAACGAATCAGAATATAGATCCTTCTCGAAGTTTATAGATAGAATCTGCATTAATAATGATACATACTGTTAGTTAAGAATTTTCTCAGATAAATAGAGTTGAAAAAACATATCTATAGAAAAAGAAGTTGAAAAGTATAAAAAAAAAAAAAAATAGATTGAAAAGTATGAGTAAAGAAAATGTGCCTCAAAGATGGAGGAGGAGATGGAAAAATGGTTGAGTTGAGAAAGAGTGACACAAGAATGGAATATAGAAATGGATAGAAACTGTTGTGAATGGCGTATGAGGAATACCCAAACTATTCTTAAATACCCAAAAATGATATGCAAGTATGGTAAGTACTCAGAGTTTCCTTGTCATGTAAGATCAGGATGAGTATTTTGATGATAGAATACATTAATGAACTATAATAATATATCTATTTACTAATTTTTTTTATATTACTCCTTTGTGTTACTCTTACCCAAAAATCACTTTTTTTGTATGAATATTGCAGGAAATTTGGGTAGGAAAATTATTATTTATAATAAAAATATCTTTTTTTAAGACTTTTTTAATTATAAAAAGGAAAAATTACTTTTCCATTTTACAGGGTGGTAAGGAAAAAATATAATATAAAGAAAACATTTTTCCATTTCAATTTGTATTATATACATTTTCATAATTTAAATTTAGAATATACCAAAATAATATTTTAAAAAATGAAACAAAAGTCTAAAAAAAATAAACAAATAATATAAACTTCCTACGATAAATTTTCAATAAATATGGAAATAAAATTAAACAGAAAAGTCAAACTACCATCAGTAAGAAAATTATTTCAACTATGAAATAAAATTTCTTAATAATTTATTTATCAATAGAGTAAAGTTCTTTCCGATGGTCGTTCAAAAAATTTTAAAATAGGTCTTACAATTCGTCACCCATGTAAGATTCTATAGTCCTCTATTTATCATGATGGATACTCATTTCTCAAATATGTCGTCAATTACATGGATTATTATCTGATTCATGAGAGTATGAGAAATTATATCGCATTCTCCTAAATAATAAAAGACTAATTGTCTCATTTCAACACTCCTAGAAGCAGTTGTTACTTTTTATAGCCCTAATATCTATGGATTTCTATAAATACCTCCTACAATTGAGAGGAAGATTTGATCCACTACGCAAAAAAAACTATACACATAACTTCTCACATCTGTGTGTGAGATAGTTCTAATACTATAAGAAACCCTAAAAAATCTTAACCACTAATAATTCTCAAATATTAAACTTTTAGTAAGTATAGTTTATACATAATATACACAAATATGATTTGTTTACATTTGTTTATATATATATATTAATATAAGAAAGTTGTTGATATTTATAAATTAATAATTTTAATTAAAAAATTTATTTTAAGAATATAAAAAAATTTCTTTCTTTGAAAGAAAAAAAACTCTAATTTAAATTCTATTTTATCAATATAAATGAAAAATTAAAATTAATCAAGCCACAACCATATAACAAATACCATATGTTCTTTATATAAATTATAAAATCAAAAGCAAAAGTACTTTTTATTTATAAAAAATGATTTTTTTTTTACCAAATCAACATATATTTATTTGGGTTAAATATGTTTTTGGTCCCTATAAATATCTCAATTTTGACTTTTAGTCTTTATAAAAAAAAAAATCAAATTTTAATCCCTATAAAATTAATTTTGAATGCAGTTTTAGTCTCTACTGAAGGATTAAAACTGCGTGTAAAAGTAATTGTATAGGAACTAAAAATATATTTAACCCTATTTATTTTAGTGATTAAATAAATTATAAAATAATTAAAACAATTTGTATAAAAAAATAACATATCAATTTTTGATTACTGTTTAAATATATATTTCTACAATATGTAATTTGCCCAGTAAAAATATGTTATTGGGTTGAAACAAAAATAATTAATTTTAATATAAGAGAAAAAGGGATATGCATGTAAAATAATTTTACATTAATCAATCATCAGCATATTAAGTGACAAGTCAGATTTAAAATTAATAATATTTTAATAATTTAGTAATTTGTCGGCATTTCATTAGATGACAGTATAAATAATTTACACTCTTAAGATTATGTGTCAAGAGAGAATATCATTTAAATATGATATTCATTTTTTTTCATTTTCATTTATTAATAATAATGATTATATTAATAAAAGATATTTCTTAATTTATAGTATTTTTAATTTATCTAAGAGAACTCATTTTACTAATATAGGTTTGACTTTCTGTACTAGTCAAAAAGTACATTTATGTATGTTATCCTTGTAAGGGAATGAGTAATCATAGGTCATAGTAGATGTATAACGATTTTTGGGGATTAGGGTTTGGCCACGGTGGTGAGAAATCCTGTAGAGTTTTGTTTATGGTGGTTTAGAGGACCTGTTCCCTGGGGTGAGAGACTTTGTATATGTGTTTGGTGCTTAAGTATACGCCAATGAATGAGGATCTTCCTTTCCTTCGTTGGGGAGAAGTATTTATAAATACCTTTTGGGCCTAGGATTTAGGAAACTCTTAGGGGCGATCATTGTTCCCCCATAACTAGGGGAGATTGTTGACCACTTATTCTTTGGGAAATCGTGATGGACTATTTCTTATCTAACTAATGCGAGACAACTATATTGTACATGTAATTAGTCCTAAGTTCAAGCCCCTTAATATGTGGGGATGCCTCATAGGCGATATCACTCTTAGGCAGGGGCATTGGAGTCTCCCCTGTTTGGGACTCTCACAGATATAACACTATATAGTCTCAGAAACAAGAGAGCTTTGTAAAGAGAGAAATTATTTCAAGGCTTATTTCATTCGTGAGGTACGTTTCTCATCTTAGAGAAAGTCCCTCGTTGAAGGTGGTCTTTTTGATATGAGGCGGGTCTCTCAACTTAGCGAGAGTCTTTGAGCTGAAGGCAACCAGTTTACAAGTGTCAACACTTTTCCACTTCTCATGGTGATTACCCTATTAGATAAATATTGAAGTTATTTCTACCTAATACATTCAGGGGAGAACCCATATAAAATTTTATTGCTTTTCTTATCATTTTTGTTTCGTTTATTATCATTTATTGAGTCCCCTTCATGATTGCACAAAATTTAGATTTTGTGTGCATGATTAGAATCATGTAGATATCCTGGATCAAATCAGAATAATGTGTGCATGATTAGAATCATGTGTGCATGATTAGAATCATGTATATTTTGAGTCTCCTTCTCTGACTCGTATAAGTGTTTTAACTTCATTCAAATCTGGCAACTTTGTGACTCGAATCACAAGTTGCAATTGATTCAAATCAGACAGATCTGGGACACCTCTACTTTATTTGATTCAAATCAGAATTTACACCTGAAGATAACTACAGTTTACATCGTATTTTCCTACTCGATTTGTTTCGTATTTAGTCTGTTTTATCATTTATTTTATAGTATTATGTCATTTTTGGTTGATTATTGCATGTATTTTTCAAAGACAAAATTTCGGGTGAGAACCCAACTAAAGGTGCAAAAGATTGAAGAAAATGCAGGACTTGAAGGTTTCTGGTGCATGGCATTCTCCATGGCCTCATGGAGTTTGTCATACACCCCATGGCCACATCATCCACTCACTTAACCAAGGTGTTCGCCATGGTCTCATGGTGTTTTCCATGGTTGTGCAAAATAGAAAAATCAAGAAGTAAGCTTGAAACAATCCACACCATTTCTCCTCTTTTTTCTCCATGATTCCACCACGAATTTGAACGTGTTTCAGAGGATGTAGTGAGTATATAACGGTAGTTTTAACCTATTTTGGGAATCCCGATTTTCACGTAGAAGCATTTTAGTCATAAGTAGATATTTTGACCTTTGAATAGTGGTAGATCTCTCACATCGGGGGACTACCACACCATTAGTCTTAGGAAATTCATATGTATTCTTGGATCAAATCATGCCAGCATATTTACCTACAGTTTTCATCATTGTACTCAAGAATTCAATTTTAAGTTTAATCTAGTTAATTTTCTAGTTTCTTCTCCAGGTTTATTTAATTGAAATTTTCATAGTTTATGTTTCTACTCTGCATTATCTAAATATATTGTGTGTGTTGTTGTTGTGAGGTGTTGTTATCATACTCGCAATAATTGGTTTTAGATCTTAATCATGTTTAGGTTTGTATTTGTTAATTACAATTGCATGTTTAATTTGAATACCATGCCCGACTAATTGTTTTGAGTCTGGTGTGTGAGGATAGTCGTTCCTGAGGGACTCAGTAATGATTTGGCGCAAATACTTTTCATGAAAATCACTCTTCCTTAGTTTAGTTTTTATTACAATATTTTCAAAGGTTTTTCGTGACGACGAATCCATAAAGGTTTCAAACCAATAAAAATGGTAGTGTGAGGTTTCTACTAGATAGTAAAGATTATACATCAATTCTAAACATAATGAGAGCGCTTTGGAATTAATTATGACTTGTTAGTTTTCTAAGAGTATTTAATAAATTTAAAATTAAGCAAGACCAAAACGTTGCCGGTTTGGAAATATAAGAAATTTCAATTAGAATGAGAGTGTGAGAATGATGTTCTTAAACTAATATTTTTCTTCAAAAGAAAGTGAATTTTAAACTATAACATGCGCCAATGAACTATTAAGTCCTTGATGTCCGAAGGAAATTACATATCGGTCTTACTTTCATCAATTATTTCCATTAATTCTTAATTCTTTAATTTTTGTTAGATTTGACATGAAACCCCTATATTCATTAGCCTTATATTTGCACTACATAAATAGGAAACAATATAATTGAAAAATTGGTGTTTGTGGTTCGATATCTAATTAAAACTACATCAATTTTTATGTGCACTTGTGAATTGACTCCATCAAGTTTTTGGCACCATTGTCGAGGACCAAATTAGTCAACATCGTGACTCTGTTGTTACACCGTATAGATTAAGGCAATAATTTTGTTTTACCCTTCGATTGTATGCCAGATACTCTTTCTTCAAACAACGAGTTAGCACAACCTATCAACGAAATTGAATGTTTAGTTCACATTAAACGTCAACTTAGACAAATCCATTTAGATTATACTATACCTGACCGTAAGATGGCCGCAAATGTACCCCTTCTTCTTAAGGATTTCTCTACCCCATCTCAAGAAGATCAACACTCTATCATAGCACTGATAAGTGCCAAAATGTAGTTATTTTATATATATATATATGTTTTGTGGCACTTATTTGTTCTTGTTTGTTAATAATCGTTGAATAACCCCAATTTTTGTTTTAAATACGTTTTAGTGTGTTTTGCGTACATAATGTACCGTTTGATAGTTTTGTATATATTTTTGTAGGTATTTGTTGCATATTTGGAGCATGGAGGAATAAAGTGTCGAAGACACGGCTCCGAAGACGCATTTTTGGGAAGAAAAATAGCAACTTTCGCGCTTAGCGCGGTTTTGAGCGCGCTTAGCGCTGTAAGGCGGTCTTAAGTAATAAAGTATGTCGCGCTTAGCGCGGCTAGCGCGATCTGCGAGATCTTGTTTTATAAATACTTTTCAAAACAGATTTCTAGGTTATGGTTTTGGGTTAGTTTTTTATCCCCATTTCCATCAACCTTCATTTTTGGTAGATTAGCTTAGAAAACAACATTAGGGCTTGCTCATGGATGATTGGAGGTGGATTGCTCTTCGATTGGCTCTGACAACCAGTGTAGATCTGTGGTTTATCTCTTCTCCTCTGTGTGTATTTCTCTCTTTTGTTGGGTTTGTATGTATTTCTACTCATAACTCCTGTATATTTATCGCCCTCGGCGTCGTATAAAGCTTGCTTTATGAATTTGTGTTGGTAGTTATCTTGGGTTTTTACTCTATGTTAGGGGTTTGAGCTTTACTAGAGATAGATCGCTTAGATTCTTACCTAGGATAGTTATCTATTAGTTTCTGAATACTAGAAATGGGTTTAGAGCTGACATTCACTATAGAATATCTAATCTTAATGCCTCTGCGTTGGTGAAGTATGCTAGAGATGGTTATGGAAGTGATGTAGTTGACTTTTGTGTTGTTGAGATAGGCCAAACATGGCTATTGAGATGATTTAGGAGGATTCTCAATTTGGGTTAGAAATAACCAAGGTTGTGAGAGGTATGTGATGACACGAACGAGTATCGTAGGCCGAGTATAACTGGGTGGTAGATTTAAGTCTGTGACGGGTAGTTTACATTCGTTCCGGACAAGCTGTCTATCCTTTATACTTTTTGTTCATTTACTTTTTGTCTTTTATTTTCAACTCATTTAATCCCAAACTCATTAACGGTAGAATTTTTGAAAAAAGAATCAATAACCAATCTCTGTGGACACGATACGATATAACCTAACCGGTATATATCACCCGGTAAAAATAATACCAACTCTTTGCTTGTCGCTAATACCGCTTCAACAAGCACCTCCAGCCATCGAAGAAAACAATTTCAAACTAAAACCTTCTTTAGTACAAATGGTGCAACAAAACTAGTTCTTTGGTAACCCAACGGAAGATCATAACCTTCATTTATCCGTGTACATGCAATGCATAGACACACTTAAAGCCAATGGTGTTGACCCATAAGATATTAGACTACGGTTATTCCCATTTTCCTTAAGGAACAGAGCTAGAGCGTGGTTACAAACCTTACCATCTGGATCCATCACTACATGGAATAAATTGAAGAAAGCCTTATTAACCTGATACTTTCCACCTAGTAAGACAACTATGCTAGGTAATTGTCTTCGGTTTGTTTTGTAAAAACGGTGTTGTATAAGTTGAATAGCAGTTAGTTGAAAATGATTAATACTATGTAGTTGAACCATGTTAAATAACAGGAGGAGTAATATTAGTAGCAAAATCAGTTAATAATTAAAGCAGTAACACCAGTAACAGAAATACTGCGAATGAAAAATAAGCGGTCGAACTAATTAATAAGTAAATTAAGCGGTAAATTTAGTTGTTCGAAATTAACCAAAAATGGTCGGAGTAGTCTTTAATTATTAGTAAGTAATATTGGATTGTTTGTTTTGTCGATGCGGTGTCGAATAAGTTGTTTTGCAGGTACAGTCGTATACGTTGTATTGTCCAATTTAAGGACGAGTTTAAGTTGGAGGCTTAATAGCCAACGTTGAAAGTTACTCTGTTGTTTGAGTTGTAGCTAAATGACTAGTGTTGATTAAGTTGATGCAGTTAATGCATGATTAAGTTGTTGTCGTTTTAAGTTGTTGTTGATGTTGTGGTTGTTGTATCATACATAGCATTTGCATTATTAAGTTGGCCTGGATTGACAATTTTTATGTTGGAGCTATGCTCACCCACGTTGGCCTGGATAGGCAAAAGTTGAAAGTTGAAGGCTTATGCCTTGTTGAATGCCTCGATAACCTAGCATGATTTTAAGTTGGGAGTTCTGCTCCAAATGGTACCACATGCATTTGCATAATTGAGTCACATATTGAGTCGCGTGTTAAAGTTGTTGTTATTATTCGTTGTTTAGTGATTGTCGTTGTGTTGCTGTTGATATAAGTTGTTGTTGTTGTTATAAGTTGTTATTGTTGTGGGTTGTTGTTGTCATAAGATATTGTTTCTATAAGTTGTTACTGTTGTGATCTGTTGATGTTATAAGTTGTTGTTATATGTTGTTGTTAATATAAGTTGTTGTTGTTATAAGGTGGTGTTGTTATTAAGTTGTTGTTGTTATGTTGTGTTGATTTAAGTTGTTACATTGATGATTATGTTGTGGTTAACTGTGAAGTAAATTATGTTGTTGTTAACTGTTAAGTGGCTTTGTGTTGTTGTTAATTAAGAAGTTGTGGTAAGGTGTTAATTGCGATGTGATAATTTTGTATGATCCAATCCTAGCATATTATTTATCATACACCTGTTTATATTGTTGGATATCTCACCCCTTCTGCTGATATTTCCCCTACCATGGGAAATGGGAAGGTACTCAAGGATAGCCGTGGAAGTTCGAAGTAGCATTATGAAGTCGTTAGTTGTTGTTAGTTCGAATTGGTGTCATTGCTCTGATACGTAACACTCGGGGATGAACGCTAGTTGTTTAGTTGTTTTGGATTTGTTGTTGAATAACCATTTTGATACATGAAAAGTAATTGTTGATTTTAAAATGGTTTTAAGTGGATAAGTTGTTATAACTTCCAAATTGAATAATGTAGTTCCGCTGATTAGTATTAATAAAGTTAAATTCATGTTGTTTAAGTTCATCCGAACTTATGTGTTATGTATCTGTGATAGCATGTTGTTGTTAAGTTGAATTGTAATACTCCAATTGGTTGTTTAAAAGAATTTTGTAACTCTGATTTTCTTAATAATTACCGGGGTAGAATTGGGGTGTTACAATAAGTCTCCCTTGCTGAAAAGAAAGGTCTAACACCATTAATGGAAAAGGTGTTAACAAGAGAATGGTGGCCTCAGCTTTTTGATAATTATGTGTAGGACTGCCATGAGAGAGGTCCTTTGTTAGTCCTTATTAGCAATGTTAAATGCCATGACTTCTATAATTCCCCTTGATATATCATAGCAAGACAGAGAAACCAGACTCAACCCATGTCGACTAGAAAGAGGACGAGCACGTTAAAGAGGCCACCTTTAAAAAACTTAGTCACTTTTTTAATGAAGATTTCGAAGTACGCCAAATCGAGGCCAATCTTGCTGGATTTTTGAAATTAGATGTCAACCTCCTTTTTTAACACACCATTGACCTAAATTCTAAGAATTTATAGAAACCAATATCATCCCCAAGATAAATAAACAAAAGGGATAAACAACTCATCCTACCATCCAAAAGAGAAAGTCAGAAGCACTCGTTAAGAGGCGACATGGCCTCTACAGCCATGGGAGTGTAATCTAACCACAAAGACATTGGTCACCCAACAACACCCCTCAAGAAAAGGTACATTGAAGAGACACCCTAAGATATAGGCGCAGTCTTTGGGCATCCAAAGAAGAGGACGATGCCCACAACGTCCAAGACATGTATCCTTGCAAAGGAAAGTCGATTGATGAACGCTTCCATATCAATAATCCTCAGTTACACAGTCAATTTAAGAGAGAATAAAAAAGGGTAATAATATGATTCCTTTGTAGTTCTCTTAGAAAGATAAGTATTCTATTAGGTTCAATGAGATTTCAATAAATAATTTTATAACTATATGAAACATTGTGAATGCAAAGATTTTTATAACCCTTTACATGGTGACGTAAACTGCTCTTCCGAGGCAGATTTTTCACTTGGTGAACACGATATATGTGTAGCTGGAACACCCCCTTCTTAAGATCTATCTACTTCATGAGCGTATAAGGTGGAACCTAGAGACATCCTCCCTTTACCAAGATAAACCTTGGGCATGGACAAGAATCCTACCTTTGGTCGGAGACGGTTCCAAGTGATGGTGAAGAGTGATGTCAGTCAACATCACCCGCTCAAGACTATAAAGGTGGTTAGTAACCTAAACGTTGTTGCTCCTCAGAAATTTGGTGACATACGAGCTCAAAGGTTCAAAAATGATAATCATACTTGAGAAAAATAGGGGAAGAAGTCATATTAGTTATGACGACTCGAAAGACCATATAAAGTTAAATAAAACATATTATAAACAAGAATGGAATTTAAAAAGCACCAAATTAAAAGGTAAAATTTAAATATTTTTATCTTTGCAAAGGCTTAATTACCTGATAACATTACATAAAAGAAAATAAAAAGAAGAAAGTTACGCCTTCTTTCTTTGAGATACTGTACCACAATTGTCCATCAAAGATCCGTCGCAAACATCTTTCATAGATCCAACTCCAATATGGGAAGAGAGACAAATGGGAAAAGACTTTTCACCTGGTTAGCTGTCTGATTGAGAAACCCCATACACATTAGTCAAACTTTGCTAGAGAGATTTGTCTACCTTTTCCTTAGTTCATCCACTTGGTCATCGTGATCCCTCTGGTCTTCAACATATGATGCCTTTTCCTCTCGAAGGGACTTCACATTCTCCTATGCTTGAAGATTCGCCTTTGCGGAAGTAATAACTATTTCTTTATAATGCTTCTTCTAAACCTATAGATAAGACACAAGCTCAACAATCAATGCAGCTAAAGTATAAGAAGGAGCATGAATCTTCACCTCCCTTTGGAAATATTTTAATTGGGATTTTCGTAGAGAGTGGACTTCTCTTCCTGGAACATGGAGAATTTTTTCCCCATAGATTCAAATTTTCCATTCTAGGTATCCCTCTCCTTGTAAGGATTACCCATCACCAGGACATCACCCTGATCAGTTACAACAAGCAAAAATAAAGAGGTCACCCAATATGTGTATAAGGTAGCCTTGGAAAAGTTCCATTTTGTCCCCTCAAGAAGATTTTGAATGTAGATCAGATCCTCCTCAAACATATTAGGAACGACTTCTTTGAAAGAGAAGAATTAAAACAAAGACGATGGTTGACATCTTGAGGGGAGGGGTGCCCGATCCTGAAGCACCATCCTTAGACAGACGATCCCGTTTGGGATAATCTTCCTCTAAGAAGGGAATTTGATCTTGACCTCGGTACCTTTTCACCATTGTAGTAGGAGACCAGGGCAATTCATCCATAATAAGAGAAAAATTGGCAGGTTGAGGTTCGTCAACTCTATGGGTGGCTGAAGAAACGTTAATAGGAGCAGTGTAACGCCCCGTATAATATACATCTAGAAAATACGTTATACGCAATTGGTACTGATACAATACAAGTGCCTAACGACATCACTATATACACATGTCCAAAACAAAATTTACAATTATGGAACGTGATATACAAGAGTTCCTAAAAAAATAAGATTTATGTACGATGTCCATAGTTGCACATAATCCGTAGCGGAAGATCACGATAAAAAAATTCTTTGAAACATCATCTGACAAGTTTTACCTTTCCTTAACCTGCAAAGAACTACCTTAAAAACAAAAATAATAGTGGGGTGAGATGATAATCTCAGTGATTTCCCCTATCTTAAGGGTCCATTCGGCTCTACATGGTGTCTAATTGATTCATCAACTTAATATTCTCAACACCAACATGTGTGCTCTTACAAAGTAGATAAATACTCAAGTATCTAAGGGATTATTGCACTATATAGAAACATGTACATTTGAGTTCACCAACTCAAATAAGCCACTAATCAGAAATTGTACCAAGGCATCTTTCCCCGGCCAACCTACATCTAAGATTATCGACACTAGACACAGATATTTGTACCATGCTTTGAATTTCTTATACATTTCAGATTCTCCATGGGACTCGAACCCACTTAAATAATAGTCTCTTCACGATACACACCGAGGTACCTACAAATTACACTAGTATCAAACATATAATCCAAACTAGATTGACATGCATGCGAGTGTGATATTATCAATATATTTGCTTTAAACAAATTATGCACTATATTCTTTAAACATAACACATAGTATTTAATATTGGTATCAACTCAATCAAATTATATTATAGGCACAATCATAACTAACACATATGCATGCTACATCATACAACAACAGTAACATGACATATAACATCATGTTACACTAAACCAACACCAACATCATGGATTAGCTCAAGTAACATGTAAAACAACAATAATATCATGTATCACCATCAATTTCATGTACATAACAAAATACATAATACCCTAATCCGCTTTTCATGAATTCCCCCTCCCCCCAAGCTAAGCTATCTAGGAACCCACCTTGATGAGAAGAACAAGTAGATGATGATTAGAGATGAAGTTGATGATAATGATGACTATAATATTTTGATTCCACTTCCAAGATTCTCCCCCTTTATTATCTTCTTATCCTCTTCTTTCACTTTTTCTTTCTTTCTCTGTTATCTTCTCTTACTCTACCAACTTTCTTCTTTATTTATTTATTTTACTAATAATATCAAAATTGGAAAGGAAAAGAAGAGATATTTCATTTAAGTGAGAAACTGACCATTCATTATGTTACCAACATGTCCTTCCTTTTACTTATTAAACAATCTCAATTGAGTTGAGTATGAACTATGCGAGACTGAATTCACTAATTACTCTATTTGTCCCAACTGACAACAAATAGAGCATATATGAGCTCAATTTGTCTCGAGTGACAAAAAATAGAGCATATAAGATCTCAATATGTACCAATGGACATGGAACATAACACTTAAGAGGATATGGGATATTATAAGCAGATGTGATGAGCGTTGTAGGAGGAGGAGTAACAGCCTAAGTCGTAGGACTAGGTTTGAAACCTTGAGAAACGACAATAGCGTAGACCTTTTATAAATTATATATTTAATCTTCAAGAACAAACACCCATGTCAAAACAAAACACAAGATTTCAACCTCATCAAATATCTTTTTCCTCTCTTGATGATGAGCCACACTCACAATGACACAAGTATCAGTGGATCTCTTCCTTTGATATAAAGACGACATTTTAGTAGGGCCACAACCCTCCTTATAGCTAAATCCCCAATATATAGACTATAAACCCCTCTTCATTATGATTTCTTCAGTAGTAAGAGAGACCAGTTTGATAGCTTATGAATGAGGCTCAGATAGAACTGAGGTCAAGCCGAGTATGTCAAAAATCCGCCTTGTTGTACCCTAATTTTGGCCCAAGGGATCTCCATCATTTCATTATCACATTATATCAAGATCATAGACAAGGGTTGGTTCTCCCGCTTCTCATATTCTTAAGTTTGCTCTCAAGGGATCGCCAAGCACCTTAACTGCGTATTTTGTATATTTGTGGTTTGCATTTCTCTAACCTCACATTAAAATATCAAAAATATTTTCTTTTGTCTTTGTACATTTGTGTTTTGTAGGTATCGAGCCAAAGCATCTAACAAGTAAAAGTTTTTCCCCCCAAGTTTGTTTTGCACTAATTTTTTCAAAAAAAAAAAACCTACAATGCAATTGATTTGCACTTTGGAGCAATCGATTGATCTCTGTTAATTTCAACCAAAATTTCAAAAAAAAAAAAAAAACTCAGTGCCATCAATTGTACTGTACAGAAAGCTGAAAATAGTGTAATTTTCAAGTTTGTGGATTTTGGCTCCAATTTATTTTTTATTTTCTTTTTAATTTCGAATTTATTTTTTTGATCACCCAAAATTTCACTACCTTGTCATAATTAAACTCTATAATACACCCCCATTTGATGACATAAACTCCATTTGATGACATAAACTCCATTTGATTCAAATTTGACTCCAAATTCATTTTCCAAGTCTGATTCCATACCTAAGCCTAATTCCAAACCACCACTAATTCCCAATCCTAACACCTATAAATAAATGCCTCCTCTCATTCAAATTTCAAACTTTTGATAGCCAAATTCACCTTGCCAAAATTTCTCTCCACTCTTTTCATTCTCCAAATTTCCCCAATTCACCCATTTCACTCAAAGCTCTCTCTTCTTCATAAAGATTAGTAAATTCTTCATTGGAATTTGCTAATTCTTTGAGCTAAAACTCCATCCACACTCTTTTTCTTCATCAATTCTTTAGATCTAGGCTCGTGATTCTAATTTTTGAAGTTGAATTGAAGCAATTTGAAGTGTTACTCTTGCAAATTTTTCTCAAGATCTACAAGTGGTGAGTGTTGATCTTCATTTTTTACTATGTGATCTCTTGATAATTCATGTGGTTTGATTCATTGAAAAAACTTGTTTTTAGTTCCATTGGTGATTATTTCTCAAAAATCAAGTGAAATTTCCGTGCTCAATTGAATCATAGGTCACAAGGTGTTTGTGGAAAAGTTTGAACAAGAATTTGGCCTTTAGAAATGTGATTTTTCCATTTTCAATAGTAAGCAATCGATTTGCACAATAGTGCAATCGATTGCTCGAGCTTCGTTTTGAAATTTTTTTGAAAATTGATGTTGATGCAATCGATTTGCATCAGAGTGCAATCGATTGCATAGTGCAAAATGTGGTTTTTGGTTTGTTTTTTTTACTGGTTTTTATATTTACTCTCCTTCTACTCCATTCTTTTGATGATTGCTTTGAATTGTAGTCTTGAACACCTAATTCCTCTTTAATCTCAATGGACTTTGGGTGTTGATGAGGTTGGAAAAATGTATTGTTGATTCAAATCTACCAAAGGATTAATTATACAATTGATTCTTGGTGCTTTGAGTTAACAAATATTTTGTGCCTTAATCCACCAAGATGAGTGGTTGAACTTAAAGATGGAAGAAATTTAAGAAGATAATCCAAGTTGATCTATCATTTTCCATCCCTCTTCATCTTATCTCATTCTTTTTTTATTTTACATGTGTTGACAAACATTAGAAGGTGATCTATATATCATTCTCGTCGTTTGCTTTTTCAACACACACATCACTATTGACCGGCCTCATTGTATGGTGACTTCTACATAAGTCACTTGGCGATTGCTTAACATAACACTACATTGCTTCTTCTTCATCTTATTTTCTTTGTCCTGAATTGAAAAATGATCAATTGATGGCATAAACTTTATGTTTTGCAAAAGTCCCAAAAGATGGTTTGAGCTTTGATTTTGGTTCAACACTTGTGATACTTATCGTGTAGTCGCTATGATTTTTTAATCAAACTTCTAGCAAGTTTTCACTAACTTTGTTCATTTGAAATTCTCAAATATCTTTGATCAAGTGTTGAGATATTTTGATTGTTCCAAAATCGATGATATACTTGACAAACTTCAAGATGGTCATCTTGCTAACTTTACTAACAATTGACTTTCGATGATATACTTGACAAAAAGCAATTTAAACTTTTCGTGTGGTCGCTATGATTCTATCAAGCTTCTGGAAAGTCTTCATGAGCAAGCTTCAAGATGATCATCTAGCTAACAACTAATTACTAACAATTGACTTTTACTTTATGCCTTTATTTTTCCGCCTTTATTTTTCCGCCTTTTACTTTTCACTATTTACTTTATGCACTTTATTTTTAGCATTTACATTTCATGTCATTTTTTCTTTGCTCACTTGAGCATTTTATTTTTATGTCATTTTTCCTTTGCTCACTTGAACATTTATTTTCTTGTCATTTTGAATTTGCTCACTTGAAATTTCATTTTCCTTATAAAACACTTAATAATCCAACTTAAACACTAAAAAACTCTTAATTTCTTATTCTTTGACTTGGTTACTATCCCTATGCTCGGAGTTTGACCTTTGGACTTAGGATTAGAACTTCAACCTCAACTCGGAGATTATGTGATTCTGATGTTATTCTGTTTGTGCTTGGGCTTTTATTTTTCTGTGCAGGTTATTTTGTTTGTACTCGTTTATGTATGGATTTCCTCCAAATACAACCGTTATGCTGCCCGATTATTGAAAGACATAATTTTATCTAAATCATTGATTTATCCGAGGCTTGGTATTTTTGTTAGATTAATTGCTTGGTTTGATAATCCAAAGGATGTGAATATGGTATTGGCTTCTTAATGTCAAATACTAGTTTTCTCCCCGGTTAGATCTTTCTTTACCCTCACCTTTTACTTTTTGTACATAGGTTAGCCTCTTCATCTCCTCCCATATTCTTTAATTTTCAAAATCTTCCCTCTTTTTCAAAGGATTTTTGTTTTCAAACTCGAACCGCTTTCATAAAAACCTGGACTTAGGTCCATGCATTTTCAAACTTATTTTTTTTAATCAAATGCTAATTCATCTAACCATATTCTAACACTTTCAAAAAGACTAAAAAACATGCAACATCATTCAAAACTTTTCTGTGCCCTTGTGCACTTTCTACCTTTACAACGTTTTTTTTGTGATTAGACATGAGTCACTTATAATTGAGATGTTCTTCCTCTATCCCCATGGTTCTCGACTTCTCCACTTGAGCATTATAGGCATTCTCAAACCCTCCCTCACGTTGGTGTGTAGTCCTTTATTCTTCATCATACCTCGTGGGCGTTTAGACGAGTCTTCTCCTTTAAAAATGACAACTTGGTGTTTCATTTAAAATCAATCAACACACCAATTTCAGTCTTTTTACCCGAACAACATGGGTTTTGATTCCAACATTACACATTGTTGGTATGTAGGTCTGGAACTCATTGAAAGTTCTATCAAATCAAAAATTGTAAAAAATACTTCTTTTCTCATCTATCTCGACACTTTTGTACATATCTTCTTTTTAGCACATATACAAATTTTCAAAGAGGTTCCTGCGGAGTACCATAGATGTTTAGGGTGCCTAACACCTTCCCTTTGCATAACTAACCCCCGTACCTAGATCTCATTCTTTTTTTAGAATTTTATTTGCTCTTTTTCCTAGTCTTTTGGATATAATAAAAGCGTGGTGGCGACTTCATTGTTATTTTTCGAGTTGAGTCAAATCAATGGCTCACACTCGTAGTTTTGGCTGCTACACGCCCTTACCAAGGTGAGTAGATTCGATAGGGTCAAGGCAGAATGCAAAGCCAGACTCCCGAGTTTATGGCCTCACTAAGACAAAGCGTCCCATAAAGTTGTTTGAGTCTTTAGAGAAAGAGCCGAACAAGGGAACATGCTAGTGTAGCTCAATAAGTCCATGGTCCCATATATTATACTATGAAGTGTGTATTACTATGGGCAAATTGAAAAATAGTCGGCGGAAGGGTTTCTAAGACATATACTCGACCTAATGTTTTGGATGATTTTTTTGGCCACTGGAGGGTCAAAACGCTTTCTCGGTTCGCTCGTATTATGCAAAACTGGTGCACAAATCTGCCGAAGGGGAGGAGGTTCCAAGGAATAAGGAAGCTTTGAAAATAATATGGAAATTGGGGGTTCCATCGAAAGTGAAGATATTCGACTGGAGATTGATTAAAGATAGATTACCAACAAGATTTTAGCTTGTGAAAAGGGGCACTATCCCAAACTATAATGATAGTTTGGGTGTGTTTGGCTGCTCACAGGTGGAAGATTTAAACCATATCTTCATTAATTGGGCCAAATTGAGAGTGGTTTGGGATAAGATACATGGCTGGTTATGGACTGTATCTATTAGAGATTCTACCTGTTGTAGTCACTTAGTGTCATGGTGAAAGTCTTGAAGAGTAAATGCTCTTCAAAAAGAACGGGTGTTATTTGATTAGCAATTTGTTGGTGCATTTGAAAACAACGCAATGATATACTTTTCAACAATGTAGTGGAAGATCAGGATGAAATTGTGCACAATGTGAAAATGTATTCTTGATGATGGTTGGCTTTAGGTACCAAAGCGGAAGTTTTTTGTAATTTTGATGAATGATCTCGTTGTCCTCTGGATTTTATGTAAATAAGATTTGTTGGGGTAGTAGGAATTTCAAATTATAATTTGTATTTGGTTGTTGAGTATTGTTTGTACTTTGTTTTAATACATCATCGATTATAAAAAAAAAAACCCAGATTTATCCTGGTAAACAAACACTCGTAATATAAATTATGATTATTTTGTTGTTGTCTAATATAAGATATGAACTCTACTTTTTTAAGATTTATTAATTATAAAAAAAGATTTTTTTTTCATTTGTCAGGATGGTCAAGAAAAATTAATATAAAGAAAATATTGTTCCATTTCAATTTGTATAATATACAATATTTTTAATGTAAATCTATATTATACTTATACCAAAATAATTTAAAGAGAAAAAAAAAGAAAAAAGAAAGGTTTGGAAAACAATAAACAAAAAATATAAACTTCATAAGATAAATTTTTAAAAATATGCAACTAAAATTAAACAGAAAAGTCCTCAATAGTTTATACATAAATTTTAGCTTAAAGAAGCATTGAAGTTAGGTCTTCATTTTAAACGTACAAAGTTTGCTTATTTTGAAAGAAAAGAAATAGAGTTTTTGTTTTTTGTTCTTTAAATAAATGAAGAGAATAAAATATATACACAAAGTAATATTAAATAATTTTATATAATTAATCAATCATAATTATGTTAATTGTCAAATTAAATTGCTATTTTTAAATAAATTATATCTAAATAATAAATTTTTCATTAGATGTCAGTGTACTACTTTAACTTTTAAATACATTATACAAATTAAAAGCAAAAAATGATTTTTATTTATAAAAAAAAGGAAATCATCAAATAAATGTATATTTATTTTATAATATTTAAAACAATTTCTATAAAAAAGTTCTAAAAAATATAAATTGTAAATTTTATATTAGCTTTTAGAATATATCTCTACAAAGTGTAATTTGATTTGAAGCCCGATAAAAATATTTTATTATGTTGAAACATAAGAACTAATTTTAAAATAAATTGTCATAAAGGAATATTACTTTACTATGATGTTTATTTTTTAATCCATTATTTATTTATTATAATAGTGAATATATTAATACAAGATATTTTCTTAATTTATAGTATTTTTTTTAATTTATCTAAAAGATGTCATTTTAATAGTAAAAGTTTGACTTTGTAGTTTTAAACTGATATCATTTAAATCCTATCTAGTAGAAATAATTATAAAATTATTATTATTTTCAATGTTAATAAGAATAATTTCTCTTTACTTAATTCTCTTAAAAGTAAAATAAAATAATAATTTGGTTAAAACTACTAACTATAACAGTTACATAATAGGCTCATAAGGAATAAATTCTGTTTCTATTTTTTTCCTTTCATTTTTATCCATATTTAACTTCTGTAAAAAAATTATTTTCTATAATTATTTAAATAAATAACCTAAAAATGGATTAAAAGGAAACTTAAACAAATTTAAATATTTTATTTATTAAATTTTATATCCAAATATAACTCACAAATACATAATTTATTTATTAAAACAGAATATTATTTTTTGCACTTCACTGTGTAATTAATTAGTAAGTATTCATTTCTAAAACAACATAAAAAAAATAAAAATCAACAATTTTACAAAAAAAACTAATAAAAAATGAATTTAAACGTGTTTACATTTAGGGTCCAACAATACGTGAAATAACATTAACTAGAGTTAATTGTAAAATATATAAAACAAAACAAAAATAATTGATATAAAATTAAAATATTCATGTATAAAAAACGTAAAATATAAATTTATTTTACGTTTTTATACAATATATTATATATATATATATATATATATATATATATATATATATATATATATATATATATATATATATATATATATATGATCAAATGACATCAAAGTATCAAATTTTGTAACACGACACCTTAGATAATTCTTTACCGCATGCTTGTATATTAAAAATTATTGTTGGATTAAAAACTACTATTATATAGAACATGTTGAATATCATTTTATATGGTAAAGACAAACATCAAAATCAATGGGTTTGATGAAGTTTTGTAAGATGTTAGTTTTATGCATCTCGTTGACATGTCAAAAGTAAGTTAATAGTAGGAGCATTGATATAAAGTTGAGGAACAAGCACTCTTGTGAGAGACACACCACTTTTTCACATAAAACCTTAAGGTGATAGGTGAGTGGGTTCTCTCACTGGTCCTTTTTTCGAAGCATTGATATAAAATTGAGGAACAAGCACCCTTGTGAGAGACACACCACTTGTCCACCTAAAACCTTAAGGTGATAGGTGAGCGGATTCTCCCACTTATATATGCTTAAGTCTCCACATTCCTATCCAACGTGGGACTATTTCCTCACTTACTCACACTTGTTATATTATTCCAACAAATAGTTTTCTATCCATCAGTGGATTTTGTTAATACGGATATGCAGTAAAGAGTTATTAGAGTTGTCATGTTACTAAATTTGATGTCTTGGTGTCATTTGATTATGAACATATATCATTCAGGAACAAGGATTAGATGCAGTTAA
Source organism: Vicia sativa (assembly GCA_021764765.1). Classification (NCBI taxonomy): domain Eukaryota; kingdom Viridiplantae; phylum Streptophyta; class Magnoliopsida; order Fabales; family Fabaceae; genus Vicia; species Vicia sativa. The sequence continues at coordinate 263,739,800 of CM038796.1, read as the reverse complement.
TGAACTCGATTCAAGATGAGTGTAGTGAATAGTGGAGATAAGAGAATGTGCCTTGTTTTTTGTGTGAAATCACTTTGATACCTTTGGTCAAGTGGAGTGAATTTGATATGAATTGAGTCTTATTTGTTTGGTCGTTCCCCCAAGGCTTTGGCGGAAACTGAGAGAGTCAGAGAAACCTTTAGTTATTTTGGCCGCCCTCCAAGGATATTGTTTGATTTGAACATGAGGCGAAACGCTTGGAGTCAATTGAAAAAGTAGTGGGGAACACAACAATTAATTCTTGATATATATTGAGTGGGTTTTTATCCGCACCTATCATTTGAACAACAATCATCCTGGCAAAAATTAAAAATAAAATAAAAACACTCAAAGTTATAAGAATTCTATTTATTGCGTTTTAATGAAGAAAGTTCAAAACCCGAATGTATAGAGACAACTAATATATAAAGTCTTTATTTTGTACCCATAATTTAATTATTGTTTTGACAAAACTATGTTGTTTTTAAGAAGAAAATCAAGACGGTTTTGATTTAATTATAATCAAATAAAAACTTTTTCATAGTTAACCGTGATTAAACTGAATTTAGCGTCATCAAAAATTTAAGACAGCCTTAAAAATGAATTATATAGATATATCTTAACTACTTTTTTCTTAATGTGTTTGACAAAAAATTAGCTACTACATCAAGACGCACGGGGTGACTAGACAAGTTAGGCAATGACATGGATTTAAATGCACTCGAGTTCACTTGAGCTTGCGTGTATTCCCTAGGATAAATTCAACTGTTGATTTCACACTCATTTCCATCACAAGTCTGGATTTTTCAATCATATTCGCCTATAAATAAGTGGAAGTTCAGTGCTAGAAAACTTTTCACAATCCTTGGGATTAAAGTTTATTCATATTCACTTCATTAAGATGTTTTCGTCACTTCCTTCATGAGAGCATGAATCGTAGCAATTGTAGATCCTTGATCACAATCTATGCCCTTTTTCATCTACTCCATTTCATTATTCCCGCACAACCAGGTACCATACTCAACTCAAGATTTTATCTTCAACATTTCCTACTTTTCTAGCCAAAATGAGTGATAGTATTATTAACCTAGTGAGTTACTATGAGAGAAATACCTCTTTTGTTATAGGAATGAGGGACATACCCTAATTATCATCTCCCTCCCCCTTGATCATGAATGCATTGTCAAAGAAGTTATATCCTTATTTTAAGATTCTTATTCGAAAAGGGTATGTGAGAATGCATGTCGCGGCGCGAAAAATAACCTGGCGCATCGCACCCTCAAAATACACTAGAGTCACCACCATTGTTTATTTATTCCAAAATGAAAGGGAAAATATCGAATAAAATCCACGAAAGAAAAAAATGATCGTCGCAACAAATAGAGGGTTTTAGAGTTCTTTATGCAATGGGAAGGTATTAGCACCCCTCACATCCGTTGTACTCAACGGTACCCATTTAGTTAGTTTTGCGAATGAGTGTAGCGTGATGTTTGTGATATTATAATTATTATGCGATAAAAAAAAGACGAAATTTTATGGATGTTTTATTAAATTGTTTTCCAAGATTTCAAAATTATGTGCATATGTATCCACATGGTTCAATAAGGAAATCAGAGCTTCGTAGTTCGAGTAGCAAATATTTGTGGGTTGGTTTTTTTAGTGAGAGGCACTTGAACACATTCAAACGTAAAACATTGGTGCCCAAAACATGGATAATGGAAATTTTGCATTACTTCAAGAATGGATGACTGAATATGGACTCATACAGATTCTTGCCACCATTGCATTCGAGTGGAAAAGTTCAACATTCACATGTGGAAGGAACTTTTTTTGCATTGTCTCATGAATGCACAGAGTATCTCTCATTTGGAAAGGTTTTGAATAGAAAATCCAAAAGGCAAAATGTTTCAATGAGTTGAGATTGTTATCACTAGTTTTTGAATTACTATAGAACTCTATTGTATCCTCGATTTATTATAGTGGAGCTTTTTATTTGGTCTCGACGACTCGTGGTTTTTACCCTCATATTGAGAGATTTTACATGTTAAAAATATCGGTGTTCTTTGTGTCTTTATTGTTCAGTTGTCATCTTATATTTTCTATTGATCCTCAAGGTTCCTACAAGTTTGGGAAATATTATATCTGCGACATATTAGTCTATTATTGTGTCTTAATTTATCATCAGAGTGACATCTGACCTCTTGGTTAAGGGTTATTTTACTTATTTTAATGATGAAGTCAAATATAAATATGAAGATGATATTTTGAATAGTTCTAATTATCGTTTATGGAAGGGAAAAGTGAAAGACTTACTACTTTTTAAAAAAATTGCTTTTACCAGTTTTTAGTTCTATAAAGGTGCATTATGTGTCAGATGAAGAATGAGAGTTTGAACATTAATATGTATGTGATTTTATTCAAAGGTATGTAGTAGATAACGTTTATAATCATATTTCTAATGAGACACGTGTAAAAACTTTGTGGCAGAAGATAGAGTCCTTGTGTGCCTCAAAATCAGGGAATAATAAATTGTTTTTGTTGAATAACTTCATAAGTTTGAAGTATAAGAATGAGACTTCTATTTTAGATCACTTGAGTGAATTTAAAGAGCTCATTAATCAGATGTCAGGAATGCGTATTAAATTTGATGATAAACTTTTGGGACTATTTCTATTGTTATCTTTACCATAGTCTTGGGAGACGTTTCATATTTCTATCACAAGTTCTGCTCTTAGAGGTGTTTTTTCTTTGGAAACGGATAAGGGTGATATTCTTAATGAGGATATGATAAGGAAGGAACAAGGTTCTTCATCTTAATATGAGATACTTATCACTAAAGATAGGGAGAGAAGTCAGAAAAAGGAACCGAAGGGTGATAGAGAGAATAACAGAAGCAAGTACAAACCACAATACAAGAATGTAAAGTGTCATTATTGTCACAAAACAGGAAACTCGTACAAAATTATTGCTATGAGTGGAAAAGGGATAAGAACCCAATAAAGGCAAGTCTAAATAAAGAGATCATGATGATCATGATGATGATCGTGTTACTACTGCTACTTGTAATGATCTTGTTATTTTACGTGATCATGAATCTATTAATCTCCTATAAGACAAGAGCATGTAGATGGTTGACAGTGGTGATACATTTCATGTTACCTCAAGGAAGGATTTCTTCACATCTTATACTCCTGGTGATTTTGGAGTGTTGAAGATGGGTAATTATGGTGTATCTAAGGTAATTGGTGTTGGTGATGTTTGTTTCCAAACCAACATGGGAATGAAATTGTTTCTTAGAGGTGTCAAACATGCTCCAGATGTCCGCTTTAATTTGATATATGTGCATATTATCGCGGTGAAAATAGGGAGACCAAGCTATTGAGAAACTTGACCCACAAAATTAAGAAGTCACCACCTAACTTTATTGTTTCCAAGTAAAAGGGAAAAGATAAAAACCCTATATTTAACATGAAATGCAAGAAGTACAACTGAAACCAAGGCATAAAGAAGAGATCTAAGGTATTGGGGTTGGTTATACAAATGGAAGATATTAGAATCCTATGCATCTATAGTACTCTACATGAACCTCTTATAATATATGTTTTCTTTTTGTTAAAATGGTTTGTTTGTTAAAAGAGTGTGGAGGTGATAAGAGAAAATGTTTTTATTAATTTTTGTTTGGAAAGATATAAAGTCTTATACCTACGTACCAATGAGGATCAAAACCTCATAGATTGTGGTAAAAATAACGAAAGGGTTTGTTTTTATTAATTTTAGGAGAATAGACGAGTTGGGTCATCTTAAGGAGAATACTCAACTAATACCACCACAAGTATGAGAAGATTGATCTTGCATCATCATGAGGGAATGGCTCTTGACTTGGATATAAATATCAACAAGTTTCCACTGGCTCCCTCAAGTGGAAAGAATCAACATTTACTCCATTTATTACTATGGGGATAGGAGAATCATTTCTCAACTATTGAAGATCAACAGATTTTTGAATTTGAGAAAGAAATTAGGAATAGTTCAGATTGACTATTTTTAGAGTATGTTCGACAACTTGGATTATGGAGGGTATGTTGAGATATTAGACCTAATCCAAGTTTTGTAACCTAAGCCCAAGCTCAATTAGGGTTTGTTATCCTACTTAGTGTATAAGTTAGGTGTATATAAATAGTTATAGTTTGTATCATTATTTGTAACAATTTAATTCATAATAAAGTCCTTATTTCCTTTATTCTCTCTTTCTCTCCTCACTAAAAGCGTCTGACACACTAACAATATTAAAGAAATGCACAAATCATGTACTACAAAAAATAGAGAAAAACCTTTCTTTTGAGAAATCAAAGGCCAACTAGATATATCAGAGGTATGGTTGTGAAACACATAATACAACAAGACTTTTAATCAAGTCAACTTTCTCTAAACTCTATTGATCAACAATCTACATGAAAAATGTACCAAGTTAGCAAGTAGCCTTTAACTATATCGTTAGTTAAGAGGACTATAAAATTGTGAGCTTTTACAGGAAGTTTAAGAGAAGATTTGATTATACTCCAAAATTTTCACAGTTACAACCACCATTAGATAAGTAGAAAACTCACACCCAAATCTTGAAGCACGTCATCATATCATTTAAAAGCTTGTTGTTATCAAATGAAAAATAATAATTAGCCCACAAATTCTTCCTGCAAATAAATTACAACAATTTTAATCACAAAAACAAGAATTTTCATAAATAAGAATTTAAATAAACAAAATTAAATGGTAAATCACTATAAAACCCGTAAATGACCAAGAAATGTAACGATGACCCATGATAGATTGTTCCATATAACTCACATTCTCTGGTTTAAGGTCTCGGTGAATGACACCCTGAGAGTGTATATACTCCATTCCATGAGCAATATACAAAGAAAAGGAAATTAGCTTCTGTAGATAAATGATTTTTCCTTCCAACTTATGCAAATATTCCCCCAAGGAAACCTCAGATAGATATTATGCGATAACACAATAAACAGGTGGATTTCTGCATGCTGCTATGAATTACATATTAGATCAAGATATATGAGAAATAATGTATTAAATTCCTTCCTTGTCACTGTAAAATTCTCAACATGAAATGGAGTATGAACTGCATAATTACACCAAAATATTCAACAAATAATGCACAAAATAACATCCTTATTCTCACAACTAGATATTTCAACAAAACTAAAGAATGAAGTCCAATAATTATTACAAAGTAATGTATATTATGTCAACACCATCTCAATATGCATCCTATGAGTAATGTAAACACCATCTCAAGATGTGTTTCTATGAATGACTTGCCTTAAGTCTTGCTTGAAGTCGTCAAACTACACACAAAATGCATAACTGGAGTGAAACAAATGAAATTGAAGCTACCTTATTGTTAAAGGTTTGAAAATATTTACAATTTCAAATTCATGTACTTCGTATCATGGCTGCAGAAGGTTTGCACAAATCCAAAACCTAACATTCTAGCAAATACATCGTGCACACCAGGTTCCACAATAACATTCATTTTCTCTTGGTGATGTAGAAAAGTAGGAACTTGCAGATTACATATAGAAAATGGATGCATAAGGGTTTTCACAAATCCAAAACATAACATTCTAGCTAATACATCATGCAAGTCAGGTTCCACAGTAACATTAATTTTCTCTAAGTGATGTAGAAAAGTTGGAACTTGCAGATTAGATATAGAAAATGGATTGAGTCAAAGAAAATGCATCGTGTACATCAGGTGATCATCGTATGTTAAGTAGAGAAAGGGTCTGCTGGGGGCTAAGGCTGGGGGAGGGAAAGAGAGGCGAGAAGAGATTGAAGTTTCAAAATGAGTTTTACCCGGGTAAAACAAATAGTGGATCTAAAAAATATTGAAACATGTTATGCCAAATTCATTACTTCCGCCACTTGGCCATTGCCGTTGATTTAATTGGGCAAAAGAATTGTATTAGTCAATTACTAATAAGGACATCTTTTAGTGCAAATTAATTTTTATTTGAAGGGTAAATTATGGAGTTCTTAGGTATCTTTTTATCTTAGGTTCATAGTTGATTTTGTCTAAAATATGAAAACAAAGCTAGATCGAGTCACTTTAAGGAAATTTTTGAGTTCTATTTAAACTCATTTTCAACCAAGTTTCATTGATAATTGATGCGTTTTGATCATAGATTCATGATCGTGACGTACAATATATTTATAATATATTAAAACAAAGTCTCGAACAATAATGCGACACATCAACTTTTCATGTACCATTTCATACAACTATTATAAACTTTTTGTTTTTGGTATTAGAAATATTATTTGGCGTTACATTCAAATATTGTGACAATTGTGTAAATAGAAAACTACATTAACATTAGCATTGTATATGCATATATGTAAATATTTTGTAAAAAAGAATCATGTTTGGAGTCCTTAATTAATTAATTTAACGTGAATTAATTTTCATAAAATTGTGTTGAACGGTTACATATTTACAATTATATATGCGAATAGAAAATTAATCAACTTTTACTAAAATAAATTAAATTTTTAATTATTTCATTTACTTTTATTTTGTCATATTTGTATGTAATTTTATATTTTCGCTGTATGTTAATAACCTGAGTACTACAAGATTCTTTGTATATTCACCTTTTTATGTTTTTAGTAATTTTGAATTTAGAATGATATGGGTATTTAGTAATTTTGAATTTGTAATGATATAGGTATTTTTCAATTTGAATGAATATCTTTTTTAGTAAAAAAATAATTCCAATTCATTAGTGTAATTGTTTTGGTATTAATATTCTATTTTATTATCTTTGATGACATATTTATTATTAAAGGAGTGTTTTGCTTGAAGTTATCACATGATTAACTCTAATAGTTTGACCAGTTTTTTATCTACAAATAATCTTTTAGAAATTTTATAAGTTATTATCGATTTTCTTTCAAAATTATTATATATAATTGCAAAAGTTCATCAACAATAAAACTTTATATGAATTAAGAAAAACTAGATATAACTTTAGAATGAGTTTCCCCTTCTTTACATATAAAAAGTATATATTTATTATTTATGTAATACACATTTTATTCATCCATTCTAGAATAAATATTAAGTAAGTTAATAAAAATTGCCATATAACACTAACTATTTTTTTATCTTTTACTACTCATATTTATTTTAAATTATGTTAAAAAAATCATAATAATATAATAAAATATAAAAAATGAAAATTATAAATTTATAAAATAAAATAGATCGACTTCTGTGCATCTTGCAGGTCACGATCTAATTTATAGATTAATTTCGAATACTTATTTGTTCAAATCCATGATTATTTGTGGTTTTTCAAAATTTTGGTGTGTGAGAATTGTTATTGGTGTTCACAATTGAGCAAGAGAGGAGAAAGGAGATGAGTTAGCACCAAATTAGATCTCCACTGCTGGATCGATCTGGTATCCTTAAGAGTGTCCACGTGTCAAAGCGTGATTAGTCGGTTAGTTTTTTTAAATATTTTTTATATAAGAATATAGTAAGAAATAAAGTGGGGGTGAGGCCTAAACGCGTTTTTCATCACCCCGGCTGCTCACCACATTTTTTTTTTTTTTTTATAGATTTAAGACCATAGGCCCCTTTGCTTTTCTTTCTTTGTTTCACACCTTTATTATTTCTTGCATCCTTTCTTTTATTTATTTAATTTTAGTCATTTATTTATTTATTTTCTTAATTAAATTTATGGATTAATTAAATGATTAACATTGATACAATAAATATATGAGATTAACAAGCCTTTTTCAATAAGAAAATTAATTGTCTTAAATAAAAATAATGTTGATTATTTAGATGATAATCTAATTATTTTCTAAATAAAAAATTATTTCTCTAAATAATTTCAAAATAAAAATATTTTGATCAAAATCAAGTTTTCTTTTCAAACTTAATCAAAAGCACCTCAAAAATCTTTTCTTAAATATATCGGATAAAAAATGATGAATGGGACGTAAGCCTCTTTTTTTTCTCTGAGTGTTTGGATACAAGTTATAGAGCTTGTCGTTTGAATGATGATTTATCCATTTTGATGTGAAGTATGAATTGACGCTTCATTCCTCCCATGTGCGAGTAACAAGCAAAGTTGTCCACTCGAATGCGATTAAAACATGATCTGCGAGAATCTGAATCTTGTTCTATCCATTCTAACACGGTGGACTCACAACATTTCCTACTCCCATTTTTATTTAACGAGAAACATTGTCTGCTCGAATATGATTGAGAGGCATAATCTGCGAGAATCTAGATTATGTTTTATCCATTCTAATGTGATGGACACACAATGTACCTTATTCCCATGACTGTGCAGCAATCAATGTTTTCTGCTCGAATGAAATATAAGTGTTCTTTGCTAAAACTGACCAATAAAAAAATATCCATAACTATGTAGATTTGAATTCCTCATTGCAACAGAGGATACGTAAGAGCGAGATTAAATGTTTCGTCAAGCACCGTAATAAAAAATACAAAAAATACATTTTTCTTGCTAATAACTACGTAGCTTTAAATTTTTCATCGCATTCGAGGATACGCATGATCAAGACTCGCAATCTTGTCAAGTACCCTAATAAGAAGCCTAAAAAATTCTCATTTATTCCCTTTTGTAAATTTCTAGCATAATAATTAGAAGAAAACAAATACTTAAGCTAACACTTTATCTGCAAAACTAACTAAATAGTTCATGTTGAGTATAATAGATGTGAGAGGTGCTAATACCTCCCCATTATATACTTGACTCTCGAAGTTGAATTTGGTTGTGAGGACCATGTTTTTTTATTTAGGGTTTTATCGATGTTTTCTCTTTTAAATAAAAATAAACTTTGGTGGAGACTATGTTGTATTTTGAGCACTCGCACGCTCGAGTATTTTTTACGCGGCGACACACTCATATACTTCTTAGACATTGAATTTTCCCGATCCTAATCAGGCATTATAATCAACCAATACAAGTATCTATTAAACATCCTTAGTAAAATTGGTATGTTTGATTGTCGTCATATTGATACTCATATGAATCCTAACGTCAATCTTCTTTCGGATCAGAGGGAGCTATTGAAAGACACAAGAAGATATGGATGACTTGTTGGTATACTCAACTATCCTACAGTCGGCATACTGATATTACATTTGCGGTGAGGATTTTGAGTCAATTTTTGAACGCTCGTTGTGATAGTCATTGGGATGAATTCATTTGAATTATCATATATATATATATATATATATATATATATATATATATATATATAAAGAATGTACTAGAGGATTATTATACGAAGAAAATGGTGATGCTAAAATGATTTGTTATTTAGATGCAAATTGAGGCGGATCACCGTCAGATAGGAGATCCACTTCTAAATATTGTGTTCTTATTAAAAGTAATATAATCTCATGGAGAAGCAAGAAACAAAATACAATTGCATTATCTAGTGATGAAGATGAATATCATGCTATGGAAGCAGCCTCAAAGGAGCTTGCGTAACTTTAAAGTTTACTTTTAGAGCTTAGGTTGAGAGATCTTTAAGACACAAAACTCATATGTGACAATCAAGTGGCACTCCACATTGCATCTAATCCGATTTTTCAAGAACGAACCAAAAACATAGAAATAATTTGTCATTATGTAAGGGAAAAAGTACTTGCAGGTAAAATCACCATAAATTTTGTCAAATGTGGAGATCAAATGGCTGACATGTTCATTAAATCTCTTAGGGGTTCTCACGTGGAGCACATTTGTTACAAGTTCGACTCATATAACATATATGATTCAATTTGAGGGAGAGTGTTAAGAATCAATTATAATTAAGGTTTATCATTTCCCATCAATATGTATCTATTACAATCAATTGTAATTACCTATTATATATCACTCATATGAATATAAATTTACCCTAATGTGATCTCATTAGAGACACAATATTATACTCAAATACCTTTTTACTATACATAAAAAATAAAACAAAAAGTTAAGAAGTTAAATTGTGTAAAGGGCTTGATTGATGGATCGAGTATTCTTTGTAATTTACAATGTGTGGTATTTATAGAAGAAAACATGTGATATTTATAGAAGAAATTATTCTATTGGTCATAGGAGTTTAGCTTACACAAATTATTGTTTCATCTGGCTATTTACATATATAGATAGTGTGTGGTTGTTCTCAAAATTTTTAGGGTATACAGTGTCATACATTTGTAGTTCTCTAATGAAAATGATGTACCAATTGTGATGTAGCACACACTAACATGTTAAGCACTTCATTCAAACATGTAAATATATGTATTATAAGTGCCTAGCACGTCAAAGAGATGAAGCGTGCTACCAATAAAATCTCCCTTACATATACACACGTATATTATTTTATATCTATATATGTATATATATAATTTCGTTGACAAATTAATGTGTTACCAACTTATTCTCAAAACTCCTACTATATAACTGAAAACATGCACAAGCCTTAACCAAACCTTGTCACCATTGAACATGTCTTCCTTCAAGTCCTATGGAAAAGTCAATGAACATGATCAAATGATGTTAGAAGCAAAGCGAAAAACTCGAAAGAGAATCACAATCATAAGTTTATCTTCAATAATCTTAGTCACTATTGTAATTGCATCAATATTTGGAGTTGTTAGCAACAAAAACAACTCGAAAAACGATGATAACAATAGCGCGTCACAAAATTCGGTGACAAATTCTATGAAAGCTGTTTGTGATGTGACATTGTACAAGGATTCATGTTATGACAGCCTTGGTTCTGTTGTGGACTCATCAGGGAAAGAGATTCAACCTGAGGAGTTGTTTAAGTTATCAATCAATGTGGCTTTGACTTATGCGTCTAAAGCTGTTGAGTATTTCAAGGAACATGGTGTTTTCGAAAAGTTGATTGGTGATAATGATAGTAGAAGTAAGGAAGCTTTGAGAAACTGTAAGGATCTTTTCGAACTCGCTGTTGATCATTTGAATAACTCGTTGATTACTTCAGGAGAAAACTCTTCAGTTCTTCGAGTTTTTGATGATCTCCAAACATGGTTAAGCGCCGCAGGTACTATATGAAAGTAGTTTGATTTTATTTTATCTTTCGCTAACGATAAGCGTGACATATATATAACTATTTTTTATTTTTGTATATGGTGAAAAAATAGGTACATACCAAGAAACATGCATGGAAGGTTTTGAGGATGGAAAAGAAGAGCTTAAGACTTGGGTTACAAGTTATCTTAAAAATTCGACAGAGTACACGAGCAATAGTCTTGCGATAATTACATGGATTAACAAGGTTGCGAGCACTCTAAATTTGAGGCGATTACTAAGTTTACCTAACGAAAACGAGCCACCGAAATGGTTTCATTCGAAAGATAGGAAGCTGCTTGTTACAAAGGATTTGAGATCAAAAGCTGATATTGTTGTAGCTAAAGATGGTAGTGGAAAATATAGGACTATATCTGCTGCACTTAAACATGTTCCTGATAAGAGTAAGAAGAGGATTGTGATTTATGTGAAGAAAGGGATTTACTATGAAAATGTGAGAGTTGAGAAAACAAAATGGAATGTTATGATTATTGGTGATGGTATGACTACTTCAGTTGTTTCTGGCAGGCTTAACTTTGTAGATGGCACGCGGACTTTTTCTTCTGCAACATTTGGTAAGTGATTCTATTTGATTTCATCTGGGTCGTGTTAAGTTTTTGGAATCTCTGTGTAGATTAGTTACAGTTTAACTGTGACAAAGCGATTCTATTTCGTCATGGTTTAACTGTGATTTCGTCATGGTTTAACTGTGAAATATATTTATAAGGCATTTTTTAGTCACAACTGTGACAAATTTTAGGCCTTGATAAGTAATCTGTCTTGCACAGTCTCAAAGACGGCTTTGCAGCAAATATGAATGTAATGCGTCTTTTTTTATGAAAACAGCTGTGTTTGGAAAGAATTTCATAGCTCGAGACATGGGTTTTCGCAACACGGCGGGTCCTCAGAAGCATCAAGCAGTGGCACTAATGACAAGTGCTGATCAAGCAGTTTACTATAAGTGTCACATTGATGCATATCAAGACACTCTTTACGCGCATACGAATCGCCAATTCTATAGAGAATGCAACATTTACGGAACAGTCGATTTCATTTTCGGAAACTCAGCAGTTGTGATACAAAACTGCAACATTAGGCCAAAGTTACCTATGCATGGACAACAGATCACAATCACAGCACAGGGAAAAACTGACCCTAACATGAACACAGGTATCTCAATTCAATATTGCAACATTGCGCCTTTCGGAAACTTGAGTGATGTTCAAACGTATCTCGGAAGACCGTGGAAGAATTACTCGACAACGGTATACATGAGATCGCGAATGGAAGGCTTTGTTAGTCCAAATGGCTGGTTACCTTGGGTAGGAAACTCGGCGCCGGATACTATTTTTTATGCAGAATTTCAAAATGTTGGAGCAGGTTCTTCAACTAAGAACAGAGTGAAATGGAAGGGTTTGAAAAATATTAGTATTAAAGAAGCTAGTAAGTTTTCTGTTAAGAGTTTTATTCAAGGTGATAGATGGATTCCTGCATCAAATGCACCTTTTAAGTCTACTATATGATGATTTCATTACTTTTTTTTGTTATTTTTTCTATGATTGTATTATTGATTTGATACTGAATAATGATTCTCTTTATTTGATTTTGTTTATATGAAAAAAGTAATAGGTAACGTCACTATTTCTTTTAATACATTGAAATTACATAAGGTTAGTTGACTAACAATAAACTTTTTCGAAGACTAAAATAAGTAATGTAAAATATATTTACGTATCAAATTGACTAGCGATAAACATATTCGAGGATGTTTTGTATTTTTGATTAATTTGAGAACTATAGCAATAGCGTTTGATTCAATGACTAAAATGACTATATTTCAAAGTTTCTGTATCATAAAAGTACACTAACGTAACTTTATCAACGAGGGCTAGTAAAGTTCCACTCAAATATTAATTATAGCGATAGCGCTTGATTCAATGGCCAAAATGACTATATTTCAAAGTTTTTAATCATAAAAGTACACTAACATAACTTAATCAACGAAGACTAATAAAGTTTTAGTCAAATATTAACTATAGCGATAGCGCTTGATTCAATGACCAAAATTACTATATTTTAAAGTTTGTGTATCATAAAAGTATACTAGTGTAACTTTATCAGCGGGGACTAGTAAAGTTTCAGTCAAGTATTAAATATAGTGATAGCGCTTGATTCAATGATCAAAATGACTATATTGCAAAGTTTATCTATCATAGAAGTACACTAACGTAACTTTATCAGCGAGGGCTAATAAAGTTTCAGTCAAATATTATGTAAATTGTGTGTATATTTTTTTTCTTTGGTGATTGTTTGTTTTTATAGTAACCAATTAGCCAATTAGCCATAAAAGTGCTTTTCGCATATTCTAAGTCTTCATATTTGAATATTCCCTCCATGCTAGTTTTGGCTCGTTAGGGTCGGCCTGATCCATCAGCTCGCTTAAACTGGGGAGACCTTTGAGGCGAGCTATACCTCAAGGCGGGCTCTCTGATAAGGTCTGTCCTAGAGCCCGACCCGCTCAGGTGTGTGCCCCTCCCTGGGTCTTTAAATACTTGGCCCAAAATAGATCGGACTCTACATAGACATTCAAATATGAGTCGTGTAGGGACAAAATATTTTTTCAGAGAGATTGGACATGTACGTAGACTCTCAAACATGAACCGTGTAGGAGAGAGATGCTTTCCAAAGATATCAGACATTTACATCGATTCTCAAGTGTGAGGCATGTAGGGGCGGGATGCTTTCCGGAGAGATTGGATAGTTTCTTTCACTTATAAAGATAAAACAACTCCACATACACTTTGAGGTAAAATAAAGGCTGCATTGAGATTTCACAGTATCTTGTGGAAAAAGTCTAATTGCATTGGATTATATTGTTACTTAAAACATGAACATATTATGATATTTTCATTATAACCTAAGTTTACATTAGAACATAAAGACTGTCATCCCTTTTGGATATTGTTCTTTAATATAGCAATATTACATCTAACAAAAAAAAATTGAACTAAAATTATATTTTCAACGCAAACATTCACCAGAGCCAGAGCCGTCTCAAGTTTTTTAAGATTTTGGGTAGGTTAGCCGCATTTTAACTATGATTTGACTGTGCCAAATATTTTATGAGACTCTATATAACCATGGTTTAACAGTGAAAATTTTCGGCCTCGTCCTGTCTTTCACGCCTTCAAAGACGGCCCTGATAAGACCTATATGTTTAGTTTAGTAATCCTTCGGTGTAAGGTATATCTGTATCAGGAAGCCAAGTATTTCCCAAAGTAAAGTTAAGAACAGTGAAATTCCAAGCTTGAGTATCATTCAAAAGAAAATAACCAGGCCATTGAACCCTATTATCAGTTGAAGAACCCGGTCCATAGTTATCGAACTCACCGTAAAAAATAGTATCTAAACCAAGTGTTCCATTCCACTCTAACCAACCAGCAGGATCAACAAAATCACCAATGTAGGATTGCATATAAACAGTTCTTGAATAAATCTTCCATGGTCTACCTAAGTAACTCAATGTCGAATTCAAGTCATCAGCCAAATCAGGTGCTGCATCAACAGTGCAGTTTTGGATTGAGATTCCAGTGTTTTGATTTGGATCAGTTCTGCCTTGTGCTGTCACAGCATTTTTCTGATTTGGAAGTGGCTTTCTGGCATAGATGTTGCAGTTCTGGAAAACTACAGCCGCGTTGCCGAAAATGAAGTCGACGGTTCCGTAGATTTTGCAGTCTCTATAGAATTGTCTTAATGAATGGACATAGAGTGTGTCTTGATATCCTTCGAAGCTGCATCGGTAGAACGTCGAAAGATCTGCGTTGCTTCTTACTGCTACTGCTTGATGTTTTTCAGGTCCTGCTGTGTTTCTGAATGTAATGTCCACTGCTATAAACCTCTCTCCAGAAACAGCTGCATTTAACACAAGAGAAAATGTTAGCATAAGACACTGTGAAGCACGGACACAGGCACAAAAACTGACACGTCGATAAATTGATGTCTCACACGAACACAGACACAAACATGTCTTTATTCAGATGTGTATCAGTGTTTCACACAGACACAAACGCGGACACGCCTTTATTCAAAGGTGTGTCGGTGTCTCACTCGGACACAGGACCCAGACACGGACACGTCTTTACTAAGAGGTATATCAGTGTCTCACACGGACATAGACACAAACACGCCTTTATTCAGAGGTGTGTCGGACACAGACACCACGGAAACACATCTATATTCAGATAAGTGTGACATGTCATACCAGTAATAATTTGAAAAAATAAATAAATTGAATGTGTTAGTGTATCGCACAAACAGAGACACAGACACGTCTTTATTCAGAGGTGTGTCAATGTCTCACACGGACACGTCTTTATTCAGAGGCATATCAGTGTCTCATACGGACAGACACGTCTTTATTCAAAGGTGTGTTAGACACAGAAACTGAAACGTTTGCACTCAGAGCTGTCGATACTGCATTGACAATATAAAAGTTGAAAAAGTATAATTACCAAAGGTGGAAGAGTTGAAAGTTGTCCAACCATCAATGACACTATGGTTCCCTGTGATGATTGTTTTGTTAATACCATCTCCAACAAGAAGAATATTCTTCTTTTCTTTAGGAACAATGACATATTCTTCATAGTAACCTTCTCTAACATAGATAAGAAAGTAACCATCTTGTGGAGTTGAGTTATTTGGTGCAGCAGCAATAGCATCTCCAATAGAAGTGTGGTTGGCATTTCCATAAGGACTCACAAGCACATAATCGTTTAGTAGAATTCCTTGACTTTCACTTTGTTTAAGAATCCTTTCACTTCTAGTACTTGTACAATTTGATGTTTTGTTGCAACTATATTTTGTCCTGAGAAGCTGTAACAACAACAATGTAATGTTTCATTTTACCATATCAAAATACACTTTCATGCATAACATGATTTCTATAGCACCCACATCTCTAAATAATAACGTGTCCGTGTTGGACACTTAACATTCTACAACGCTGATACACATGTGATTATGTTCAATTTATTGTGTCGGTGGTTGGAATCTAGAACTTCTAGTCAAAATAATTGGAATCCAGAATCTCTAATTAAGTTGAAAGAGATATCGGCTAATGAGTGGATGATAAAAAATTAGCCTTAATTAAGCTATCATGCGGTAGGTTTGATGATATGTACTAAATACAAGATAAATGACATGTGCATGGTTTGTTGCTAATGGCAATTTGGCATAAACAAACAAAAAGCCACGTGAGTTATTATAGAGTTGTTACATAATGCCAAGACATTCAACTTTGAAACAGATGAAAACACAGCTTCCTATTTTTTTTTGTCCATACACAAATATTAATAACTATTAGAATTCACACTCAATTAGTACAAAATTTTGAGTTAAAATTGAGAACAAGATATAAAATTTAATAATATTAATATTTATTAGTTGAGTTACTTTATAGTAAGAGTTATTAGTTTGAATGTGGACAGTTCATGGCATGCCAGTGTTGACATAGGATTTACTTGACTAAGTCAAAAACTGTGGAATGTGTAAGTAAATAGTAGTACTTTTTATGGGATAATGTAGAATATTTTATGTGAAATTAAATATGTGCACGTGTGTTTTGGCTTTGGATAAACTAAATACATGATTAGTCTTACCCTTATGTGAAAAGAAAAAATCAATTCTAATCAAAATTATGAGAAAATTTTATTTCACACTAGTAATATTATATTAAAAATAAATAATAATCGTAAGTTTTGGAAATAACTTGACATCACATTCTTTATATATTTTAATTTTTTTTACTATTTAATATATTTTGCAGGTAAGAGTATCTATGAAGAAAGGGATTTTTTTAGGATTTTTTTTACTAACTCATATGTACTTTGGAGTAGTGTGAGATGGAAAACGCATGTATGTATGGACTTAATTGATGATCTTTTGATGATTGGATTGAGCATTAAAAAATTTATTATAAAATAAAAAGTTTTAAAATTGCTTTAGATAAAATAATAAAATATGGAAAAAAAATTATTT
Organism: Vicia sativa; assembly: GCA_021764765.1. Classification (NCBI taxonomy): domain Eukaryota; kingdom Viridiplantae; phylum Streptophyta; class Magnoliopsida; order Fabales; family Fabaceae; genus Vicia; species Vicia sativa. Next base: position 263,722,602 of record CM038796.1, on the reverse strand, counting down.
TAATAATCAATATATTTTTCTATTATTTGTTTTTGACATTTTTTATTTACTATTGAAACTGTGATACTTCTGAAAAAAGTCTAAAGATTAATGTGTAACAATCTTATGTCTATTATGTGAATGAAAACAGTTTTTAAGATGATTGATTTTGTATTTAAACAAATAGATAAAACTTGTTATTAGTTTATATTTTATCTATGTTACATGTATAATGTCTATTATATTAATTATTATCTATAAATTCTTACTAATCAATATATTTTATTTATAAATAAATAAAATAGATTAGTTATATAATAATTTGTTTAACTTTTAACTTAATTAAAAAAATCCATTGAGCTATTTTCCATTATTAATCTTGACTCAACCACTTCTACTTTTTCTTTAACTCTAAAGCAACAAAACAATAAATAAGGAGTAAGAAAAATCTAGAAACTAAGCATATAACAAAGTACAAAGATATTCATAAATTACCTTGATAAGCTTCTCAAGTGGCTGTCTAACTTTGAAAGACTTATTAGGAAGACCATGTTTCCTTGTCTTATTCCTCTTGATATGTTTATTCAAAGCATCACTAACCAATCCAAGTGAGACACTATAAAACTGTGTAGCATCTTTCAATGGAACAGCAAGAGCATTAGCAATGTTACTTTTTGTTACAACCAACCCATCATAGCAAGTGTAGTGATTAGTACTAACAGCACTAAGATAGCTTTCGATTTTATCGACAAGTTCGGTATCTGATGATGATGAACTAGTGGCTGATTTGAGTTCATCGGAGATTGATTCTAAGTAGTCTACATTGAGTTGGTTAAGGTCATTGCAATCAACCAATGCACCAAACTCTTCATGGTTTAGAGATGAGGAGGATTGGTGGCGTTTGAGGAAATCTAGGAACACTTTTGAGAGTTTTCTTGTTAGTTTAAGGTTTTGTTTTATGGAGAATTTTCCGTAGTTGTATGGATCCGAAGGCGATGATCGGATCGTGGATAGCATCGAGCGACATAGTTTTGGATACAATGTCGCTTTACATGCGGCCGAAGAGGAAGAAGAAGGAGAAGAAGGAGATGGTGATGGAGATTGGGCTAGAAGTGATAATGGTGCTAAGAGGATGAAAAAGAGAAGAGAAAATGATGGTGACATTGTTTTTTAGAGGTTTAATGAAAGGCTGCAAATGAGGTTTGAGTATGTATTATTTTGCTTGTGAATGTGTTTTGGTATAATGGTTGTGCTAGGAATTTATAGGCATGTAGATAAAGTTGTTGAGATGAAGTGAATACTCTTCTTAATGGGGATAATTGTTTATTCATAAAAGAAAAATTGTCTCTTTTCAAAGGGATATTATATTTTTTTGAGTAAAATACAGCCTTCGACTTTATACGTAGAAATAGAAGATAAACGTATAATAAACTAAGTTGTATCAGTGCATCTTTTAATAATAAAATTAATATTTTTAAAAATTATATTAATTGATTTAGAAGAGATTACATTGTTATGTATGAATTTTTAGATTTTTTATAAAAAATTCAACGTATTTGATATTAGAAAGTCAAAATTATCAAAAATAAATAATACGAAAGTATTTGATTGTCAAACATGTTTGCTCATACAATTTTAAAGGTCTTTGTCTCACAATAAAACTCCTCACCAATCTTAAATCTAATTAAAATAGAATAAAATTTTATATCAACTAATTCAAGATTTAAATTTTTAAATTTGATGGTAGCATCTAATTTAACTATATCAAACTTTGACGATTGAATTAAAATATGGAGACATAAGTGCGATAAATATTAAGACTCAAATAATTAATTGATCTCAGTAAATTTGTGTGTTTTTAATTTTTATCTTTCTTTAAATATTGAGCTCTATTTGATTTTAGTCATAAATTTAAAATCGATAGACTTTTATGGATTTTTTTGTAGATTTTAATTTTAAAATTAATATCGAGACAATTTTAATATTTAAAAATTATTTTTCAAATAAAATACAAAGATAAAAGATGAAAAAGACCTTAACTTAAAGGAATCAATTAATTATTTAAATTTGAGTATTAATATATTTTAGTGTTTTGTTTGTACTCTTAAACGCGTAGAGAATAATTCAAAAGGTAGGAATAGTAGTAGTATTGGATAGTTGTGGGGTGTGTCGGTGTGGGGAAACATAGATGGGGTATGACAATAAATGAATCAACTGTTAAAGCAAATGAACGTGTAAATGAAGGATTGAACTAAAGTTGTTGTTGCCATAAAAATGATGTTAAGTTAGTTCCATTGTTACAAGGTACATGTTTCTTTGTCTGCTTCAACCTTTCAAATTATTACACTTAATATTTGGTACAACTAAACAACAAGGAATGGTTTATAATTATACTAACTACCTCTCTCATTTTTTTTAAAATATATTTTTAGATTAACAAATGAATGGTATATTTAAAAATTAGAAGGTTGTTAGAGACTAAAAACAATTTTAAATAATGAAATATTTGAATTTGAATCTTAAAAATATATTTACAGATTGTAATGTGTATATATATTTTGAACTATATAATATAGGAATCTAAATAGGTAAAATGATTTTTTTTATTTATTTTATGATTATATGATGTCTCACATGAGAAGTGAAACTAAATAACTCTTTTATTTTAGTTTTTAGTTATAGTATTGACCCCTTCTAGTGAATGTTTTTGTGTATACCTAACATCAAACATGATGATAAGTTCGTAAATAATTTAGACTTAAAAACAACTAAAAAATTATATGAAATATTTGGATTTCCTAAAATGTGTCTGCATATTCGATCTGAATTTGCAAGATGTTTTTTTTCAGTTATTTTGATGAATCTATATGATATCTCACGGAGAGAAATGAAACCAAATAATATTTTTATTTTAACTTATTAAAAATAATGATCTCCTCTAATCGATGTTTTGAGTATCTCAAATCAAGCACGTAATACTGATAAGTTTTAGCTTGGTTATTACTATTACATTTACATATTAAAAAAATAGAGAAATATTTATATATATATATATATATATATATATATATATATATATATATATATATATATATATATATATATATATATATATATATATATATATATTGGTTCAGATTTGTATTTCGACGCATTCAAAATTACTTTAATTTAATTTTTTCTTTTTTAAGTTTTGCTTTAGATTTTAAAAAAATATGGTTCAGATACGTATCTTTGTATACTGTTTGGATGTATTTGGAGATTCTCTTCGAAATACCCCTGCACTTATTGGAGTTTTTTTATTCACGCAGATGATTTAAATAGCAACTCAATGATATTTTTGGAGATACATCTCTGAAAATATCCAGCGGAGAAGTTGATAAAAATACTATCTTGCATGAGCTTCTTCTTCATGCTAAAAAAGATACTTCTTTGCAAAACCCTTAAAAAAAATTTCCCTCATTCTTAGGGTGTGTTTGGATTGGCAATGGTCAAAATTGATTCTAACATTATTGAGTTTGGTAGAATTGATTTTATCATAATTGAGTTTAGCACAATTGATTTATGTTTGGATACATTTTTATAAAAGTGAGTTGAACAATCAATTTCAATGTAAAAATTATCCAGAATCTATTCTAGAGATAGAAACTACAAATTCTAGCTTCAAATATAATCAATTCTACTTTTACCTAACCAAACATCTCAAAATCACTCAAAATCAACTTCACACTTCTAGAATTGCTTTTAGTCATTTCAAAAGCTAAATCAAACATGCACTTAATCAACTTTTCAACACCAAAACATCATTATTGTATTTCATCACTTCAAATGGAGCAAAACACGCTGGAATTATAGGTAAAGATCATTCATTGCATCCTTCCTTGCATTAATCTTGTGTTTGAGCTGAAAATGAATGTTGAATCCGGATATGCATCTCCGGACAAAGTTTGATGAGGTATGAATGTGCATATCAGAAGGGTCCTGCTAGTTTGAATTTTAACGTTGTTTTCCTGTTATTGGTGCTAATAGATATGGTGCACCTGAATATGTTTACTAAAGTTAGGTTGAGTGTAGATATTAAATTGGTTGAAGTAAAGCATGATATTAAACTGGATGAAGTGACTGAGGATGTTAAACCGGATGAAGCGAATGATGATGTTAAACCGGGTGCTCGTCCAGTTGTTGTCGAGGTAGATTTTCGTGCATAATTTACAAATGAAAAGTGTTTATTGTTCGTAAACATATGCTACAATGGGTCAGTAGGAAGGCTGGAAATTGAGGTTTGGCATTGTAATTGGAAGGTCTGAAAATGATTCGGATATAAGACAAAAATTTATAACAATGATATGCAAAAGAAATGGCACGTACCTGTTAGCTTGGAAATTCCAGGTAAAGAGAAGTCAATGAAGAATGATGTGTTGAGAAACACTAAGTGTTGAAAGCATTCATTAACAAGCTTTGACAGTGACAAACTCGTCGATTATGAAGTTTCGACCAACATGATAGGTATGGTTTGGAAGAATCACAAGAACAAATCCACGAGGTTAAGATCATTATTTCCTCTAAACATGTCCAGTATCTCGAAAAGGACATTCGACAAAGATTTGTATCAACAAGATGATTGCATCGACAAGGTCATCAATTATCAAATGAGACTTAGTATTTTTCTAAGTCAAGGAGTCAGTTGGAGGCACTATTACAAAATTGATCTTTTGTAACTAAAGATTACAACGGCCTTCATGTAAATCGAGGTAATAACTCGTTTTTGGGTGCTTTTTTTATTTACTAAAAGGCATTTCACTACGATCGTAGTTAGTAACCATAGTGAAATATACAAAGAGTAAAAAGGTTTTGAATACCAGCTCCAACAATTTTCAATTTATCGTGACAAAATAGGCTTGACCTTGTATATCACCACGGTTCTTTTAATCAATTGTGGTGTAAAGTTGAATCATTTTATCATGGTTCGTCTTACCAATTGTGGTGAATGGTGATACTTATTTATATATAAACAAAATTATCTTTCTCTTAGTACATAACTGAAATTTTGGCACACATAATATAAATGTGAAGACTGATGTTTCACCACAAACTCACAATGTCACGACAACTATTACGACATTTGTTGACAAAACATAAAATTTTACCAAAAAAATGCAGAAGGTAAAAGAACACAAAGAATTGTTAATCCAGTTTGGTGAAACTCAGTTGGGGTCTACCAAGCCAACAAGGAAATCCACTATAAGTAGTATTAATTCTAAGCCAAAACAGTCTCAGTTTACAACTTATCACTTAATCTCTATCCAATGCAAATTCCACCTAGGAACCTCCTCGATATAAGAATGCCCTCTCACTTTCAACCACCGCAGTGATATCTACAACCACAATTCCAGTGACTGGAAACAAAACTAAAGCAAAATCTTACACTTCAAATACAATACTATAACTCTTGCTTAAAAGCTTTAGAGTGAGAACAATAGCTTGACAAACTATCAAGCAAAAATCAGTCAACTCAAATGTATCAAAAGATACATGATGATGTACAAATAAAACAAAAAGTCCCTTGAAGAACCCTCAAGCCCTAAGACTAAGAAAAATATGCTTCCCTTATTTTTTACAAAGTTCTTAATGAATTTAGGTCTACAAATTTTCTTTAAATACTCCTCAACAATCTATGGGCCTTGAATATGCGCCCAGATATTCCTTATTGCATAAGTTGAGGGTTGTATAAATTTGTGCAGAAAAATCTCATTAAATCTTGAAACAAAAACATCAAGTTCCTAAATTGTCTCAAAGCCCAATTTAATAACATGTGTACAGTTGGAGATAAATCAAATGTTTCAGATTAGATATCCTTAACCTGCGAAAAATCAGTGAGATAAGACCAAAATAAATCTCACATAATCAATTTAAACATATCAACATGTGTTGATGTTCTGTTATAAGATGTCACAACATCTGTCAGAACATCTACCTTAAAATGAACCTGACCAGCATGTTAGAACATCCTCCAAAACACTAAGAAAGCATGCAGATAATTTTTCTTTTCTAGGTTAAGTCTTAACCTGTTTCCCAGTGATCTCTCTACAAATTTTATTATCAGACACTTCAAACTCAAGTTGTTCTTCTTCACTCCTACCTAGAAACTTGTTTATCACAACTGGAGAAATTTTACACACTTACCTCTCACAAACACTTTCTTGAACTCCTTATTTTTCTTGTTATTACACTCTTGGGTTATGTTAACAACAAATTTTTTCACCAATTTCTCATAACACTTGCCCAACTTTGACACAATTTTCATTTATCCAACGTTCTTGATGAGATCAATGACTTACTTTCACTCTAAGACCTCTTTATCCAATTCTCTTTCTAGAGCAATACGTCTCTGGCATATAAATTTCCAATTCACGTCATTTTTTGCAAGATGAAATGACACATTATCCAAAGGAACATAAGGAACTTCAACAAGACTCCTTTTTGTTGTAGTATTTTTCTTACCACATCTAGAACACTAACTTCATTTCCCTAGTCATCTCATTGATGAAGTGATCGAGATCATCACGTTGTTTTTAACTAATATATTGAGTAATAGACTTCACTCTATTAGTGTTACTCAAGCCCTTGAAGAAGAAGAAAAAAACTCCCTTGAAGAACCCTTAATCCCTAAGACTAAGAAAAATAGGAATCCCTTTTTTACAAAGTTCATAATGAAATTAGGTCTAGGTATTTTTTTTAAATACTCATCAGCAATCCATGGGCCTTGAATCTGCGCCCAGATATTCCTTGTTGCATAATCTGAGGGCTGCATCAATTTGTGTAGAAAAATCTACTTAAATCTTGGAACAAAAACATCAAGTTTTCTAAATTGTATCAAAGCCCAATTTAGTAACATGTGTACAGTTGGAGATAAATCAAATGTTCCATATTAGACATGCTTGACCTACGAAAAATGAGTGAGATGAGACCAAAAGGAATCTCACATAATTAATTTAAATCTATCAAGAAAGAAATGCAGCATGTGCTGATGTTCTGTTACAAAATGTCACAATATATGTTAAAACATCTACCTTCAAATGAACCTCACCAACATGTTAGAACATCTTGCATAACACCATGGTGCAAACCATGTTTTAGCAGAATTATATCAATCCTAAACCCATGGTACTAACAATAATAGTCGTCTCTCTCAAAAGAAAACCCTAACATATATTTCACTCGCCTCTCACTAAACAAAATCCTAACATCTATGTCACTCATATCACTCCAAACCCCAAACTTATGCAACGATTTCGTCTTCTTCAAACCTATGGCTACCCTACAGGTTCGTCTTCATCCTAGTTTAAGTTTCCAAATTTAATTATCTATTATTGTTTAGGTTTTAATAGCTTGTTTATAATGTTTGAACTTTCTGCTTGTTTATTGTTTGGGTGAATGAAAAATATTAACAAGGATGAAGCTAAAGTGAGCACTGCAAACTTGTGTGAGCGCTGCAAACTTAAATATTAACATATGTTTGTTGCTTTCACTTCAGCTTCATCCTCAATTCCTCTCATTTTGGATTCCATTATGGAACATGTAGGTTTCTAACACATTTTATAAGTTGATGTTGTTGTTACATCTAAAAGGTGCATGTTGTTTAAGGTTTGTTGTTGATTAATGTTGTTGATAATATTTGTTGAAGATGAGTTTATTATATCTTATGTGGTTTGAGTGTTTTTCCAACACCTTACTGAATATATAACTTTTTGTATTGCATTATAAAAATATAATATGATTGATAAAGGGAAAAATACCCTTTTTGGTCCCTTAAATATACCTCGGGGTGCATTCTGGTCCCTTATCTTTAAAAAGTGCCAAAGTGGTCCTTTAATTATGTAAAAAGGTCCACGTTAGTCCTTTCCGTCCATTTTTCTCAAACGGCACAAATTTTACTTGGGTGACATCTGACGTGGCGCTGATGTGGTAGGTGTGGCATGTGACATGACAAAATTTCAAGAAAAACTCTAAAACGTTTTGCTGGAACCAAGATTCGAACTGCACTCACATGGGTTTCCAGGAGAAATACTTAGCAACTACACTACTTCACATTTTTAATTCAATTTACAAAAACAAATATATTCAATCCAAGTTGTTTTTAGCTTATTTATCATCTTCCCATAAAAATTGTAATTGTACATTATTTATTTTCAGAATAGATTTTTTCCATTGTGTACAATTCCAGATTAACAAAGCATAATACATCTAAACAAATGCAAATTCATGAAAAACTTATAATGATGATGATTATGATTCCTAACTAAACTGAACATTATCTTCTTTCATTTCAACAATTTAAGCCTAACAACAACAAATCATAATCATGTTATCGATTTCCAGAAGAACAAAAGCGAAAAACGAAAACAAAAAAAGGAAGCAATTCAAAATGCATGAAAGCAAAATCGAAATCGGAAATATTGTTGTTATATTAAGTTGAAGCAACAATTGTTTCCCTTGATTTTCTCCTCCTGTTGAGATTACCATAAAATTAAATGAACTAAAATGAAATTCACAAAAAATCAAAATTAAAATCAGAAGGCATTTGGCATTTCCCATCATCTTTGATGCGATAGTTTTTAAATCTAAAACTGAAACCAGGGATGTGCAGTTACTGGCATTAAACAATTTGATGATAAAAGGGAGCTCTGGAAGGTACTGAATCTCCCTGCAACCCTCTAATGACATAACTTCTAGCTCTTGAAGATTTTTGATGCTTTCAGGCAACATTTTCACGTTGCTTCCATCGAGATTAATCCGCTTAAGATTGTGAGGAAGCCCAATAGATAGGTTAAGTGTTTGAATGCATGTACTGCTTAAATCCAAGTTTTCAATTAAATCCGAGGAGACAGAAAATTTCTCAAGACTTATGCAGCCATTGATACTGATCTTTTCCAAAAAATTTAAATGTTTCCGACCTTTAACGCTCCTAAGCTTTGTACACCCATCAAGCATCAGAGTGGTAAGTGTTTCAGCCAAAAAAACAGATGGATGAAGATCCACCAGACTCACATAACCGGAGAGATTAACCCATTTAAGTATCGATGCCTTAGACAAATTTGGAGCTGATGCGTTGAAGGTTGAAATTGAGTGAAGAAATTAAAGACAAACCTTAAGTTACAGAAAGCTAACTAAAGAGAGTAATCGGAAAAAAGCTTCAAGAAATGGGAAAAAAGTTACCTTACATGGAGATAACAGTTGAAAGAATGGAAGAGACAAAGAATTAAGAAAAAGATAAAATATAGTTGTATCTTTCATTTTGTAAGTTAAAACAACATCGAGCAACGTGTCTCAGTGGTAAACATGAAGTGCTACATCCAAGGTGTACGTGGTTTGAATCCAGGATCAAGGAAATTTTTTAGAGAATTTTGGTTACCTTTGATTATGAATAGATGCCACACGTACAAACAGCTGCAGCGTCAGATGGCGCCCAAGCAAAATCTGACGTCATTTGAGAAAAATGGACGGAAAGGACTAACGTTGACCTTTTTACATAATTAAAGGACCACTTTGGAACTTTTTAAAGATAAGGGACCAGAATGTAACCCGAGGTATACTTAAGGTACCAAAAAAGGTATTTTGCCTAGATAAAGTTATATTTGTAAATAAATTACACGTCCAATTCTAGACAAGAATTCTAGCTCATTATTTGGATTTTGTTCTTTAATAGTAAGAACATGGTTTAACGCTTCTGCTTTTTCAAACTCTCTTTAGAATATATACTATTGTCGAAGCCGCTTCAGCCCAAAATCTCTTAGGCATATCTTTAGCTTTCAACATACTTCTCGTCATGTTCAGTATACTTCTATTTTTCCTTTTAGCTATGCCATTGTACTGAGGTGTATAGGATGCAATAATATCATGCTCTATACCTTCCTCATTACAAAATTTGGAAAATTCAGCAGACGTATATTCACCACCACCATCAGTTCTTAACTTCTTCAATTTGCAGCCACTTTGTTTTTCAGCATGCAACTTGAATTTCTTGAACTTCGCGAATACTTCACTCTTCCTTTCAATGATATAAATCTATATATCTCTGCAAAAGTAAGGAACTACATGTTGCCTCCATTTGACTTAACCTCAAATGGTCCACACACATCAAAATGAACTAGGTCCAACTTGCGCTTGGATTTCATGGGCAGGTCATGTTTGAATGCTTTTCTCGCTTGCTTAGCTTTACAACATTTTTCACATACTTGTTTTGGTTCCTTCACATAAGTCAAACCAAACACCATCCTTTTCTGGTTGAGCATGCATAAACTACTGAAGTTTACTTGTCCAGACCTGTGATTCCATAGCCAGTTCTTGTCTTATTCCGTAGTCGAAGCAAGACACTTATGATCTGATGTGTTGAGTTCGACTTTGAAAGTTTTATTTTCTGCAAATGTTGCTTTAATTATTAGTCTTCCATCATCCCTATTAGGGGTGACAAAATGAGTGGATTGGATGAATATGGATTGGATTGTTAATGGATGGATCAAAACAATCCATTAAAACTTCCTTAAATATATTCAATCTAATCCATCCATTTAAAAATAAAATTCATCTAATCCATCCATTAACAACATTTTAATAGATGGATATGCATTCATCCAAAAAAAGTTTTAAATCAGTTTTTTTTTTTAAAAAAAAAAAAATTTAAAGCTTTTGAGGAAAAAAATTTTAAGTTTACAAAAAAAAAATTTAGTTTTTTTTTCAAAAACATTTCAGTTTTTATAAAAAAAAAAATATATTTTTTTAAAAAGAAATGTCCAATTTTTTATGAAAAAATATTTTTTTTCAGTTTTTCAAAAAGAAAACATTTTTTCTAATAAATAATTTTTTTCAGTTTTTCAAAAAAATTTCCAGTTTTTTTTGAAAAAAATAATTTTTTTCAGTTTTCCAAAAAAAAATTCCAACTATTTTTCGGAAAATATTTTTTTTTTCAGTTTTAAAAAAAAACATTTTTTTTAAAAATTTCTAGTTTTTTTTTTAAATTTTACTTTTTCAGTTTTTCAAAAAAAAAAATTCAAATTTTTTTTCGAAAACACTTTTTTTTTTCCAGATTTTTTTAAAAAAATTCATTTTTTAAAGTAAAATCTGTGTTTTTTCAAAAAAATAGTATTTAAGTTTTTTAAAAAGATATTTCATTTTAAAACAAAAAAAATTCAGTTATATTATTACGGAAAAACTTATTTTCTTTTCTAAAAAAATATTATTTTTTTTATTTAAAAAGAAATAGATTTATTTGATCCAAAGAATAATTCATTGGATCATTAAAATGTGGTGGATGGATTGGATCAATCCATTAACTTATTTTTCATTTGGTGGATGGATTTGATGGATTTTTTGGTGGATGGATTGAATGAATTTTGTCTTAATGGATTCAATTGTCACCCCTAAGCTCTATATATTTTCATCTGATTCCTTTCAAGCTTCATTTTGAAGCCTTTTGCAAGTAATTGGCCTACACTTATCAAATTACTTGTCATAGAGGGTACATATAGCACTTCAGTGATAATAGCCTTTCCTCCATATTTCCTGACAATCGAGATGTCTCCTTTGCCTCCAGAGTTGATGTGTCTTCCATCAACAAACTTTATCACTTTTTTTACTGACTCATCTAACTTGGTGAACCAATCTTTATTGTCAGTCATATGGTTGCTACATCCTGAATTCAGATACCACATGTTGGTTTTCTCAGTGTTCGACTGAGAGTTTACCATCATCAACACATCATCTGAGTCACTGTCTCCCGCTCATGCATATTGGGCTTCATCACCTTTTTTCGCTCTTGCTGCTTTCTTTCTTCGACAGTCTCGAGCATAGTATCCAAAGCCTTGACAATTGTAATATTGCACCTCTTTTGTGTCGACTTTCCTCCCAGAGTACTTGTTGCCCGCACCTTTCTTGATCGAATTAGCATTCTTGCTTGACTTCTCATCACCTGCAAGATGCTTTCTCTGCTTCGACTTTTCATCTTTCTTGTTGAATCTTGATTGCAATGCTTGTTCATCCACCTTTTCTCTTTCTGAGTTTCTCTGCTTCAACTTCATCTCATGAGCCTCCAATGAAGCTTGAAGTTCTTCCAACTTCATCTCAGATAGAGTCTTGGCTTCTTCAATTGTCACTACTATGTAGTTTAAATCTACAGTCAGAGATCTCATTACCTTCTCCATTTTCTGCAAATCTTTGATCGTTTTACCACATGCCTTCATCTAGTTTGTCAGCGTCACAATTCTTGAGAAGTATACAGAGACTGTTTCATCATCTTTCATCTGAATTATCTCGTACTACTACCTCAATGTCTACAATTTTACCTTCTTCAATTTCTCACCTCTGCCTTACATGTTCTTTAACTTGTCTCACACATCTTTCGTTGATTTTTCTTCAATTATCTTCTCAAATACACCATAGTCCACACACTGATGAACCAAGAACAATGCTTTACAATCTTTCTTCCTCTGATCTTTGTGCGCAGCTTTCTGGATATCTATCGTGTCTTCTTCCAGCTCTGATACTCCATCATTCAAGATTTCAACAACATCTTGAAATTTGAAGATAACCTTCATCTTTGCAACCCATCGTTGATAGTTTTCACCTTTGAAAACTGGTATATTTGCTGGAATTTGTGAAGACGTTGTTGTTCTGTTTGCCATTAGAATCTCTCTGAATCACAATTGAGCTCCTCGATACCGATTTGTTGGAAGAAAGGGTTTTCAAGAAAGATAGTTTTTGAGAAGAAGAAGAAGAATAAAGGGAGAGGAGAATGTTTTGTTATTCTGCAAAAACTATATGAAAATTCTATTAATTGCTTATATGAATACAAAGGGAAATCTTCTTATATAGACACACATTACAAAGACCCAAAAGAAAACTAAACTAAGGCCCAAAACATGTCAAACTCAAACGCTTTCGACACACTAATTAACTCAACACAGACACACAATTTGACGGAGTCGATAGAATTGGAATTATACTTTCTAGCACATAATAAATGAATAATACATTAGGTGTAAAAAATAATTCCACTCATTTTTTATATGATTTGACCTTTCGTGTTATAGTGAATCGGGATGGAATAGTTTATATATTCGTGTGTGTGTGAGAGACAAATAGATTATCTTTGAATAGTGACATATGATACTTTTAGCCGGAGAGAAAATCAAACAAGTAAACCCATCAAACATTTTAAGATTTGCATTAAAGATTATTGACAACTAAACAATGATTGGATTGAATAATTAAGGGTTTTGAATATTAGTGAGATTCTCTTATTATCTTAGACTTGAACAACATTAGAATTAATTAACTACTATCATTAATACTTAACTTGTGGCATGATAAGTCATTTATATAATACTAAGAGATAAGAGATTAATAATTTTTATCTAAAATGTTGGGATTATGAATATAATTTTTAAAATGATTGATTTTGTCATTAGAAAATAGCAGTGCAGCTACTTAACCAAACTCAAAAGAACTTCAAATAGTTTCGCTAAAACCATATATTAATGAAAAGTTTACTTATTTTGAAATAAAAATATCTTTACAAATTATTAAGTTATCATAAGACAAAAAAGAGTGTGACGTTAGTTAGCTAGCTGGTGGCATTATATAAGGCCCACAATGCCAGCCCAAATACCACAAACTCTTCCATAGCAGTCAACGTGATAATGATAGAAATTTGTGAAGTTTCTGTGACAGTGGCCACCCTAAGCACTTAGTTTTGTTTTGCATGTGAAATTCATCAAAAAGCTTCTCATGTTCACATTGCACACTCTCCAACTGAATGGTCATGTAAAAGATGTTAAAATCGCTTTCGTAGTCAACCAGTTAATTAGCTGTACTCTACTTCGCAAAGTCAAAATCTTATAGTATGAGAATCTTCTCAATACAGGCATATTCAGATTATAGTGTCATATACAAAGTCTAAAGAAGAATCGGATCCAGCAGGGCAGCAGGGAAGAGTTGGATAGAAAGATAAATAAATGTCTGAGATATTGGAATCGGACTCTAGTATGTTTTAAAAGTAATTTTTTGATTTCGACAGCTCGACAGAGTTTAGTATGTCGTCGAAGTTTACTCACATGCTGTTGTTGAAGACTTATATGTTATAGTCATTATGTGTTTTAGTTTGTAGATGTCGAAAATGCCAAGGTTGTTAGCATGTCGAATTAGGCATGTTTGTTATGTTCAATTATTTAAGTTAGCGTGTACCATAAGCTAGTTTGTAATGAGTATTTGTGAAAAAGACCATTAATTTAGTATGTTAGGTTTATTATAAAAAGCATATTGGTCTATCATCATTGCATACAGCAAATCTTAATTTAGGGTAAGAGGATTATTTGTTATTTTTGTGTACTTGTAATCTTGATTTAAGAGAAAGTAAAGAATATTAGTTATAACCAAATCCTTGTTGTTCTCTATGTTCTTCATTCTTTTCTATCCTAATTGTTTCTTGATCATAAAGAAACAGTTTATACTTTGTTTCAAAGGTATCGTGTTTCACAATAAATTAGTGCGGTGAGCATGGAGAAGATGTCTCCAACAAAGATTGAGATTGAAAAGTTCACCGAAGTGAATAATTTTGGTATGTAGAGCTTGAAGATGACCCTAATAGTTCAGTAGGATTGTTTAGAAGCGTTGAAGGGAGAGGCAGCCATAAACTTTGCGTTAACGGCAAGTGGGAAGAAGGCTATGATAGAGAAACCTCACGTCAAAATTTTATTGAGTCTTGGTGATAAGGTTCTTCAACAGGTACCAAGGGAGACGACGGTGGTAGGGTTATGGCTGAAATTTGAAAATTTGTACATGACTAAATTGATGGTAAATCGACTCTACATGAATCAAGCTTTGTATTCATTATTGATGATTGAAGACAAAGTATTGGCCAACAAGTTGATTTTTGATCTTGAAAATATTGATGTGAAGATCGATGATGAAGATCAAGTGATGTTGTTGTTGTGCGATTTGTCCATACCACATGCTCATTTCAAAGAAACTCTCTTGTATGGAAGGGAGTCTCTGACCTTCGAAGAAGTTCAATAAGTTGTGTATTCTAAGGACTTGAACGAGCGAAATGATCATAAACTTTCGACCGTTGGTGAAGGTTTGACCGTTAAAGGAAATTTCTTGCAAAAGGATCGTAAGTTCGACAAGAAGAAGGATTAAAGTCATTCGAAGTCTTATAGTGGAAAAGCACCTGGTATTCGATGTCATCACTATAAGAAAGAGGTTCATACAAGAAAAATGTTCCCTGAACGCATGAAAGATCGTGGAGGTAAGGATAATGACAACGCAACTATTATTCAAGATGATTTCGACTCATCTAATGTTCTTATGGTTTCGAGTAGGAACTCGTCAAATGGGTGGATTATAGATTCTAGGTGCACTTGGCACATGAATTCAAACAAAGACTTGTTCAAGAAATTATTTGATCAAGATGGTGGATATGTATTTTACTGGGAAATAACAAGGCTTGGAAAATTACAGGTGTTGATCTATGAGATTCAAGCTCCATGATGAGTAAATAAAGTTGTTGACTAAAGTCAGGTATGTACCTGATTTGAAGAGAAATTTGATTTCTCTTGGGAAATTCAACAAGATATGATATGTTTTCCAATGAGAGAAAAGTATCCTAAGAGTCATGAAGGAGTCGAAGGAAGTCTTAAGAGGCATGAAGAAACAAGGCTTGCATACCCTTGAGCTGAAGTTGTAAGTGGTTCGATAAATGTTGCATCCACGAAACCTTTATCGAAGACATGAATTTGGCACATGAGATTGGGTTATATCAGTGAAATGGGTCTGATCGAATTGAGGAAACAGAATTTGCTTGGTGGAGAAGTCAAAGTCGTATATGCTATGATGCCTAGATGAAGTTGAAGAAGAAGAAGTAAAAGATGTTGAGGAAATTGTTGATGACTATCTATTGGCAAGAGATAGAATGAGAAGATTTATCAAGACACCTCAAAGACTTGGGTATGCAGATCTTATAGCTTGTGCCTTAATCTCTTACTCAATGGCTAAAAGCTATGGATGATTAGATGAAATATCTTCATGATAACAACACTTGGGAACTGATCAAAAAACCGGCTGGAGCTAGGTTAGCCGGCTATAAATGGATTTTTAATGTTAAGGAAGAAATTGAATTAGTGGCGTCGAAAATATACAAGGCAAGATTGGTTGCACGGGATTTCAATCAGAAAGAAGGTGTCGACTTTAATGATGTGTTTTCTCTTGTTGTGAAGCACAGGTCCATTCGAATGTTGCTTTTCATGGTGGCACAGTTCAACCTTGAAGTTGAACAAATGGATGTGAATATTGCGTTCTTGTATAGTGATCTAAATGAAACAATCTTGATGAGGCAACCTGAAGGGTATGTCGAAAAGGGAAATGAAGATTATATGTGCAAGTTGAATAGATCTTTGTATGGGATGAAACAATCTCCTCGGCCATGGAATAGGAGATTCGACAAGTTCATGACACACATAGGATTTATTAGAAGTTAGTTTGACCACTATATTTACTTCAGATTTTGACCTAGTAATTCATTTGTAATGTTGTTGCTTTATATGGATGATATTCTCATAGTAAACAACAATGTCGAAGATGTAATAAGGGTGAAGGTTGAACTCAATAAGGAGTTCGATATGAAGGATCTGAAAGTTGCATCCAGGATTCTTGGGATTGACTCTGAATAAATAGAAAGTAGTCGAAATTATGCGTATGTCAATAGGCATACCTATAGAAGATTCTTGACAAGTTTGGTATATCGAATTCAAATCCTATTGTGACTCCGACAAATCCTCAATTTAAGTTAAGTATGGATTAGTGTCTTAGTACTGAGATCAAAAGAGCTTATATGAATAACATCACATATGCTAATATAGTAGGTTATTTGATGTATGTTATTGTCTGTACTAAACCTGACATAACATATACAGTAAGTCTTGTAAGCAGGTACATGACGAATCTTGGAAAGGATCAGTAGCAAGCATTGAAGGGGATTCTAAGGTACATAAATGGGTCTCTGAATAGAGTCCAAATTTATGGTGGAGCCTTGGGTGAAGATAGTAAAACGGTAATCGAAGGATATGTCGACTCTGGTTATGTAGGTTATATGAATTCTAGAAAATCTATTTCTCGATATGTTTTCACAATTTTTGGTACAATAATAAGTTGGAAAGCAACACTTTAGAAGGTTCTCGCATTATCAACCACTGAAGCGGAATATATATTGCTTTAACTGAAGTTGTGAAATAAACATTGTGGCTTGAAGATTTTGTTAAGGAGCTGAAACTTCAAGGTCAAGTTATCACTATTAAATGTGATAGTCAAAGTGCAATACACATGTCAAAAAATGCATACTATCATGAGCGAACCCGACACATCGATGTGAGGTTGCATTTCGTCAGAGGAGTAATCAAGTATGGAGAAGTCCAAGTGCTGAAGGTTTCGACAAATCACAATGTTGTTGATATGATCGCCAAGACATTGTCAAGTTGCAAGTTTTTCCACTTCATGCAGTTGACAAAGTTGCATGAGGAAAGCTAGTTTATTCTTTGATGTTATAGAGTTTATTTCAAGGTGGAGAGTTGAGAGATATTGGAATCGAACTCTAGTATGGTCGAATGTAGCTTTTTGGTTTTGACACTTCGACATAATTTAGTATGCCGACGAAGTTTGCTCACTTGTTATCAAAGATTTACATGTTGTAGTCGAAATGTGTTTTTGTATGTAGATGTCAAAAATGTTAGGGTTGTTAACATGTCAGATTGGGTCTGTTTATTATGTACAATTGTCTAAATTAGCTTGTATTCTAAGTTAGTTTGTAATGGGTATTTGTGGGAGGTAAAAAACTCATTAGTTTAGTATGTTCGATTTGTTATAAATAGCATATCACTCTCTCATCATTGCATACAGCAAACTCTAATTTATGATGAGAGTGTTATTTATTATTCTTGTGTACTTGTAATCTTGATTTAAGAGAAAATAAAAAACAACTGTTATAACCATTAACCAATCATTGTTGTGCTTCGTGTTTTTCATTTTTTTTTCTATCCTAATTATTTTTTTATCCTAAAAAAATCGTTTATACTTTGTTTCAAAGGTATCGTACTTCTCAACAAAATTTTAATTTAAAATTTTTTTTTTTTTAATTATACTTTTTTTAAAAGTGTTAAATAACATGTACGGTAACAATTGAACCGGTTTAAGGGGACAGCGAATTCAATTTTTGTAAACACCTAACTTATGAATTAACGATCAAAAAATCGGTCTCTTGAAATCTATAGCTGATTAGTCAAAACTACATGAAATTCAATCCCATCCTATTAATTGCCTTTGACTAACATAATTAAAAATAATAATGATATGATTCAGTTTGCAGAGTTAAAATATCAAAATACTAGCTTTTTATAAATTAAATGATCAAGTTATATATCCCAAGCCAGAGAAAAAAATATTAAGTCTTAAATTTAAAATACTTATTAATTAAAAATTATTAATACTGATAATTTATGTAAAGGTGTTTTTATTCATTTAGCAATTTTAAAATGTGTTTACATTTAGTAATTTTCTTTTTATATTTTTTATATTTATATGAACACGTTTTTAAATTACTAAATGCATATTGATATCTATTTCTCATATTTAATGTGTGTATGTAGTAATTTTAACGTGTAAAGTGTATGATCGAGTTAGGAACATATGGAGTAATTAATAACAAAATTAAAAATTAACCTCCCGACAACTTAAAGCAATAAGTATATTAACAACACTACTTTATGTTTGAACAACATATTTTTGTGAAAGACACGTTACTTGTTCAATTAAAATTTTAAGATGATAGATGAGTGAATTTTCTCACTTATAAATGTTCAAATTATCATATTTATATTTAATGTAAAACTATTTCTCCACATTATTCACATTTATAATATTTCTAATAACAATTATATGTTCAAGATTGAAGTCAAATTTAAAATTTTGATTTAGTTGGATGAAATTTTTATTATCTAATAATTTTTTTTGAGACTTGAAAGGAAGACAATAATATTTTCTGGATCAATTTAATGAATATTTATAAGTCGAAGGTGGAAGACGTCTAAGGGTTAGAGAAAAGAGATTGCTGAAATTGGACCTTCGTAGTTAATGGAATTGGAGGGAAATTCAAGACCATGCACCTTATGGCATTGGCATAGATTCTTTTTTGCTACACTTTGTAGCTTTCTCACTGAATTTCTTGTTTGTATTTGTATTAGGACAGAAAACTACTTGATGTTTTAATCCATCTCATGATTTTTTTATCCACTCCTACAAAAATTTTAAATTGCTTCTGTACACCAGAAATATATTTTTGAGGCACATCATTATAAGATAAATTTTGCCACAAATCAGAAGTTAATTTTCGGTACCACACCGTAATTATATTTTTGGTTTCGTTCATAACAGAAATTCAGAATATTTCATTTTATTGTCTAACATAGAGATACATAAACGTAGCAAATACAAACTGAAAGTTAAACATAAATCGAACATTACAAATCAATATCCTAGGGGACGTTGCAGCATCCTCATAATGTCATCGACGGTCTTGATAAAGTTGCATCTAAATCGATTGGAACTTTCTCTTAAAAACTTCGATAAGTCGACCACATAGCCTGTAAATCGTCGTCGTTCTTCAATTCACGGTTCATGAACTGCAGATTCTCTTCATTGTCGAGTGATGGCGAGCGGTACTCGATCTTCTCTACCTTTCGACCGTCGCTGTAAGGAACAAGTTCCTGCAAGGTTTCACATACCTTTGTTGAGCTTTTTCTGATATGATGAACCAAAAAAGTATGGATTTGGAGTGGAAAACAGGTTGGCAATGGAGAGAGTTTTTGAGAGGTTTGAAGGAGAAAGTGAAAAATGGTGGTGATCACCATGGTTGCTGCTTATAGCAATCAACATTCGTGACAAAATCGGAAATAAACTTTCGGTAACATACAAAATATCCAGGTGGTATGTGATTCAATGTTCCCGCTTCTATGGTCGGGGTTATACTTTCGGTACCCTACTAGAAGTTAATCTCCGGTACAATTTTTTACTGATTCATGAGTGCCACCATATTTTGATTGGTTTGAACAAAACAGGGTGCGAACCGGAAATAAACTTTCGGTTTTCAAAAAGGTATTTTTGAGTTTTCATGGGGTGCGCCCTACCCTTATGGGGTAGGTTAAGAAATTCACGAAAACTATTACTTAACTTATAGAGAGATATTATTAGGGATGACAATGGGTACCCATGGATACGGGTACTAGTCTCCCGCTACCCGTCCCGTTTAGTAAAAATGATACACGTATCTGTCCCATACTCGTGCGGGTATCCATTAGATGGATAACCGTGAATTTTGAGATAACCGCGAGTATTAACAGTTATCTATGGATACTATTATTTAAATATATTTTAAAAATATATATATATATTAAAATAAGTATTTCTTAATCTATTTTAAGTCAAAAAGTTATTTTCAAATTTAACATATAATAAATAATAATAAAAATAATTCTCATTCATTTTATTTCTTCTTTTATCTAAATAATAATAATAATAATAATAATAATAATAATAATAATAATAATAATAGCAATAATATTATCATATTTAAGAAAATAACCATAATAATTTTAATCAAACAAATTGATATTTAAGTATTTTTCTAATCATTAACGGATACGGATACCCGTGAATACGGGTACCATCAAATCCATATCTGTATCTGTAAGTAATCGGATAATTAAATATCCGTTTATTTTATTCGTGAATATCCATTAAGTCATCATATCCATATCGTGACGGGTTTTATTCACGAGTACGGATTTTTTGTCATCCATAGATATTATATTCTTTGATGGGTTTATCTATCAAATCAAATTTCTCCACCGTGACGACAAGTATAAAGTTATATATATATATATATATATATATATATATATATATATATATATATATATATATATATATATATATATTTTTTGCAGATAAATTGGTTTATACAAGTTATAACACAATTTTGGTGCAAGAGCACACCAACTAGATGTGAACTTGGTTTATACATTGTTTGAAGACTTATAAATTGAGATGAAACAAACAAACCCATGTGCATTGGCCTTACAAGTTTTGGTCCCTAGAAAAAGGTACCTCCGTTGAATAGGCAACAAACCACTACATATGTTACCCACAATTCATTTGGTTTTTCAATTAAAACCTCGTGAAAGTGTCTTTAACATAGAACATCTAAGATACCCTCCTCTATTCTATAGTGGATGCATCTATATACACTAAATGAATGTGTGTATGTATTGTGTACTTGTAATGTAAATTCGTAATTAGTCTCTTTAAAAATTAACTAGAATATATTTAGGGTGTTTGGATAAAATAGTATTTTGAGATAATATAATCTTTTAAAATAGTTTATGTTTTTCAAATAACTTTTATTGTTTTAATGAAAAAATCAGATGATTTTTATAAGGTATCTGGTCTAAACTAAGTTTAAATGTTTAAATGATATCTAAAAATAAACTCTGAGCGAGTAGTTTATGAGGCAGATGGGTTGTGTGTGTTAGGCATGTTTCGGGTCTTTAAATGGGTTTTTTTAGGCTTCAGCCCTTTACAAACACGGTTCTTTATCACTTTTGCAAGGAAGTTGTGAAATCTTAGTGAGAGAAACTTAGAGAGAGACAAAGGAAGAGATTTTTAAGACTCGTTATTATGAGAATTGAAAGACCTTTGAAGACATCTAAGGAGATTGATAAACACTTATAAACATCTTAGGTTTGTGTGATTCCTATAGTTAGGGGATGAGAGGTTGAAAAACACTTTAATAAAAATGGGAGATGTTCGTATGAACTTTGAATGCTATTTTTTTTGTAACTCATTATGTAGTCTCTTGTAAAAACTTTTGAAATATAGTGAATTGGAGAGCCCATTCTACTAGCTAAAAGTACAATGAGTGATAACTCCTAGTTGTCTAGGGTTGTTTGAGAGTTTTAGGGTTGTTGTGGTGTCAGAGTAAGTTTACGCGTGGATGGTGAAAAACTCAGTATATATGTAATTATTGAGTAAATTGAATGTCCATATTAAGCCAGCGGTAGTGATATTTATAGAGACTCATTAGGCCTGGTTTCTACGACCCATGGACGATTTACTCTAATCCTCATGTGAGCGTGGAGTTGTTATTTCACGTAATATTTGGAAGAATGTGAATCTTCCTATTTGATTGAGCTTTTATGATGTTAGTGTTTTAGAACATGTTAATTTCAACATGATGTGAATGGGTCGTAGGTAGTTTTACCTAAAACCATGACTTGAGTGATTTGATCAAAGGGAAATAACATAGTTAACGGGAGAATAATATGCTAAGTGCATACACATTATGATGAATGGGTGCACATTGTGAGAACTAGGTGGTTAGTCATCCTACTTTGGACGGGGGTGTGCCATATGCTTATTTATGGTGAATCTCGTGTCGCCTCCTATGGATCCTATACAAATATACCAATACACTCCTCTTTCTCTCAGAGTATATCAATTTGATTAATATGGGTAAGCAAATTATATATGTACTCGTCTTTTATTTTATTTTCATTGTGTGGATTTGCTAATACTATTTGGCACATTAATTTTGCTTTAGAGCATTTTTTGTCATTATTCTTTGTCCCTCACATCATCATTCTTGGTGTGACTCTTTATACCAATTTTCACAACAAGTGGCCTCATAGTGGGGCAAAAGGATTAATTTTACAATTGATCGATGTGGGTTCTAAATGGAACATCGAGATTTATTTTTGGAGACAATGATTATAGGGGGTGGAAATTATATATAGTAACAATCTTAATTCAACAAAGGCGTGCAAAAGCATTGAAAGGTGATACATTGATACATGTGGGCCTAACACAAGTAATATAGACATAGATGGTGGATAAGTCCATGTGTCGTTATCATTCGAGATGTGGTTCAATCTAGAATAATTGAATATAATTAAGTCATTGGTTCACATATTACATGTGTAACGATGATTATACTCATTTCGAATGCTGAAAAACAAATATATTATAGAGTAATTGAGAGAATCCAACAAGATCATTGTTAACTTGTAAAATATTAATATGGAGCTTGATGAGGAGGATAATTATATATTCTTGTTGAGATCACTACCTAAGTAATTTGAGAATTTTAAAAATACCTTTATTTATGGTAAGGAGTGAATTATCACCAAGGAGTATTTTCAATAGCTATAAGGTCCAAAGAGTTGTCAAAATGGAATTTTGAAGGTTGACTCTAAAGGCTAAGTACTTCAAGAGTAACGAGTGAGCGTAGAGTGAAGTCCAAACCCAAGGGTTTTGATAATTCAAAGTTAAAATGTTTCACTCATAAAATTGTTCACTTTAAGAAGTATTGTCTTGATAAAGTGGAAAAGGATGATTATGTTCAAATTGTGGTTGCCTCATGATAGGTTGGTTATGGGAGTCTTGGTTCACTAGTGGTGACGAGTTTAAAGACAGATAAGAGTAAGATCATTGACTCAATATGCTCTTATTGTAACACCCCATCTAAATACCCCGAATATATTAATTAAATTAATATCTAAATCATCTCTAATCAGAGTTAACACGGTAATCACGGGATGTCACAATTAATAAATAAAATAAACCTTCATCAAACAGTAGCCATGCTACACTGAGGATCATCATCCAACAATTCAATAATTGTAAAACCATGTCTTACACAGCGGAAATTTCAAAATTTAAAATTAATAAGACATCAAGGTCATCAAGGAATTCAAATCCAACATAATTAAACAGTGATAATTCTCTTAACTAAGCGTTCCCCAGTGTTACAACCTAATCAGAGCATGACACTGACACACGGACTAAAAGATAAGCTCTAGAGCCATCCTCACCGACTCCTCAGCTGCTAATTTAATCTGAAATGGTAAAGTAAGGGTGAGACTTCTCATAATTAAAGCACATTATAAGTCTTTCAATCAATAATATATCACAAGCATACCATTTCACCCATTTAACATAAATTCAGATTCACACACACAACCATATTCATCATGCTTAACCATAACAATCAACGAAGAGTAACACTGGAAGACATCCTAACATGTTACCACTTCACACAAATATAATGCAGACTCAATGCATGCGGTACCGACTGTCATACCCCAAAATTTGCCCTCCATCTACTCAAGAGATTTCATACATCCATACTCAAGGATTCCTCAAGAGTTGATCAGACAAACTCTCTCCTAGACAATCAACCCAAACTAGGGTTTGGTATCTCTCAAGTCAAGATGGATTTCCAACATCTCCAATGACCTTCATGCCTCCTCATATGCTTCAAAGATTCTCCATGTCAATTTTCAAGCCTCACAAGTCAAGTTTCGCATAATTGTTCGATGGTGAAAATCGTGTATTGACAAAAGTCAATGTGGTCAACATACATCAAAACTTCGATTTTTGGTCAACATCCTCATTTTGAAGTTACATTCATCATTTGATCAAGGGTTGATCATGATTCATCAAGAAAACTCAAGATTTGCCCAAAAGTCAAACTTTCTAAATTAGGGTTTCTAGATGAAAAGTCAACTGAACTTTGACTGATCATAACTTTCTCATACTTTCTCAGAAATTTTTCCACCACCTCTTGTTTTGAAGGAAATTAAATTTCTACAACTTCATGTCTCACAAGAATGTCCAAAAATGCTTCATTTGAGAGGTATAGCTCAAAACATTACAGTCATTTTCAAAGTCAACAAAAGTCAACTTTTGTTTTGAAGATATTTTGAGCATGGTAACTCCAATTGAGATGAGACCAAAGACATTGGTTAGAGGACTCTTAGAGCTTTCCAAAAAGTCCAAGAACACTCAAAAATGTGGAAAATTGAGCAAGATACACTATTCGAAGTTGGGGAATTTTGGACAATTGCACAAAAGGACATATTGGTCAAATTGCAAAATTTTCCAAATGGGCCTATAATCTTTTGATCCAAACTTGTTCATGATGCTATTCTTGACCCATAAATGCTTGGCCTTGGTTATTTTCTATTTTATGATTTATATTTGAATTTTATAACATTTAATTCAAAAATAAATTATATAAAATATGAAAATTAAACATTTTCTCAAAAGGAATGATTTTATATCTTTCTAAATGTCCAAGAAGGCCCATGACCCTTACCAAATTCGTGATAGCCTTGCATTCATGAGAAAATCATATATTTTCAATATTTGATTTTATTTTAAATGGAAATATTTGCACATTCAAGAAGCAACTTTTTCACTCCTTTTGCCATCCAAATTTCTTCTATAAATTGCCAAAGAATACACACAAGCCCGAGGACTAAACCCTAGCTCAAGCCAAACCCTTATTTTGTCAAAATTTTCCAAGAATCTTTGAAATTAATTTCAATTTCAGAGTTTCACCTCCAAACATCATTCCATCGTGCTCGGAGGTAAGTTTGAGTACACACTCATCCCATGGTTTAAAACAGTTGGATCGATGCATACATGATCATACATATCTCAAACTTTTGATTTTTGCATTTTATTATTCTCGTGTTTCCATTGAATCTAATGCTTTTATTGTGTTCATGAGGTTCCACCGGATCGATCCGGTAGTCGTTTGAGAGGTGGACGTTAGAATCGCTCGCCATACTTAGGGTTTCCGAACTCATAAGCTCGAACCGCTTGTAGGGACATTTTAGGGCAAACTGATATCACCATTGGATTCGTGGAGGTCGGTTTAGGGGACAAGGTCCTTCTTTCTCTTTATTTCGCGTTTTGCGTGTTTTCAAAATCTCCTCATCGGAGAAGACGACCGAGCTAGGGCTCGGCCGCTGAATGGTGGACCGCGAGGAAGTCGGGCGTGGCGGAGGATGCTCGATTCGCTCGCTCATAAGTCAAAGGACCCCACCATGCCGATTGTGTGACTCCACCGGATGACGACGCTGTAGCTCATGGTTGCACGTTTTCGTTCCATAACATCCAATGCAGCGTGGCGTAGTGGTAATGACAAGTGAACTCAAGTTTTCACCTCAGGGTCCTCTGTTCGATACACACTGAGTCCAGTTTGCTTCTTTTTTCTCAAAACTTTCATATTTTTCATATTTTTCTATTTTCCAATTATTTTTAATATTTGCATGTTATTTTAATTGTTTTCATGATTTTATTTTTGCATTAAAAAATTACCAAAAACATTTTTTCTTTTTACATTATTTTCACAAAAACCTTTATTTAATTTAATAAATTAAAAAAATATAATTTTTGCATGCATATTTATTTTATTTTTATTTTTGCATTTAATTCACTTTTAATTGCATTTTAATTATTAAATCTTTTCTAAAAAATCCCAAAAAATTATTATAGTTTATTTATCTTATTTCCAGCATGCATAAATTTTCTCATATTAAAAATTGCATTTTTTCTAACATTTTCTCTTATTTCAATTTCATCATATTTCCCGATTTTCTTATTCTTTCACAGTTGCTTCGATTCGACGTTTTTCTTTTATCATTCTATTTTTCCAATAATGTAATTGCTCATGGGTTGTAATAGTTAATTAGGTTTTTATTTTCCGCAAGTTCAAATTATGTATCTGCCCCAAAGCCATGTAATAGCGTAGGATTTACCTTTCCGCATCTTTACATTCCGCACTTTTACTTTCCGCACCCTTATCAATTGCTAGTAATTAGGCGTGTATGGCAAGATAATAATTGGACATAGCTCACACTAATTCCAAGATAAAATATCTGAATTTGACACACTTCTTTCACACACGCACTCCTTAGGGTAATTCTCTCTCGATGCCTTTTCGATTTCAAATGGTCATGTCCCTCGAACGTAGAGGTATTCTAGCACCGTTGCCTTCCAAACAAATCATCATAGTCCCTTCGATACAAAGATCATAGACCCACGATGTCGCCTCCGAATACATGATCTTGACCTCGATTGTCGCCACGAAAATGATGATAGTCCTTCGAATGTGCTAGGATACTTCCTACAAGTTGCTTCTATGACCACCGATGTCCCTTCGAATGTCCCGCTTACATCCAACGAATGGAGCTACCTACTAACTAATGGTATGGCTAGCGCTATTCTAAAGGAATGTAAAAGTACAAAACGACCAATTCTGAGTGGGTAAATAAGTCTTTTAGTTGCTTGCTCTAAACAAATGCTTTTCACACCACACACTCTTTTCAAAGTTTCAAATTCTTTTCAAAACAAAAACATTTCCGAACACTTTGTATACACTCCTACATGAGTCATTACAAAGTCAAAGTGAAATGCCTTTTCAAAACATTTTTGTCAAACACACGTAAAGCAATTTTAAAAGGTTATCTAAGAGCAACTAAGAGTCTGTAGAATAAATCATGGATGGAAAGGGTGCTAATACCTTCCTTTTCATAACCATTCTCCGAACTCGTAATCTAACGAAGGTCTTTTCTCATACTTTTACCTTCCTTAATTGGATAAAAATAAAAGTCGGTGGCGACTTGCTATCCGCACATTTGGATACAAAATCCTACAAAGTCGGTTCACCGTATCACGTAACGGCGACTACTGGGACACACCCTAAAAAGAGAATTGCCTTGGGATCTCTAGATCACCTTTACCGCCGCTTTGATTTGTATGCTTTACTTTTAAGGGTTGCTTGGGTATTATATTTTGGGATCCTACACCGGATCCGGTTTCCTTTAGGTAAGTAGCATTAGATCATCGCGACCGCTAGACGATAACCACGCGGTCAACATGATGGCTACGTTAGCGTGACACTTTGGTTGCCCGATACTCTTCATTCCCAAGTTGAAGAAAGTATTTGGCTTCGTGGTGTCATCAAGCGCTAACTAAACTTGTAGAACCTTAATTGACCCATCTTGGCCATTAGAAGGTAGTGAGAGATGGCTTTGGTGTAGACCGAGGTTGGTTGATACTCGATGCTACGCTCATCGAGATCCGACTTTGGGACATTTTCGATCGACCACTTGGCCGTCAGATTGAAATAAGCGCCTACGAGAAAGATCTATGATGTGAGATTCCTAGAACCCCACTATTATAGGACAGGATGAACCAACTCAAACTTTTGGTGGGTAATCACCTATACCTCATGCAAGCCTTAAACATAGGCTCATTGTGTGAATTGTTTGTGTGTGCTAAACATGACATCATGACATCATTCGCATTGCATATCATTTTTAACTATTTCAAGGACCTAGGGATTTATCTTTGCTCGCTTTGTAGGGATTATGGCTTAGAAAGACTATCCGAATCCACTTCATGGGTATCCCTTCTCAACTCAAAGAATTGGTTTCGTAAATTCCACCATGCTCATCAAAAGACATGGTTATCTCGCTTGATTTGGTTATCTCCTTTTGAAGAAGATATGATGCATGTCCTATTCTTCTTCAATTCAAACACCATTGCTTTACATTCCCAGATTATCGCTTGGTTCCTACCTTGAAGAGTTCTCTAAGCTACTGGGATACCTATTCTTGACCAAATGCCATTCACCGTTTGAAAAGGTCCCTAAGTTCAAGACATTGCATCGCTTACATCTTAAGCGCCGACATTGAAGACAATTGGGAAACTAGAAGTGGAGTTAAGGGTTTACTTTCCAAGTTCTTAATCAAGAAAGCCCGAGAATTCCTCAAAGTTATGAGTTTCCATGCATTTGAGAACATTGTGGCCTTGCTAATTTATGGTTTGGTTCTATTCCCTAACTCGGATCAATTCATAGATGTCAATGCCATCAAGTTGTTTCTTACCCGCAATCCAAAGGCTACCTTACTGGAGACATCCTACATTCTCTCCACACTGCACTACTACTAAGCAAGGAACTCTCATGTGTTGTACCGCTACTTTCAAGGTGGTTTATTTCGCACCTTCCTCCATCGCTTTGAAGAATGAACAAAGGTTGAGATGGTCTCAAAGATTGATGTTACTCTCTCATTCCGATATCCGTTGGAATCTTTTTCTCAAAAGGATTTCACCTTCATCGAAAGTGGAGAATTTCTAATGTACCACTACTTGGTATAAGGGAGGTATTACTTACAACCCTCTAGCTCTACGTCATTTTGGTTTTGCTCGAAAAGATGGTCCACATGATATGCTTCTCCAAGATGTGTGTTCGACTACAATCACGATCTCCGATTACCGAAGGTTTATACACGCCATGGTAAAGAAGATCGATACCAAGACTTTGGGACACCAAAACTCCATTCCTTGGGAACCTTACCTCAAATGGGTGC
This sequence comes from Vicia sativa, assembly GCA_021764765.1. Classification (NCBI taxonomy): domain Eukaryota; kingdom Viridiplantae; phylum Streptophyta; class Magnoliopsida; order Fabales; family Fabaceae; genus Vicia; species Vicia sativa. Next base: position 263,693,305 of record CM038796.1, on the reverse strand, counting down.
GAGCTCGAGCTCAAACCTCATGATGCCATTCACTGCTTTACCAAGAATTATGGAACTGTTGCTATAGGTGACGATCTACGCCGTTCTCCATCCCGACATGCCTACCGATTTTGAAGACTGAAGAGATCCGGATTCAACTAAAAGAAGAAAGGGATACCTTTGAAGCTCTGTTACGCAAGTGAGAAGAAAGTTCTAGAGTTGACCAAGCTACTTCACGAGGAGCGAAACATCAACGCTACATCGGCACCAAGAGAAGGCCCACGGGAGACTTAGAGCTTTAGGATGTTTATGTTTTCTTTTATTGCTTTGAACTATCTCTTGTACTTAAAAAGAATAATAAAAGAAGTACTAATAAATGTTTGCTCATTGCTTGTTTAACAAATTTAAATCTTTAGGTCCTTGAAAACATTGCATTGCATTCGCATAAACATTGCATATCATAGCATAACATTGCATCACTGTACATGGAGATTGGTTTTCTCATTTGCTCGCTATTTATTTTAGCGTAAATGGCTCTTGAACAGATCAAAGATCTCCAAGCTCGTAATGCCTGGGCCAGAGATGTTCACCAACTTGGTCCAAGGCCAAGAAGATCCAAGAAGCTCATCAACAAGAAGAAGGTTGCTGGTCTCCTCAACATGGGTAGACGCTTCAAAGGGGTCCTAAGGTGGTCACCGATTGAGCTCTCTCAAGGAAATGTCCATACCGAGGGGAGTACCAAGGGTGATGAAGGTGATCATGAGCCAAAGAAAGGAGGAGAGGACCCCGATTATAGCCAACACTGAGGAAGATGACAAGTACAAGCAACTTGAAGATCGCCTCAATGCCGTGGAAAACCTCAAGATGTCCGGTGAACTTGATGACCGAGTCTGCTCGGTGTTGGATTCCTCCCAAGTTCAAAGTGTTGTTTTAAGTTGGCATCAATTTTGGTAAAACTAGGTTTTAACAATGTCATGATGGATGTCATGACATTCGAGATTGAAGATAAATCCACGGACAAGGATGGTAAAAGTACTTAACCGGAAGCTAAAGTCAGGCCGAATTTCAGAAATGATCGATGTCATGATGATGTTATGACATTCAGACATTCGCTCAGAATCGCTTTTCCCGAGATTTTTCGTGAAGTTTGTTGAGCATTTTATTTATGTTTTTCTCGTTATTAGAAAGCATGCTCATGCTAGGTTAATCTTAATTAAACCTAAATGGTTGTTGAACAAACCATGTTTTTAGGAGAGAATTAAGTAAACCCTAGCTATCTTTATGGAAGCCCAAACCAAGATTCAGATCGCTTCTATATAAAGAAATCAACCTCACAATACAGCCACGCCCGAGTTTATTGAAGATATTGCAGTTGTATTTTGTGTAATCGTTAGGTTAGTAATGCTGATTTTGTACGTTAAAGTTTTTAACAGCTGGTTTTGTAATTTAGTTTCTTCTTGTGAGCCAAGCAACTATCAATTGAATAGTGCATGGACTAGGATTTCTGTAGGGTAGTTTATCACCAAAGCTTTAAAGCACGAGTGTTTGTCTCTTGATTAAAGCTTTGAAGCAAGATCAAGATATTTTATTGAAGTGTGTCTTCACAATTCAATTAAACAATAGGTCGAGATCATCGGTGATTGAGGGGGAGTGAGTAGGAACTCACATCTAAGTAGTACTTAGGTAAAAGTGTCATTGTAGTGATTAAGAGAAGGTCGTCAACCGTGAGTGGCTGTAGGGTCTTTGAATTGATACTACTAATAGTGAACTTTATCCTCGGCTCGTAGCCTCCGCACGTAGGTTTGTTAGAACCGAACCGGGTGAACAACTTATTGTGTTATTTATCGCTTATATTTACCGTAAATTAACAAAGCAAAGGTCGATATCGTGGTCATAACATTCTCTCGTGACATTAAGTATCCGCCAGAATTTCAATTGGCATCGAGCAGCACCCCGCTTGGTATTTCCGGTGAGATCTAGGATTATAGTTTCGCTTAATGGAGAAGGAAACAGATTTGGAGGTAGACCACCCATTCGATGGGTCTAATTATGAGTACCGAAGCCTCGTATGATTTCTCTTAAGATCAGATATCAAGGCTTGGAGAGCTACCGATAAAGGATGGAAACATCCAACCAAGGTTGAAAGACGGGCCACCGCCTTGAAACCCGAGGAAGAATGGAGCAAAGAGGAAGAAGAGTTTGGAAATTCTAAAGCATTGAATGCTCTATTCAATGGTATTGATGTAAATATCTTCAGATCGGTTCATCAATGTGAGCTGGCCAAGGATGTGGGACACTCTCAAAACTACTCATGAGGAACATCCAAAGTGAAGATGTCAAGACTTCGATGCTCACTACCAAATTTGAGAATCAAGATGAAGGAAGATGAAACTATTCATGAGTTTCACATGAATGTGTTGAGATTGCCAATGCCTCGTGAGCCCTTGGTGAAAAGATGTCAAGAGAAGTCGTGAGAAAGATTCTCGTGTCCTGCCCAAAAGGTTTGCAATGAAAGTCACAAAGAATTGAAGAGGCTCGTGACATCAAGATCCCGAAAGTTGAAGAACTTATTGGATCTCTTATGACCTTTGAGATGGGAATCATGAAACTGATGTGAAGAATAAAAGCATAGCTCTTGTATCCAATTCAAGAAGGAAGCAAGGTAAGATGAGAGATATCAATCTATAGCTATGCTTGGTAAACAGCTCAACAAACTTATCAAGAGGATGGATCCAAAGTCAAGGTCAAATGTCAAGGATATTGCATCTCGACACTCAGCGATCTTATGACCAGCAGAAGATCCAGTCAAGAAAAAGGAAGCCAAAGCAGAGGAGTCCAATGTCATGAATGTGAAGGATATGGACATATTAGAGTCGAATGTCCCACCTTCTTAAGAAACAAAAGAAAGGAATGGTTGTCACTGTCCGATGGTGATTCAAGTGAATCTGAGGAAGGTGCAACTTGTCACCGCCCTCACCGGAGTGTACACCGACATGGACTCTAGTGATGAGGAAGTGACATTCAAGAGCTTCACGAGAACTACAGAAGCTATGTGTGAAAATGATGAAGTATGTCACAGAACGAGGAATGTAAAAGTCGATTGAGAAGTCGAAGTCGAGAATGTGAAGCAGAGGCGAGAAAAGGAAAGCACGTACCAATATAGCTCTCCTCAACAAAGGATATTGTCGTGTTGAATTCCAAGCTTGATCGATGTATAAGTCCACAAAATGTCGACATCCGCATCAAAAATTGGATGAAATTCTTCACCGGGACAAAGTGCAAGAATAAGCATGGTTTAGGATATGTTATCGAAAAGAAACTTGTGGTGACACTAAGGAGAAGAGACATAGGAGAACAATGTCAAACACATCACAACACAGAAACATGTCCGCTCAGTATGTGACCGCAAAGAGATTTGCAACAACTGTGGAGGAACAAACTGGAAGCCAAAGGCAAAAGAATGCCATTCCACAAAGTAGGAAATAGGTTTGCCACAGTGATATGTGGAAACTAAGAAAGTTGTTGACCACGTAAAGAAAAGGCATCACATGAACCAATGTCAACCGATGTCACAACATTGGGTTCAACATCAAAATCATAGAAATCAATGTAAGGTTTCGTAGATGGAGATGTTATTATCGTGGAAGATTTGGTCACATAAAGTCCACCGCTATAGGCTACACGGGTATCCTAATCAAGTTTCATATATGAAGCCTAAGTCCAACAAGGCATCATACACTCACCAAAGAAGAAGAAGACTACACCGATAGCACGACTTCTCTTAAAGTATCCGCAAGGAAGAGTGGTACTTTGACTGGATGTTCCAAGCACATGACCGAGACGTAAATCTCTCTGATGTTAAGCCTCATTCTACCACTTTGTTACCGAGATGGAGCTAAAGGAGAAATCAAAGGTGTTGAAACTCAAACCGGTCCAAGTTCCAAACCCGAATGAAGTGTCATTGTAAAAGGTCCGACCGCAAATCTCATTAGCATAAGTCACCCATGTGATACGGGATACACCAAATTCACTAAGGTCGAATGTCTTGTAATCAATAATGAACAAGTAGTGATTATGAGAGGAGTCGATCAAAGGACAACCGCTACTTGTGGGAACCGAGAACCTCATTCACCATCCGTGTGCTTTAATCGACAAAGACGAAGAGAAAGTGAAGAGGCAACAAGAATCGACCACCCACACCTCGAGGAATGAAAAGGATCGGCCCAAAGAAGGAGTCAAGATTACCAAGAATTCACATGGAAAAGGGAAAACTGTGGTAATTGTAAGGCTGGTCAGAAATCGAATGTCACACTCAATGTCCGACATTTGATCACCCAAGCATCAAGCAAAGTACTAGGTTCCGCATGAAAGGTTGACCAAGTGTCTCACCCACAAATGTTACAGGAGAAAATCTTGATGATGTCCTCTTATGCGAGGAGGAAAATCATGGTAACTTCGATCCATGGTAATCACTTGTATCCAAGAAGTCTCGCACAATGATGGATGGCTCAACACTTCCTTCACGTAACAAGTGTTCAAGGAATTGTGTCAAGAAGCTTGGAATGAAGAATGGCACCACACTAGGACTATTACCATTCTACATTTCAAGGTATCCAATGCAAGTGGAAAGGGTGTCGATCTAAGCTTGTGGAAAAGAATTTCGCTGGAAGTGTCTCCTTGAGAAGTAACCTCATTCCTTGGATCAGCAAGAAGAAAACCGTGGTACTATACAATGTGAAGTTTAACTCACAACAATTGATAGCAATTGTTCCAGGTGATCCGGATAAAGGACATCGATTGAGTACAATGTCATACAGATGTCATGACATTGCACCGTGACATTGTTACTAAAGCTCTTAAGGTCACCATTTAAGAATATAAGGGACAAATTGGGTATTTGTCAATATGGGAGTTATAGCAATTAACCGAGCCTACAACAAGGGATGACTTGGACTTGGTATTTCAATTAATCATATGGGCATTTAGGTACTTTCATCCCCATTTTAAAAAGTCCAAGAATAGGAAGGACATTCTTATATAAGAGTTTCTCCATTCAAGGTTACATCACTCTTACTTCCTCTAAAAGAAACTCTAAATCTCCTTGCATTTTCGCTTCCTCATTCTCTCAAAACCATCGAAAAATGTCTTCGCCCTCGCCATCATCCCAAAAGATGTGCTCTCCATCTCCTCCATGGTCAAGTCGAAAGTGTTGAATCCATGCAAGTCAAGCTCAAGGTCACCCATTGCGCATAATAGCTACGATCCGTAAAAGGTTAAGAAATTGCGACAAGGAATGCAAGAAGACCTCAAGCTTCCTCCGTAAGACCTCTGCTCCATCATCTTCCTGCTCCCCGTAAAGAGTGAACCCTGAGGAGTCTAGGTTCACGATGTAGCAATAGCTAGGATAGTGATGAATATCCTAAATGAGAATCAATATGTTCCCGGAGTCTCAATGCTCTAATGAGAAGTCCGCCCCTAGAGTAGAATGTCCAGACATCCGTGATCATGATACTTCCTATCAAGAATAATGAAGATCACCGTTAAAGAGTCCGTGTAGGTATTGATAATAATAACAACATCTCTCACCGATAAGGAAGATGAGTCCTCCGACAAAGATTCTTGAGAAGTCCCCAAAAAATGTTGCCCTAATAAAGTCAAGATCGATTATGTTCCCCGATGGTAATCTTGAAGAATCACCAAGAAAGTGTTCCTCCGGTACCCCCGATGACTACATTTCGACAAAGATTTTGGAAGAGTCAGCTCAAGAATCTAACCACTTAACCGAACCTCCAATCATTGATTTAGATGAAATGTTCTTTACAATGATCTTATTGCCAATGTCAATCCAAGCATTGCAAAAAGAATGATGAAGAGAAAAGGAAATGCAAATACACGTAGCCCGAAAAGGATATCGAGCCGTGGACAAAGTCGAGAAGTATCACAAGACCGGTTCTTCTACAAAGAGAAGTAGAGTGAAATCTGGTGGTGACTCTAAACCAAAGAGAACACCTATTGTGAAAAGAGAAAGGAACCTCAACCAAAGGATTTCGATCAAGGCTCGAAGTTTGATGTTGTAATGAATGTCACCGACATTCATCCAGAAGAAGGCAACTCTTGGGAAGCTTTCCAAGTGCCCGTGGCACTGACAATATCTCATTCCATCATCCCCAAAATGCCGGAGATGGAAGTATGTTCGCTCAAGAGGATTGCCTTTGAAAGAAAGTCGAGTAGGAGTGCTCGAGTGCAAGGAGATCATTAACCCGATTAAGGAGGCAGGATCGATGAAAAAGAGAGAAACTCTCAAACCGCTATGAAACTTTGGTGAGAGATTTTATTGTCAATCTCTCAACCGATCGGGATAGAAATTGGCGATTACCGATCTGTTGATGCGAGGGGAGAAAAGTCGTTTTCTCCAAAAGTGGTCAATGATACCTAGGCACTCGAGAATACTCTACCGAGCCGGAAGAAACCGACAACAAGATCCGCCAAACTATCATCGCCAAATGTAAGGCAATGGCCTCTAAAGGAAAGCTCTCGCAAGCAAACCGAGTGTCAAGTTTGCTATTCTCGCATAAGATTGGTGTCGCTAACGGGTTCCAACCAATCACAAATCCACCATCTCCAATGGATCGAAGATTCATTTATGCGAGGTACTGTGCCTCCTTTGACTATGGATCCTACATATTTGATCGACACTCAAGCATGCTAACTATGCCATCAAGGGACCAATAGCTTTTCCTCCTCGTGGTGGAATTATGTTTGATCAACATCCGACATTCTGGTGACAGATTCCCCAAAAGAACCTCTCGCCTCGCTTCCACTACAAACTGCTCTAAGGGAAAACATGTCCCGATATTGTCATGACATCTCGCAGACATCAATCACAAAGAAAATTCTCATAAAGCAAATGTCATCATTGTATAAGAGCAACTTGCAAGGAACTTGAAGCAAGAAAGCGAAGTCTGAAGAGCTTATCTCTCAACCGAGCAGACACGGGTCGAGGATGAAGAGAAAGTCGATAATGATGCGGTTGGTGATGTCAAGATGATGATAATGTCTGGTCGGTGCCGATCAAACACCGATGTCAAGAAGGATCAAGAAGCTTCCTTCCACAAAGGCTCCTCCGGAGAAGAAAGCACTTGATGCCTCCCCGCCTCGACAACAATCGCTTTTTGTTGCTTGTTTCCAATTTGTATCTTGATGAATGTAATTGTATCGACAGATGTATAACCTTGCATACTTATGTCTGCTTTCCTCGATTCTCCATTATGGTTGACAATTTGGGGCAATTGTAATCCTTGGCCCTTTATGGCTAAAAGGGAGAAGAAATAGGGAAGTATTAATGTTGGGAAATTGTATGGGGAATCAGGGCAATTGTTTTGGGGCAACTATGGAGAATGTGGGACATTTGTATGGGTAGAATTTATCTTCTATTAGTTCTAGGTACTTAAAGCTTAGGAAAGCTTAGAGAAATTTAGAACTAGGTAAATAGTCTTCACGATTTGTACTGATAGTTCAGATGTTTTAGCCAAAATGTGCCAAAGGGAGTTTTAGTGTTTTAAGTTGGCATCAATTTTGGTAAAACTAGAGTTTTAACAATGTCATGATGGATGTCATGACATTCGTAGATGAAGATAAATCCCATCGACAAGGATGGTAAAAGTACACCAGAATCGAAGCTAAAGTCAGGCCGAATTTCTAGAAATGATCGATGTCATGATGTATGTTATGACATTCGGTGACATTCTGCTCGGTAATCGCTTTTTCCCGAGATTTTTCGTAGTTTGTTGAGCATTTTATTTATGTTTTTCGTTATTAGAAAGCATGTTTCACGTGGCTGCTAGGTTAATCTTAATTAAACCTAAATTGCTGTTGAACAAACCATGTTTTTAGGAGAGAATTAAGTAAACCCTAGCTATCTTTATGGAAGCCCAAAATCAAGATTCAGGATCGCTTATATAAAGAAATCAACCTTACAATACACCCACGCCCGAGTTTATCAAGATATCAGTAGTTGTATTTTGTGTACCGTTAGGTTAGTAATAGCTGATTTTGTACAGTAAAGTTTTTAACAGCTGGTTTTGTAATTTAGTTTCTTCGTGAGCCAAGCAACTATCAATTGAATAGTGCATCGACTAGGATTTGTGTAAGGGTAGTTTATCACTCAAAGCTTTAAAGCACGAGTGTTTCTCTCGATTAAAGCTTGAAGCAAGATCAAGATATTTTATTGAAGTGTCTTCACAATTCAATTAAACAATAGGTTGAGATCATCGGTGATCGAGGGGAGAGAGAACTCATATCTAAGTAGTACTAAAAGTGTCACTGGGTGTGATTGTGAAGGTCACAACCGTGAGTCATGTAGGGTCTTTGAATTGATACTACTAATAGTGAACTTTATCCTCGGCTTGGTAGCCTGCATTTAGGTTTGTTGAACCGAACCGGTGAACAACTTATCAGGTTATTTATCGCTTATATTTATCGTAAATTAACAAAGCGGTCGACATCGTCATAACATTCTCTCGTGACATTAAGTATCGCTGCCGTGAATTTCACAAAGTTCCCGCTTTGCTAAGTATGATGGCATGTCTTGCCCTAAGTCGCATTTGAAGTCCTATGTCCGTAAGATCAACCCCACATCGATGATGTAAAGTCAGGATGCACTATTTTCAAGAGAGTTTGTCCGAACTCGCTGGAATGGTACTACCAAAGAGAATGACCGATCCGTGATTGGAGGACTTAGCCGATGCTTTCTATGCATAATATGAGTATAATGTTCAATTGACACCCACTGCATGCAACTACAAAGCATGTCTATGGGTCGTGACGAGAAGTTCAAGGAGTATGCTCAAATGGAGAGATCTAGCAGTGAGTTCAACCACCTTGTCCAATAGGAGTTGGTTGATATGTTCATGGAACACCGACAGCCCATTCTTCAATCATCCGATTGGAAATTCTTCATCCGATTCACCGAGTCGATATTGACAAAGTAGCGCATCAAGCCGGTATCAAGAGTGGGAAGATTCATGTAGACATCTTCAAACGCCACGAAGAGATCCTTGGTGCTAAGAAAGAAGCTAATGCTGTATGGTCGAAAAGCCGAGCCAAGACCGATCGTGCTCAATCTGGGGGGCTAGATCTCCAATCCTACATCAAGACAACTCGTCAGAGACAACGCAGTAGCCGTAACGCCGCCACTAAGACAATTTACAAAGATCAACATGCCATTGTCGCAAGCCTTGCAACACATGTTGAACACAGAGTCGACACTTGAGGATCCTCCTCGTAATGTCAACACTTCTCTCCAAGTATAATCCTAATGCCAATGTGCTTACCACCCAACAGCCTGTGGCACCTAATCGACAATTGTTGGGCTCAAGAACAAGATTCAGATATGATCAAGCTAAGCAGATTGAGTTCGACCCTCCCCGCTGAGACCAACGTGATCAATGCGCCTATGCCTAACCATGACAAGAGTTCCAATGTCACAGACGATACTTATGTTTTCAACATAGATGACTCGACCATCCCTCCGACGATCATAAGAAGAATTTGTTGCAAGTCGGTGTCAATCCAGATGCCCGAGAATTGTCGCTGTGCCCATCCGCTACCGATGGTTGTGCTTGGTCGAGAAGACGTGTTCAGTATGATGGACAACCGTGAGATACTATTTCAAACCACCGTGCGTAAGCCGTGAAGAAATGTCTAAGTCAAGATCGACAATGCGAATCTAAACTGCACTATCGTGGGATACCTTGGGGCAAGGGAAAATATGATTACATGGTGAAGTACCGTCCTCGATAGTTACAAGATTCCTATTGAGATGTTAAGGCTAACGGATGGGGTGACGATTTCCCGTAAGACTATGCCGATAACACAATAAGAATTTCCTTCACGATCCCGTGCCTAGAGTGGCACCTCTCATCATTCTCCGAGACCGCCCATATTCCTCCGACAAAGCTATCCTTGAACTATGAAGTCGATGTTTACTATCATGGTGTCAAGCAAGATCCTCCGACAATCAAGACCTTATCAAGTTTCTATTCCCGACATTGACAACATCACCGGATCCAGAAGGTGACCCGAACCTAAGGGTATTCTCCTGTATATCTCCTCCAAAAGACACCGCGACTCAACCGTGATTCCAGCCTACTCAATCAATATCCCTACTTAGAGGGAAAGAACCAAAGGACTCATCCCGCCAACCGTATACCAAAGGAAGTTATCAAGACACTCCAAACAAGAAATGGAGGAAATTCAAGATCATCAAGAAGAGTGACTACAATGTTGCAGGAATGAAGCTAGATGACCGCCCAAGATCTCCATGCTTGCTCTCGCTTGGCTCCGAGGCTCACGCTAATGCCTTGGTGAAGTTTCAAGAATGCTCATGTGCCGCAAGACACTACTACCACCGCCTGAAGTTTGTATGCTAGCCTGGCCGCCAACAACGGCCTAGCTTCTCGATGTCGATTTGACTCCTCCCGAAAGAACACAACAAAGCCTTGCACATCTCGTGAATGCAAGGGCACTACATCGCCTCATGTCTTGGCTGACACCGGCTCGCTTTGAATATCCTTCCAAGATCGCTTTTGATCGACTTGATGTCAAGGGTTGTTCGAGACCCAAGTTGACATTATCGTGAGAGCTTTGATGGTTCTAAGCGACAAGATTGGAGAGCTCATCATCTAAAGTCGGTTCCTGACTTTTGACTCCACTTTCTTTGTCATGGACATCCGCCCACCCTACTCTTGCCTACTGGACGCCTGGATACACGGGCGTGCTGTTACTCTACTTTGCATCGTAAACCAAATACCCGTGAAAGGGAAAGTTGTTACAAGCAGTGGTGAAGAAGAGTATATGGTCACCATCTACCATTCCGCTATCTCGAGATGGAGGGTGAATTTTGAGACTCCCTCAAGCTTTTGAAACAATACCCGAGTCATGCCCTGACTCTCCACACCCCGAAGTTACGCAAGCTCCACCTAGAATGGCTCACGAAAGATGCTCAAGCCATCAACAAGGAGGTAGTGCTATTTGGGGTCGCCTCCCTAATCTTCTTTCAAATTTGACAAGACCGGGTTTAGGCTTCACCATCAAGGGTCGAGATGATACGCGAACGTGTTTACCAACTTCCTTCCGCATCGCCAGAAGTGGAATCCATGCTATGTAAGACAACGACAACAACTCGACATCAAGAAGTGGATCTTCCCAACCTGCATCACGGGCTCAAGAATGGAAGATCAAGACGCTATACCAATCTCCTTTAGCCGAGTAATTGCTTGTTTTGTTTTGCTTTTCTTTTTTATGTTCGAACAATAAACTTTGAAAGCCTAGTGCTCGCCTTCCCGGCATCATGGCTCGCTTCATGAGGGTTATTATCCGTCGCTTAGATTTTCATTCAATAAATTCGCTGGACTTTGCATTCAATTGTTTGTTTTCTCTTTACTTTATCACCCTTCAAAAGCTATGTGTTTTTACACACACCCATGTGATACAACCGTAATCACTCCGAATCTCGTAACAAAATGCTAGCTAAATATACTTCGATAATCCGATCTACCGTCAAGACGAAAGTGAGGAAGATTGTGAAGTGCCGTGGAGAACTTGTCGATCAAGCAAAGAAGAAGAAGCGAGTTATACAGCCCACACGTAAGAGCAGTCGAGGTCAGGAATTGGGTAACGACGAAGAGAAAAGAGATCAAGATAGGAGGGTCTTGAGAAAGTGTTAAAGAAAGGTTGATTCGATGCTACGAGACTATGTCGAGGTTTTTGCTTGGTCACACAAGACATGCCGTTTAGACATTGATTGTTGGTACACCGATCACAACAAAGGAAGGTTTTCTCCCAAAGGAAATGTGGTTCGTGACGCGTCCCCGAGATGTCGAGAAAATCAAAGCCGGTTATGAAGCGCTCAACCGGTTTCTTAGTCACACCTCCTATCCCCTGGGTTGCAAATGTGGTACCCGTGCCTGAAGGATGGTAAGGTACGAATGTGTGGATTACGTAGATTTGAACAAAGCGAGTCCGAAAGACGATTTCCACTTCCTCATATTGATGTTCGTCGACAACACCGCCAAGACAAGGTTTTCTCCTTCATGGATGGTTTCTCCTACAATCAAATCAAATGGCTCCTCAAGACATGGAAAAGACTACTGTTACACAATGGCACTTCTCGCTATAAGGTTATGCCGCTCGGATCGAAGAACGGGCGCCACTTATCGTCATATGGTAACATTATTTCATGACATGATTCATCACGAGATAGAGGTCTACGCCGATTTATATGATAGCTCGATCACGATCGAGAAGAGCATCTAGATCATTGCGTAAACTATTGACAGATGAAGAAGTACAAACCGAGACTTAATCCTAACAAGTGCACCTTTCGAGTCGATCCTAAAACTCCTGTGGTTTGTTGTCGCGGTAAAGGTATCGAGGTTGATCCCGCCAAGGTTAAAGCTATTCAAGAGATGCCACCCCGCACCGAGAAGGAAGTCGAGGTTTCGGGCCGATTGAACTACATTGCCGATCATTGCACACCTAATCGCTCATGAGCCAATCTTCAAGTTACTAAAGAAAGATCAAGTAGGAATGGAACGACGATCGCCGATCGCTTTGACAAAATCAAGGAATACCCATGTAATCCTCCTCCTATCCCGATGCCGCCGGAAGACTCTTATCATGTACTGAAAGTTGTTAGAGAACTCAAAAGGGTGTGTGTCAGGGCAACATGACGAGTCCGGACGAAAAGAGCATGCAATATACTACCTTAGCAAAGTTTACCGATCGTGAAACAAGATACTCACAATGAGAAAACTTGCAACGCTGCTCATTTCACGACTAAGACAAGATATGTCGACCACACTACCTTGTTGATTTCAAGATGGATCCGATAAAATACATCTTTGAGAAACCACCTCCCGAAGAATAGCAAGATGGCAAATGATCTTGACCGAATATGACATCCAAGACACTTCTTAAAGCGATCAAAGGAAGTGTGGTAGCCATCATTTGGCTCATCAAGTCAGATGACTATCGCCTATGCGCTCGAATTTCCATGAAGATGTTCGCTAGTTACAGATCACAAGAACCAGCCTGCATTTAAGGACTCGAACAAGGATCCCGATGGACTATGGTCTTGATGGAGCCTCAAACGCACTTGGCAATGGCATTGGCGCCATCATTACATCCCCACAGCGACATACGCCTTTCACCGCCAGATTATGTTTCGTTGCACTAACAAATACGGCCAAGGCATCATGGTATCAAAGTCGCTATCGACTTAAGAATCAAGTTCTTACAAGTGTATGGAGACTCAATTTTAGTGATCACCGACATAAGAGCTGGATACGAAGCATCCGAATCTCATTCCATATCGAGCATGTCCCGAGTTTGATCCCTTATCAAGAGATTACTTTGATCACATTCCACGAGAAGAGAATCAACAAGCGCACGCATCGCTACTATGTCATCTATGTTCAAGGTTAGATGGGACAACGAGGCTCCCGCATCATCATGAGAAGTTCACGAACCAACAGATTTACATGAGCTTGACGCAGTAAGAGAAACCTGGTACTTTGACGTAAGAGGTATCTCGAGACTCGTGAATATCCCAGTAGGCATCCGTTAATGATAAGAAGTTCATGAGAAGATTTGCATCCAAATTCTTCCTCAAAGAATCGATATCTTATACAAGCGCAACCACGACTTGTGCCATCTACTGTGTAGACCGTAAAAAAAGAACACGATCATGGAAGAGTTACACTAAGGCTAATTTGGTACCCACTCCAAAGGACACACCATGGCTAAGAAGATTTTGAGAAAGTTACTATTGGTCCACCATGGAAGCCGATTGTCACCGCTTATGCTCGATCTTGTCACAATGCCGATTTATGCCGACAAAGTGCACGCATTCTCCAAAGACTCCGAATGTTTTAACTTCTCTCGGGCCGCATGTGGGGCATTGACATGATCGAGATTAAGCCCACAGCCCAATGGACATCGCTTCATCCTCGTGGCAATTGATTATTTCACCAAATGGTACTGCTCGCATCCGATCACACCAAGAATGTCAGGCTCGATTCATCAAACATAATCTCTATCTCAGATGGCACTCGAAAGGATTATCACGATAACGGCCCAATCTCAACAACAAGATGATCACCGAACTCGCACGCAGCTCAAGATCAAGCATCACAACTCTTTCCATTCGCCTAAGATGAATGGGCAAAGGAAGCCGCCAACAAGAACATTAAGAAGATTATACGTAAGATGACAAGGACTTACAAAGATTGGCATGAGATGTTACCATTTGCTCTTCATGGTTATCGCACTTCGCGAACATCCACAGGGCAACCCCTTCTCTTGATACCAGATGAAGCCGCCTTACCCATCGAGGTTCGTGATACCCTCAACCGTAGTCCTCCAGAGGCGAGTTAGGCGAAGACGATGGGTCCGCACTCGCCGACCGATTAACTTGATGATGAGAAACGACTCGATCCATCCGCCATGGATGATTTATCGTAAACGAATGATCGAGCATTTAACAAGAAGGTCAAACACCGAGTCTACCAAGTCGGTGATCTAGTAGTCAAGCGCATCATTCTTCCACAAGGTGATCCCAGTGGGCAAATGGACTCCCACCCATGAGGGACCATTTGTAGTCAAGACAAGATTTTCCATGGAGCTATGATACTTAGCACCATGGATGGTGAAGACTTCCCACACCTCGTGAACGCGACATAGTCAAAAATACTACGCATAAAAGAGACCCGCTAGGTCGACCGCCTAGGCAAAAATATATCCCGCTAACCAAAAAGGTTCGGGCAAAATTAAGGATATATACAAACATGTACACCTAAGAAGTCGAAAACCCGAAAAGGCGGGGCAAAAAGGGTATCCCAGACCGAAAACCGAAAGGGGCGGTCTAGGCAAAAATTAGGATTTAAGCGCACGACTATGTCTCTTCCATCACCGTCGCACTATTATCAACATTCAAGATTCAAATGGCGAAGATCACCATTCACTTTCACCGACAAAGAAGAGACGAGAGTTGAAATATACGAGTACTAGCATAGTTGAACTTAACGAGATTGTTTCCGATAGCTTTTACCTTTCTTGTGTACAAACTACTTGGCCACGCCACCCAAATAAATACAAATTCTCTTTACAATTGCTATTGTTATTTGCAATAAGTCCAACGCTTGCTTTGAATGACTATACGATTTGACAAGAAGAATCTCTCTCAAACATACTAAAAGTGAATATGCAAAAGTACTTACTACAGTTCCGTGAATCGACGATGACGAAAGTCAACTATAGTTCCCACAAGAGCATAAAGGTGTCACTCACAACACACCCCAACGGAGCATAAGGAATCCACGAGCAACAATTTCACTCAACCAAGCAACGTTACATCGCCTCCAAGCAAGAACACTTCATCCCCACGATATTTCTCAATCCTCCCTCTCCCTCAAAGAAATGTATCCAGACTGAAACTTGGTCGATAGGCATCGGAGGAAACATGCATCTTCCATTCCCCACCAGAGATTACAACGGACTCCGCACTCTTCTAGCCCGATCTCTCAAGAACCATCAAATGCCTCCACAGATCACACCGAAATCCCCAAAGAGCACCTCCTAAATTTCCTCCAGATCTACACTGAACCTCAAAGAGACCTCCTAAATTTCCTCAAGGATCTACATACAAGGTCCTCAACAGATCGCCTCCCGCATCTCCTCACAGGTCTATACGAAGATCTCCGACAACGAGCCTCCAAATCTCTACCTCCTCAACAACGTAGCCCAAAACTTGGTCGATAGTTGCATCTGAGGAATCCAAGATATCTTTCTTCTCCTTCAAAAGGTGGTTCTCACCTACTCAATCTCCAAAGTGTAAGTCGAATCTTCAAACGTAATATCCGTGATCTTCTTCAAGATGGATATGTTTTGAAATATCACAACATTCATCATTCATACATTTCTCATAAAGTCATAATTCATGCATATGTCATTCATATACACCGCCATGCATCATACTTTGCATAAAACTAACAAATATTCTATCAAAGTTTCTTGTTTTCTCCAAACAGTAATACCTCGACGCAATGTGTCCAGATTAAGCCCCGAGCCGACGGAAAACTATCTCAGACCACCGCAAACAGTCCAGATTAAGCCCCGAGCCGACGGAAAACTATCTCAACACCGCCCGACGACCGGTCCGTGATTGCCCGAACCGACGGAAAACTATCCGAAGACCACCGTTATCCTCCGATAAGCAATGGATCAACACCGATGCACAAAGTGGAAGCTATCCACATTCTCGCCAACTACAATTTCCTCGTAGTAATCAACACTAAGATTTATTCGATCATCAAGAACTACAGAGTCTAGCGCATTTACTCGCTTGCCTCGATGGCATCTTAAGCCCATCTCCCACTATTTGTCAACATCTCTTCACTATCGAACGCCGCATATATGGTTAAAAATCAATACGCACCAATAACTTCATTCAAAGTGATCACGAAGTCTAACGCACGACTTCTTCTGATGGCATCTAAGCCCATCTCCTCTCCATTCCAAGAACATCTACAGAGTCTAACGACGACTCACTCCTCCAAAGATCGACCTTCTAGATGGCATCTTAAGCCCATCCCCGTCGCCTCCTATTAACAACCTCGAGTCTAGCGCACGACTGCTCCCCAAACAAGTTCCAACTCTCCAAATGGCATCTCAGAAGCCCATTCCCCATCATCCACCAAGGCAAGTAAATTTTCAGTGTATTTGTTCAATCATCTTCTACCTCTGTGTCACGAAGACAAGCATGTCAATCTAACCCTTCCAAGACAAGAAGATTGAACAGGGCAGCTGTCATACCCCAAAATTTGCCCTCCATCTACTCAAGAGATTTCATACATCCATACTCAAGGATTCCTCAAGAGTCGATCGACAAACTCTCTCTAGACAATCAACCCAAACTAGGTTGGTATCTCTCAAGTCAAGATGGATTTCAACATCTCCAATGGCCTTCATGCCTCCTCATATGCTTCAAAGATTCTCCATGTCAAGTTTCAAGCCTCACAAGTCAAGTTTCTGCACAATTGCTCGATGGTCGAAAATCAGTGATTGACAAAAGTCAATCGTGGTCAACATACAGTCAAAACTTTCGATTTTTGGTCAACATCCTCATTTTGAAGTTACATTCATCATTTGATCAAGGGTTGATCATGATTCATCAAGAAAACTCAAGATTTGCCAAAAGTCAAACTTTCTAAATTGTGGTTTCTAGATGAAAAGTCAATCAACTTTGATCGATCATAACTTTCATACTTTCTCGTAAATTTTTCCACCACCTCTTGTTTTGAAGGAAATTCAATTCTCTACAACTTCATGTCTCACAAGAATGTCCAAAAATGCTTCATTTGAGAGGTATAGCTCAAAACATTACTGTGTCATTTTCAAAGTCAACAAAAGTCAACTTTTGTTTTGAAGATATTTTGAGCATGGTAACTCCAATTGAGATGAGACCAAAGACATTGGTTAGAGGACCTTAGAGCTTTCCAAAAGTCCAAGAACACTAAAATGTGGAAAATTGAGCAAGATACACTATTCAAGTTGGGGAATTTGGACAATGCACAAAAGGACATATTGGTCAAATTGCAAAATTTTCCAAACGGGCCTATAATCTTTGATCCAAACTTGTTCATGATGCTATTCTTGACCCATAAATGTTTGCCTTGGTTATTTTCTATTTTATGATTTATATTTGAATTTATAACATTTAATTCAAAATAAATTATATAAAATATGAAAATTAAAACATTTTTCTCAAAAGGAATGATTTTATATCTTTCTAAATGTCCAAGAAGGCCCATGACCCTTACCAAATTGATAGCTTGATTCATGAGAAAATCATATATTTTCAATATTTGATTTTATTTTAAATGGAAATATTTGCACATTCAAGAATCAATCTTTTTCACCCTTTTGCCATCCAAATTTTTCTATAAATCACAAGAATACACACAAGCCCCGAGGATCAAACCCTAGCTCAAGCCAAACCCTTATTTTGTCAAAAATTTCCAAGAATCTTTGAAATCAATTTCATTTCCAGAAGTTTCACCTCCAAACATCATTCCATCGTGCTCGTGAGGTAAGTTCGAGGCACACTCATCCCATGGTTTAAAACAATGGATCGATGCATACATGATCATACATATCTCAAACTTTTTGATTTTTGCATTTTATTATTCGTGTTTCCATTGAATCTAATGCTTTTATTGTGTTCATGAGGTTCCACCGATCGATCCGGGTATCGCTTGAGTAGGTCGACGTTAGAATCGCTCGCCATACTTAGGTTTCCAACTCATAAGCTTCGAATCGGCTTGTAGGACATTTTTAGGGCAAACCGATATCACCATTGGATTCAGAGGTCCGTTTAGGGGACAAGGTCCTTCTTCTTTTATTTCGTGTTTTGCGGTGTTTTCAAAATCTCCTTATCGAGAGTCCTAACGAGCTGTGGCCCGCTGCCGGAACTGGGTCGACCGCGAGGAAGTCGGCAAGTGTGAGGATGCTCCGACCGCCGCTCATAAGTCAAAGGACCCCACCATGTCGATTGCTTTGACCACCGTGATGACCACGCTGTAGCTCATGTCGCACGCTGCTCCATAACATCCAATGCAACAGGCGTAGTGGTAATGACACAAGAACTCAAGTTTTCACCTCGTGGTCCCTCTGCTCGATACACACCGAGTCCGCTTGCTTCTTTTTCAAAACTTTCATATTTTTCATATTTTTCTATTTTCCAATTATTTTTAATATTTGCATGTTATTTTAATTGTTTTCATGATTTTATTTTTGCATTAAAAAATTACCAAAAACATTTTTTCTTTTTACATTATTTTCACAAAAACCTTTATTTAATTTAATAAATTAAAAAAATATAATTTTGCATGCATATTTATTTTATTTTATTTTTGCATTTAATTCATTTTAATTGCATTTTAATTATTAAATCTTTTCTAAAAAATCCCAAAAAATTATTATAGTTTATTTATCTTATTTCCAGCATGCATAAATTTTCTCATATTAAAAATTGCATTTTTTCTAACATTTTCTCTTATTTCAATTTCATCATATTTCCCGATTTTCTTATTCTTTCACGTGTCGCTCGATTCGACGCTTTTTTATCATTCTATTTTCCAATAATGTAATTGCTCATGGGTTGTAATAGTTTAATTAGGTTTATTTTCCGCAAGTTCAAATTATGTATCTCGCCCAAAGCCATGTAATAAAGTAGGATTTACCTTTCCGTGATCTTACATTCCGCATTTTACTTTTCCGCACCTTATCAATCGCTAGTAATTAGGCGTGTATGGCAAGATAATAATTGGACATAGCTCACACTAATTTCAAGATAAAATATCTGAATTTGACACACTTCTTTCACACACGCATCTCTTAGGTAATTCTCTCGATGCCTTTTCGATTTCAAATGGTCATGTCCCTCAACGTAGGTATTCTAGCACCGCTGCTTTCCAAACAAATCATCATAGTCCCTTCGATACAAAGATCATAGACCCACGATGTCGCCTCCGAATACATGATCTTGACCTCGATTGTCGCCACGAAAATGATGATAGTCCTTCGAATGTGCAGATACTTCCTACAAGTTGCCTTCTATGACCATCCGATGTCCCTTCGAATGTCCCGCTTACATCCAACGAATGGAGCTACCTACTAACTAATGGTATGGCTAGCGCTATTCTAAAGGAATGTAAAGTACAAAACGACCAATTCGAGTGGGTAAATAAGTCTTTAGTTGCTTGCTCTAATCAAATGCTTTTCACACCACACACCTTTTTCAAAGTTCAAATTCTTTTCAAAACAAAAACATTTCCAACACTTTGTATACACCCTACATGAGTCATTACAAAGTCAAAGCGAAATGCCTTTTCAAAACATTTTTGTCAAACACACGTAAAGCAATTTTAAAAGGTTATCTAAGAGCAACTAAGAGTTAGAATAAATCATGGATGGAAAGGGTGCTAATACCTTCCCTTTTCATAACCATTCTCCGAACTCGTAATCTAACGAAGGTCTTTTTCTCTACTTTTACCTTCCCTTAATTGGATAAAAATAAAAGTCGGTGGCGACTCTTGCTATCCGCATTTGGATACAAAATCCTACAAAGTCGCTTCACCGTATCACGTAATCACACTACCTGGGACACACCCAAAAGAGAGAATTGCCTTTAGGATTTCTAGATCACCTTACCGCTCGCTTGATTTGTATGCTTTACTTTATGGTCAAGCCGGGTATTATATTGGGATCCTACATTCGATCCAAGTTTCCTTTGTGTAAGTAGAGATGATCATCGCTAACGCTAGACGATAACCACGCTGTCAACATGATGCTACGCTAAGGACACTTTTGTCACCTCCCGATACTCTTCATTCCCAAGTTGAAGAAAGTATTTGGCTTCGCGGTGTCACCGCCAACTAAACTTTTAGAACCTTAATCGACCCATCTTGGCCATTTGAAGGTAAAGTGAGATGGCCTACTTTTGGTGAGACCGAGGTTGGTTGATACTCGATGCTACGCCCATCGAGATCCCACTTTTGGGACATTTTCGATCGACCACTGCCGCCGATTGAAATAAGCGCCACGAGAAAGATCTATGATATGAGATTCCTAGAACCCTTA